>JAGFBE010000014.1:1200000-1584430 GCA_020226115.1 Colletotrichum viniferum | reverse complement strand
TAAAAATGCCCTAAACACTTATATATTAATTTTCTAAATAACTATAAAAGATATAAAGGTGAATATATAAATATAAGCCTAACTAACTTATACTTTATCTATATTTTCTACTCTTTTTATATCTTAAGTTATATAATTTTTTAAGAGAAAATAAACTATTAAAAAGAAGTTTAGTAATATTATCCTTATAGTATTCTATTTTATTATCGCTTTAAATAATTAAAGAAGTATAGTAGGGATTAAGAAAGAGGATAAAAGTAGAGCTAACTAAAAGTAGAGAAGCTTAGAAATACCTATCTTTATTTAATTTTTAAAAAGTAGGAATTAATAGATTTTTTCTATAAGCTAGACTAAAGAACTTTAAAAGTTTTTCTAGAAAGATAGTTATTAAAATTATTAAGGGAAAACAGGAAATTATATAAAAATAAGTATATTTCTTATTTATATATTTAGTCTTTTTTATTATAAGCTAACTAAGCCTCTATCTATTTATATAAACCTTTTCTTTCTATAATAATATCTAATACTTATAAAAACGTCTATTTAATCTTTTATTTTTAGGTTAAAATTACTAAAAATTCTAAAAACTTTACCTTCTTCTATATATCCTCTAAGTCTTTTATATACTAAAGAGAGGAAAACTTAAATACTTTTATTTTATATACTTAATATTCTATTTAGCCTTTAACTTATATTTTCTACTATTCTAGCTAGTAGCTAGTCTCTCTATAGATTCTTTTTTAATATAGATTTAATTATAGTCTTCTTTTTAGATCTCTTTAGCTTACTATATACTAAGTACTATCTATCTCTTTAATATAGTTAGGATTAAGAAGGTGTTCTAAGGTTATATAGCCTAAGCTATATCTTTAATTAAGTTATCTTAAATAATAAAGAATTGCTTTAGAGTTAAGTTATTAGGCTTATTTATTTTAAATAATTTAAGCTTTTTAACTTTTCTTTTAATTTTTATATAGTAGAGCTTCTTTTATTTATTCTCTATTTTAATCTATATATCTTTAACTTTATTTAATACTTCTCTAGAGTAGTTTTTTTTTTTATATTAATAATAAAAGTTATAAAATTAAGGTTATTATTATAAACTATATCTTTTATTCTATTAGTTTTTTTTAGAGAGACTAAGTCTTTAGCTTTAACTTTAATTAACTCTTAAGTAACTAATATCTAGTTAGATATAGTCTTTCTAAAACTTATATTTACTTTATCTTTTTATTATTCTTTTTACCTCTTTCCTTTTAAAGCCTTAGCTAGTTTTTAAACCTAGTTTTAGGTTTTAGTTTTAAGCTTTTAAGTGAGGTATAGAGGCTAAACTCCTTAGTAATAAGTTTAACCTAGTAGTTAAAAAGGTTCTTATAAAGATTTAAGTTAGCTTTTTAAACTTTAGTAGTAGTTTCTAAATATAAAGTCTTAATACTAAAGATACCTTATTAAATAATATATCTAATAAAGTTTATAGTATAGAGGCTACATTTCTATAGGTCTTTTTTTAATTTAATTTAGAGTTATAAGATAATAAAAGAAGTATAATTAATAAGCTTTTAAGTTTTTACTAATACTTTATAGATCTTATACTAATTATAAACTAACTTAACTATAGTTTTAAAAGAGGTTTCTAACTTATTTAGGTTACTACTATTAGTAACATTCTATATACTATCTAAGTAGAAGTATAAGCTGTTTTTTTAATTAATAATTAAACTTATATACTTTTCTCTACTATTATGTTATAAAAAGATAATAAAATTATATAAAATAAGCTTATTAGCTAGAACTTTATAATGTTTTATTATAAGGTTATTATAGAAAGAGACCTAAATAATAAGAATCTTTATATATTATTTTTTAATAATATCTCTAATAGTTAAGTTATAGGCTACTTTAATATAGCCTTCTAGGAGGAGATCACTTTAATATAGAAACTTTAATATATTATAGAAGTTAAAAAGAACTTTTACCTAGATACTTTGCTTTTAAATTTCTTAAGTTAGGTTTTTACTATTATTATGAGAAAATCTACTTTATTAGTATTTAGTTAAAGTTATATTAGTAAGGTTATTATTAATACTTATTTATTTAGGTACTAAAAAGGATTTATTTTAATTAGGTTTTAGTACTTTATAGGGTTTTTAAAGTGTAATAAGAAACTTAATAAGTTCTACAGTTTTAAAGAGGATTCTAAGGAGTTTTTTATTAGATTATATAAGCTAGATATATTTAGTTTTATTTAGTTTAGTGTTCACTTTACTAAAGTAGTTAAAATAGAAATTAAGAAGCTATAGAAGCTATTCTCTTTATAGAAGTAGAGTAGATATATCTACTACTTATAGAGTCTCACTTTAAGAAACTAATTAGTTTTTATAAAGGTGTGTAATATAGATTATAAGCTTTTATTTGATCCTATTAATCTAGTTAATATTTTATATAGTTTTATAAGCTTTTTAGAACTTAAGATTATAGTCTCTAGAAGAGGAAAACTGAGAGGTAGTAGGAGTAGTTTAGTAAAATATTATATGAAGTTTTATAGTAGTCTAGAGGAAAAAGTATTAAGTTATAAGTGTGTAGAATTGAATAAACAGGCTTATATTGCTGTTTATTTAAGTTATAGTAATTAGATATTTTAGAAAGAAAGAAAAATTAAGAAGGTAAATTTGCAGTAAGTAAGAGGAAGTTAATTATAATGCTAATAATTTTTATTAAAAATTTTTGTTAAAAGTTAGTAAGAGTAAGTAAGAGGAAAAAAGTATGATTTTTAGAATATATAAGTAATAGTTAAGCTTAGTTGAAGTGTTATAGTTAAATATAAAAATATCTATTAAGGAAGAATAGTTATTATATATATAAATATGTGAGGATATTTAGTAGAAAGTTAGTAAGTTAAAATACTTCCCCCTTTTATAAATATCGTTTTAGCACTAGTGGTTAATAATCTTTTTAAAAATATGATTTTTAAATAAGGAAGGAACTAGTTAGATATATAAAGTGGTTTTTTTAAAGGTAAGATTTAAGTAATTACTAGATATAGCTAGTAATTAGATAAAAGTGAAGTTGAATACTAAAGATAGTAAGTAGAAGAAGAAATAGTAACTAGTATAATTTAGTAGTAGGGAAAAAAAGAATGTAGTTACAAACTGCTTAATTAAGCTTATAATTATATGTTTTTAAGGGAAAAGTTAATACTTATAGCTATAGAAGAGGTAAAGTTTTTTGTAATTTAATTGCAAGATATATAAGGTTAAAGGCCTCCTTTTTATAGATAATAACATTTTAATTAATATGCTTATTTTGCTTTTACTGTTAAAACCTAAATAAATGCGTTCTTTTTAGTTTAGTTAATCTTAGATTTATAGTAAAAGGTTCTTTAAGTTGTTCTTTTTTATTTTATTAATAGGTTACTATAGTGAATAAGCCTCTAAGTTACTATAGCTACTGTTTTTAATATTAACTACCCCTCTAGTTAGATATAAAAAGGCATATCTCTTCTACTTAGCTACATCTCTTTTTTTTTCCTCTTAATATATTATTCTTTATAATCTCTAGTCTAACTAATACTTTATAATAATAACTAGATAACTTCTAAGTAGTATAACTATAGATATTAAAATTAACTTAGGTTACTTTTATACTACTACTTTAAACTAAGTATATAAGCTTTTTCCCTTCTCTTTTATACTAGTTTCTATAAATTATAAAAATAAAAAAGGAACTATTTATCTATTTAGACTTATTATACTACTATTAGTTATAATAGGTTATCTTTTTAAAACTATTTAAACTACTACTAACTTATATATAAGCTTCTCTTTCTCTTTTTTAGACTTCTATTAAAGGTTTTATTAGTTAGATTTAGTATAAAATAAGCTTTATCTATAAGATTACTATTAATAAAAAAGTTAAGGGAGTTACTCTAAGGTTTTAGTATTTACTCACTAGGTTCTTAATAATATATATAGAGCTAATTAATAAGAGAAAAGTACTAAATAGGTTTCTATTTTTTATAAGAGAGGTTTATATTATAGAAAGTTATATTAGCCCCTAAGGATAGCTATACTAGAAGATAAATAGGTTAGAAGTAGTTAAAGCTTTACTAATTTATATATATAGTACTTAAAATCTCTTTCTATGTAATAGATGCTTTAAGCGCTAAGTAAAAATATCTTTTAAGGCTAAGCAGAGTAGCTACTAAGTTACTATATCTATTTCTTTCTAAAAATATATTTTCTACTAAACTAAATAGAAAAAAGCTTATTCTAACTATATCTACTATAAAAAGGCCTTTTTATACTTATATAAGCTTAACTATAACTAAAAAACTACTAGCTAGATTAGATATATTAAGAAGGGTAATAAGAAGAAAAGTATTTTTAATAGTACCTCTTATAAAGAGGGTAGAGGTGTTAATATAATACTTTATTCTAAATATAAATATTTTAGAGGTAAGACTATTACACTAGTATATAGACTATTAATTAACTAATTTACTAAGTTAACTCTAAAGTATAAATTTAAATTATAGTAGTATTTCTAAGTAGTTTCCTATAAGATCCTTAGTAAGGACCTTTATAAATAAGTTAGCTTTTTAATAGTAGAAGTAAAGTTAAAGTATAAAGATAAAAAGAAGAAGAAAGAAGCTACTATTTATTATATTTAGAGATTAGTCTAGTTTAAGTTTAAATTTTTAGAAAGGTAGTATTAGTTTTTTTTAAGTTTTTTAGCATTTTTTAGTCTTTTTAGTGTTTATTAGTTTTTATTATTATATATCCTCTCTTCTTTTGTAATAATATATATTAAAAGTAAAAGAAGTAATATAAATATATAGTTAATATAAATTATAGTATAAAAGTAACTAAATATAAATAGATAAAATATTGCTTTTCCTGCTAAAAATAGATAAAATTTTAATAATTATTATAGACTTAGCTGTTTTTTAGTTCCTCTATATCTCTATATTAGCTGTTAAATCTTTTGTTCTTTATAGAAATACCTATTATAATTTCATTCTTTTTCTACTAGGCGTTAACTTCAGCTTATAGTGTTTTATTTTATTCTTATAATTACTTAATTTACGTTTTTATAGCGTTAAAGTTATTAGTCTCTGTTTTTTCTAGTGTAAATAATTTATTAAGGTCTAGGATTTCTACTAGACTAAATATATTAAGATTAGGTTAATTTGTAGTAGAAAAGACCTTATTAAGAGCTTATTTAAGGTCTAATTAGACTTCTATTTTAGAGATATTATTTAGATAGCTATCTTTATTTACTATAAATTTTTTTAAGTAATCACTAGTTATAATCTACTTAATAGGAATTTCAGTAAGAGTTTTAAGTAAATAAGATAAAGTTTAGAGAGATATCTACTAAATATAAAAGAGGCTTAATTAATATATACTAAGCTTACTAGAAGAGCTTTTATTAATAAATAGCCTTATATTATAAATAAAAATAATATCTCTAATTTATAGTTCTTTATATTACATTCTATATTTATTTCTTTAGTTATAGTCTTTAGTAACTTAGTAGTACTACTTTGCAATATATTTAAAAGCTATTTACTAGTTAGAATTAAATTATTTAAAGGTCTATATATATAAAAGAAGTTTAGTCTTAATATCTCTAACTCTTAACTAGTCTAATACTTACTAAGTAATACTTTTAGTCTTAATTAAAGTAATTAAGTTATAACTATAAATAAAGTAAAAAAGAGAGTATTCTATAGAGGATCTAACTAATATTTAGTTAGTAAATAGAGCTATATAAAGAACTAAAGTTTAGTTCTTTCTACTGAAGTCTAACTAAGTTATAAAGGTATAAATAAGGAGTTAATATTCTTTTTTAATAAGTCTATTAACCTTTAAATTATATACTGAGATAATAAAGCGTTATCCCCTATAGACTTAATTAAGCTTTTTAATAAACTTCTTATTTTCTAGTCCTTTATTAACTATAAAAAGCCTATAAATCTTATAGTAGTAGATTATATTTTCTCAGATAAATTTAGCTATTATTTTTAAATTAATATTCTTAAGAAGTTAATAAGCCTCTATATAACTAGTAAGTATATTATAAACTTTAGCTAGAGAGTAATTATTAATCTTCTAGATATTAATATAAATATATTGAAATAAGATCGCTAAAAGTATAGAAAAAGTATAAAAGTCTTTAAATCGCTTTAGTTAGACTTATATATAAAGTAGATAGCCTTTTATTTTATCACTTATTATTTAATATATATTTTTTTAAGTATATTACTCTTAAAGTTTAATATATATTACATTATAGCCTCTATACCTTCCCTTAGTATATATATATTAGATTAACTTCTTCTATTTCTCTTTATTATTAACTATTTATCTTAGCGTAAGGTTTAATTTTATTCCTTTTTAAAAGAGAAAACTATCTTAAAGTATATATTTTGCTATATATAACTTAAATTTCTTAAAATTAATCTAAAAAACAGTCTTTAGGCGTAATAATAAAGCTAAATATTTAGTAATTTGTTATAATTATTAAGACTAAGTTTAATTAGAGCTTAATAAGTTATTTACTTTAAGTTTAAGGTTTTCCTCAGTTTTAAGTATATAAATAGAGTTATTAATTATTTTATTTAAGTCTTTCTCTTACTCTACTTCTCAAATATTAGATTTCCCTACTAGTTTATATAAGAGACTGTTTATAGCTTTATTCTTTATACTAAATATATAGCAAATATTAAAATTAAATATTTTAATCTAAGTGATCTATTATATAAAAACTACTCTAAGTAAATCTAAGGCAGCACTAGTAATTTAGTCTATAAAGACTTTTATATTAGTTTTAAAAGTAAATTATATATTATATAGGTAGTTTCTAAGCTTCTTAAAAGTAAAT
The DNA here is from genome assembly GCA_020226115.1 of Colletotrichum viniferum. Lineage (NCBI taxonomy): Eukaryota > Fungi > Ascomycota > Sordariomycetes > Glomerellales > Glomerellaceae > Colletotrichum > Colletotrichum viniferum. Next base: position 1,577,545 of record JAGFBE010000014.1, on the reverse strand, counting down.
AAAACTAATTAAAGCTTAAGCTTTTCTATATTATAGTTAAAGGCTATATTAGTTTAAATTCTACTTTTATACTAAATAATATATCTTTTGCTCTAATAATATTATCTAAGTATAGTACCCCACTTTTTAGTGCTTATATTAGTAGATAGATAGATTTTACTAGCTTTCTCTTTATAATTAATAAGTTAAAGTAATAGAGGGCTAACTAAGTAAAGCTTGAGGGTTTCTATAGCTAGCTACTATTCTAGCTCCTACTTAAAAGGTACTCCTTTTTAAAGAAGTTTTATTAGTAGAGTAGAAATAGTTCTATAATCTTTGATCTATACTTAATAGAACCTAATAATACTAAAAAGACTTTTAACTACTATAATATTATTACATTTTTTCTACTTAAGGATTTTAATAACTTTATTTTAGTTAAGTTTATATCTCCTACTATTTACTATATAACTAAAGAGGTTAATAATAAACTAGTAAATCTAAGATTTCTCAGGAGAAATTATAGCGCTAGTAAGCTTAAGGTTCTAAAGTACTATATCTAGGTTTATAAAATACTTAAAGATATATAAATATACCTCTAGAAGCTTAACTATATAGTTACTATTATATATTATTTTTAGCCTTCTAATAGATATATTGTTAAAAAGAAGTTAGTAAACGCTTAGAATGAGGTTATAGAGGATTCTTATTATAACCTTTATAAACTAAGTAACTAAATTTATTACTCTTTAAAGTAGAGTATATATTCTAAATAGTTTTAAGAGTATAGTAAATGTAGTTAGGTTTTAGTTTAACTTATTAAGTAAAACTTAGTTATATCTAGAAAATAGGTCTAAAAAGCTTATAATTTTATAGTTAGTAAAATCTTCTAAGAATTTATTAGCCTCTAGAGGAATAAAAGTATCTCTAATACTAATCTTATTAAGTTTTATATATAAGTTAATAAGCCTCATATTACTATCCTTTTTAGTAATAAGAAACTAGAAGTTTTTATATAATTTATAGGATTCCTCTAAAACTCCTCGTATAACTCTTAATCTAAGTATATTAATAACTTTCCCCTATAAGGCTTTAGGGATAGAAATCCCTTTCTCTTACTATATAATATATAAAATAGTTCTAATCTTCTATAGTAGAGCTATATAAAGGTTAATACGTTTATATTCTATAAAATCTTATACTAATACCTCTTCTTAATTTATAAGAATATATTTAAGCATTTTAATCTCTCTTAATAAAAGGTATAGCTAAGTGACTTTAAGTTTTAAAAACCTTTCTAAGGTAAAATAAGTCCCTTAGTTAAACTATATAAATTGTAGATATATATAGCTAGTAAAAGGGGAGTTAGAAAGCTAATAATAGCTTTCTACTTCTTAAGTTAAAATCTTCTTCTAGTCTTTCTAACTATTAGGGATAAAACTATCTAAAAGTAGATTATTAACTAGATAAACTTTTTTATTTTTACGTTTATATATTATATAAATACTAATAAAGCTTTAGTTAGGCTTAGGGTTTTTTCTAATTAACTTAAAGAATACCTAATCTCTTAGGACTTTAAGAAGGTTTTACTAGCTTTTAGTGTTCTTAAGAAAGTAGACTTAAATAGTTTTTATAATTAGAATAACTACTGCTTTAGTAATAGTTTCTAAGATATTAAATATAGCTAAAAGTGAAATTAGAGTAGAGCACTAATTAGTCTTAAAAACAGCTTCTTTTTGTTTAAAAAGGTTAGCTTTTTTTCTTTTTTAAACAAAAAAGCGCTCTTTTTTATAGTCTATTATAGTATTAATATAATAAGTTTGAACTTTATTATATATATCGCTAAGGTTTTAGTTAGTTTTAAGTTAGCTTTTAGTAGTTTTAGAGGTGTTATAGACGTCTTTTATGTAGTTTTCCTATTTAGGGAAATAGTACTAAATCTAATATAAAGAATCTAATTATATAAGACTTACTAGAATACTAATTTTCTAGAATTTATTGCTTCTATAGTCTTTTACCTTTATTATAGTAGTAATAAAGCGTTTTAAATACTTAAAAGTAAGTTTAATAGAGATAGTAAAAAGAAGTCTAAAAAATAAATTATAGTTAATAGTTTTAAAGTTTATTATTATTATAATTATTATAATCTTATAGTTATTAATCTAAATAGATATATAGTATATCTTAATAAAGTATAGCTTTAGGTCACCTTTAGCTATTATTCTCATTATTAAAATAATAGTAGAAATTAAAATATTATAGTTTAAAACATATTAATAACTTATAAAACTAGATTTTATACTACTATTAATTATACTCTATATAAGTGAGTAGTTATTAAAGCGCTTACTACTAATAGAGATCTTTAGAATAAGTTATAATATAATAATTATTAGAGCTATTTAGTTTATAGTTGTTAAAATAATAGCTTTAACTAAAAAGACCTTTAGATAGTTTTAAATTTAAATAGCTTTATTATATTTAGAAACTTAGTTAGTTTATTAAGTTTTTTCTTTTAAAGTTTTAGTAAAGTTTATAAAGTTTATAGAAATAAGTATATAAATAACTCCTTTTAAATTATCTATAAAACTATATATCTTTTTAATAAACTCTTCTCTATATTTTAGCTAAATCTTATAGACTTTTTTAACTAATAAACTAATTAAACTATAAAGCTTATATAAAATAAATTTATTAATAAGTTTTTTATTTTTAATAGATTTTTAATTTTTATTATTAAGGAATATAGCTAGCTAGAAGTTACTTTTTAGAAAAGATAGTTTTAAAATAGGTTTTAGAAGAGGAATCTTAATAACTTTACTAAGTATTACTTCTCTTTCTATTCTAAATACTCTTTTTAGTTTTAGAGTATTAATAAGTATAGAAGCTAGTTTAAGAAAGCCTTCTTTTTCTATTTTAATATCTAAGTTTTCTTCTTATTTTTTCTAGTTAAGAAGTAAATTCTTCTCTATAACTAATTTTTCTAGTAAGTTTAAATAACTTTTAGAATAAAGTTATAAAAAAGAAGGTCTCTTTAAGATAGTTAGAATATTTTTAATATTTTATATAGTAAAATAGACCTTTTTAGAAAAAGACTTTAGAGCTTTCTTTTTAACTTTTTTAGGATTTAGTAGTTTTAGCTTTTTCTATAGGAATAGGTTAGCTTTATATGTTTTTAACTAAGTGATTATAAAGCTTAATACTAAGAAATTAAATAAATTATCTTTAGTTAAGCTATTAGGTTTTACTAGATTATATAGATAAGAAGATTAAGCTAAGTCTTTATATTTTTAATTACTAATAATTAAAACTTAGAAAATAAAAGTTTAATTAGATACTTTATTATCTAATATAATACTTTTTTCTTCTATAAACTTATAGAAAACCTTAACTAAGTTAAAGTTATTATAGTTTTATAAGATATTAATAAGTATAAACTATAGTTAGCTAATATTCTACTTAAGGATTTTAATAGCTTAGGCTTTTATAACTTTATAGCTATCTTAATTCTTAAGGTAAGTAATAATAACTTTTTAGTTAAGCTTACTATCTTATTATAATAAGATAATAATTATCTAAAGGATAAAAAACTTATTATTTTAAGGTCTATAAAAATAGTATCTTTAGAAGTACTAAATTAAGCTACTTCTTTTATTAACTATCTTTTAAAGATAATAGCTTTTTTTAAAGTTATAATTTATATAGTTTATATATTAGTACTAACTATATAAACTATAAGAGAAAAGCTTAAGATTTTCTTTATTAACCTTAACTAAATAGACTAAAGCTAAATAGTAGTTTTCTATAGCTAGAGAAGAATAAATAATCCTTTTAGTAGAGATTTTCTAGTTATTTATTATTTTTACTAAGTTAGAAAGTTACTAATTTAAAAACTAGTTCTAGAGGTTTTTAACGCTTTAATTAAGCTTAACTTTACTTTTTTTAGTTTATAGAGAGGGGGAAGCTTCTCCTCTTAATACTTTTAAAAATATAGAAAATAAAGAATAAGTAGGAGTAATAATCTAAAGGGTTTACTTCTAAGTAGCCTTAAAGCTAAGCTAATTTATTAAGTTAACTTTAAACTTATTAAAATCCTTTTTTCTAAATAATTTATAAATATTAGTTTTTATAAATAGAGCTATTCTATTTAAAGCTAACTAATTAAATCTTAATATAGCTATATAGATAATTTAGAAGTTAGTTATAATATTAAGGTTATATTTTATAGCTTTAGTTTAAATATTATTAATCTTTTATAGAAACTATATAGCTGCTTTATAGTTTAAATTATCTATTATTAGAGTTATAGAAATAATCTAATTAATTTAGTTATCTAGTAGTTTCTAGCAATCCTTATCTATAGCTTTATAGTACTAAACAAAATATATTTTTACTTATAACTAAGTTTTTTTACTAAGTTTTATTTAATTATTAGCTTAAAAAGATATATCTATATAGAAAATAATATTTAATACTTTTAAAATATTAGTTATTTCTACTATTTTTATTATAGCTTTATAGCTTTTAAAAAAGTCTAAAATATTATTTCTAGTAAAAAATAATACTTTAGCTATTTTAAGCTATAGTATTTTAAATCTTTAAAGTCCTAAGTTATATACTTTAGAGATCTTTTAATAAGATTTAGTAAAGTTTAAACAACTTTATATACTTTTTTCTCTTAAAGAATTCTCTCTAAGTATTATATTTATACTAGAGGCGCTACTTTTAGAAGCTATTACTTTAAAGACTTTAGTTTCTATATTTACTTTAGAACTCTAATCTAAATCTAAAATTAAAAGGAGTTTCTCTTATTAAAGTTAGTAAAAAGAAAGATTTATAAAAGAACTTACTAAAGTATTATTAGTAACTAAGTTAGCTTTATTATTTATTATTTCTAGTTTAAATTATTTATCTTAAGTTAAAATTAAAGTCTTTAGAGCTCTAGAGTTTAATAACACTATTCTAAAAAAGATATAAGTAAATTAATAGAAAAAAAAGTAGAAAAAAACCTTACTAAAAAAAGCTAAAATAAAAAGATTATATAAAACTTAAGTAGAACTAATAATTTATTAATAGAAGGAGTAATAGAAAAATTCTTATAATATAGTTTTAAAAGAACAATAAAAAGTGAGAAAAGAGATAAAAAAAGAAAAAAACACTTTTACTATTATTTTTATCTTTATCCTTTTCTCTTATCTAGAAAGTATATATATATTTATTATTTCTCTTCTTTTCTACTATTCTAATAGTAAGGTTATTTTATATTTTAGGTTTCTTTCTCTTCTCTTTATAAAAGAAGTCTAGTTATATTTAGTAATATTCTCTATAACTTCACTTTATAACTCTCCTCTTTTATAAATTAAGCTTAAGATTTAATAAAGTTTATAATAAAACTATAGTATTAACTATAAACTTTAAAAGAAGTATTTTACTCTAGCTACTTATTTATTATTTAAGAATATAGAAGGAGAGAAATTTAAAGAGATATATATACTTTTCTTTTTATAGAGTTAGTATAGAATTATTCTTAGAAGAGAGAAATGCTTTTAGTTAAGCTTAAAATATATTTCCCTCTTCGTTTTTTAAAAAGTTAATATAGTTATAATATTTTTCTTTTTTAGCTTTTTATACCTTTATACTTATAACGTTTTATAATTTAAAAAAGCTAGATCTTAGTATTTCTATATATAAATATAACTTAGATCTTAAGTTTCTAGGTTTTTTAGTATTTCCCCTTACTAGTTAATATATTATTAGAAACCTTCTAATAAGTTTAAGTGAAAAGAAGTTTCTTAGAATAAATTAATTAATTTTATCCTTTTTAAGGTTTATAAAAAAGGTAAAATAAATCTTATTACCTTTATAACTTTAGCTTTAGAAATAAAAATAAAATAAGTTTACTTTATTTTAATTACTTTTAAATTACTATTATAGTAGCTTATAATAAAGCAGTATATAATAATTTTAAATAAATAGATAGTAAGCTAATAAGGGGGTTTAGTAAAGCTTATATAGAACTCTATTTACTCTCTTCTATTTAATAGAATACTCTTTTTCTTAGGGTTTTTTAGACTTCTATAAGTTTAGTTAATCTTTAATTCTAAATACTTAAGCTATTACTCTTTATTTTAAAAAAACAGAAGTTAAAAAGGTGTTTTAAATAAGTAAATAGTAGGCTAATAAAGAGGTTTAATAAAGCTTATATAGAACTCTACTTACTCTCTTCTACTTAATAAAACACTCTTTTTCTTAAGGTTTTTTAGACTTCTATAGGTTTAGTTAATCTTTAATTCTAAATACTTAAGCTATTGCTCTTTACTTTAAGAAAATAGAAGTTAAAAAGGTATTAGCTAAATTTTCTTCTAATATAGTAATATTTAAATTACCTCTTCTTCTAAGCTTTTCCTACTTTAGCTTAGTAGAGTAGTATAAAAAAACTATAAAGAGAATCCTCTATAGTAGTTTATCTTACCCTTTTATACTAGTTACTAATTCTATAATAAAATAAAAGAGAAAACTTATTAATTATACTAAGTACTCTACTCTAAGTAGAAAAACCTCTAAAAATACTCTAAATACTTATATATTAATTTTCTAGATAACTATAAGAGATATAAAAGTAAATATATAAATATAAGCTTAACTAACTTATACTTTATTTATATTTTCTACTCTTTTTATATCTTAAGTTATATAATTTTTTAAGAAAAAATACACTATTAAGAAGAAGTTTAGTAATATTATCTTTATAGTATTCTATCTTATTATTACTTTAAATAATTAAGGAAGTATAATAAGAATTAAGAAAGAGGATAAAAATAGAGCTAATTAAAAGCAGAGGAGCTTAAAAATACCTATCTTTATTTAATTTTTAAAAGGTAAAAATTAATAGATTTTTTCTATAAGCTAAGCTAAAGAACCCTAAAAGCTCTTCTAGAAGGATAGTTACTAAAGTTATTAAGGGAAAACGGGAAATTATATAAAAACGAGTGTGTTTCTTACTTATATACTTAGTCTTTTTTATTATAAGCTAACTAGGCTTCTGTTTACTTATATAAGCCTTTTCCTCTTATAATAACGCCTAACGCCTATAAAAACGCCTATCTAACCTCTTACTTTTAGGTTAGAATTACTAAAAATTCTAAGAACTCTGCCCCCTTCTAATACTAAGTTATATAAATAAGAAGATTAAACTAAATCTTTATATTTCTATTTATTAATAGCTAATATTTAGAAAGTAGAAGCCTAACTAGATATTTTATTATTTAATATAATATTTTTTTTTCTATAAACCTATAGGAAAATTTAATTAAATTAAAGTTATTATAGTTTTATAAAACCTTAATAAGTATAAACTAAAGTTAGCTAATATTCTATTTAAGAATTTTAATAGTTTAAGTTTTTATAGCTTTATAGCTATTTTAATTCTTTAAGTAAATAATAATAGCTTTTTAGTTAAACTTACTATTTTATTATAATAAGGTAATAATTATCTAGAGGATAAAAAACTTATTATTTTAAGGTTTATAGGAATAATATCTTTAGAAGTATTAGATTAAACTACTTTTTTATTAGCTATTTTTTAAAGATAATAGCTTTTTTTAAAGTTATAATCTATATAGCTTATATATTAATACTAACTATATAAACTATAAAGGAAAAGCTTAAGATTTTTCTTATTAACTTTAACTAAATAAACTAAAGCTAAATAGTAGTCTTCTATAACTAGAGAAAAATAAGTAATCCTTTTAGTAGAGATTTTTTAGTTATTTATTATTTTTACTAAATTAAAAGATTACTAGTTTAAAAACTAACTTTAGAGGTTTTTAACGCTTTAGTTAAACTTAGCTTTACTTTTTTTAGTTTATAAAAGGGGAGAAGTTTTCCTTTTTAGTATTTTTAGAAGTATAAGAAATAAAAAATAAATAGAAGTAGTAATCTAAAAGGTTTACTTCTAAATAGTTTTAAAGCTAAGCTAATTTATTAAATTAACTTTAAACTTATTAAAATTCTCTTTTCTAAATAACTTATAAATACTAGTTTTTATAAGTAAAGCTATTTTATTTAAAACTAACTAATTAAATCTTAATATAGCTATATAGATAATTTAAAAGCTAGTTATAATATTAAAGTTATATTTTATAACTTTAGTTTAAATATTATTAATTTTTTATAGAAACTATATAGCTACTTTATAATTTAAATTATTTATTATTAGAGTTATAGAAATAATTTAATTAATTTAGTTATTTAGTAGTTTTTAGTAATTTTTATCTATAGCTTTATAGTACTAAATAAGGTATATTTTTGCTTATAACTAAGTTTTCTTATTAAGTTTTATTTAGTTATTAGTTTAAAAAAGTATATCTATATAAAAAATAATACTTAATATTTTTAAAGTATTAGTTATTTCTACTACTTTTACTATAGCTTTATAGCTTTTAAGAAAGTTTAAAATGTTATTTCTAGTAAAAAATAGTCCTTTAGCTATTCTAAGTTATAGTATTTTAAATCCTTAAAGTTTTAAATTATATACTTTAGAGACCTTTTAATAAGATTTAGTAAAGTCTAAATAGCTTTATATACCTTTTTTTTTAAGAAATCCTCTTTAAGTATTATATTTATACTAGAAATACTACTTTTAGAAGTTATTACTTTGAAAACTTTAGTTTCTATAATTATTTTAAAACTCTAATCTAAATCTAAAATTAAAAGAGGTCTCTCTTATTAAAGTTAGTAAAAAGAAAGACTTATAAAAGGATTTATTAAAGTATTACTAATAATTAAATTAGCTTTATTATTTATTATTTTTAGTTTAAATTATTTATTTTAAACTAGAATTAAAGTTTTTTAAACTTTAAAGTTTAGTAATACTATTCTAAAGAAGATATAAGTGAATTAATAAAAAAAGAAGTAGAAAAAAGCTTTACTAAAAAAGGTTAAAATAAAAAGATTATATAAAACTTAAATAGAACTAATAATTTATTAATAGAAAGAGTAATAAAAGAATTCTTATAATATAGGTCTAAAAGAATAATAAAAAGTAAAAAGAGAAAAAAAAAAAAAAAGAGACAATCTTACTATTACTTCTATTTTTATTTTTCTTTTTTATTTAAAAAGTATATATATATTTATTATCTCTCTTCTTTTCTACTATTTTAATAGTAAAGTTATTTTATATTTTAGGTTTTTTTCTCTTCTTTTTATAAGAGAAGTTTAGCTATATTTAGTAATATCCTCTATAGTTTTACTCTATAACTCTCTTTTTTTATAAGTTAAACTTAAGATTTAATAAAGTTTATAATAAAATTATAGTATTAACTATAAATTTTAAAAGAAATATTTTACTCTAACTACTTATTTACTACTTAAGAATATAGAGAGAGAGAAATCTAAAGAAATATATATACTTTCTTTTCTATAGAGTTAGTATAGAATTATTTTTAGAAGAGAGAAATACTCTTAGTTAAGCTTAAAAAATATTCTCTTTTTTAATTTTCAAAAAGTTAGTATAGTTATAATATTTTTCTTTTTTAGCTTTTTATATTTTTATATTTATAGTGTTTTATAATTTAAGAAAGTTAAATTTTAGTACTTCTATATATAGGTATAACTTAAATCTTAAGTTTTTAAGCTTTTTAGTATTTCCCCTTACTAGTTAATATATTATTAGAAACCTTCTAATAAGTTTAAATAAAGAGAAAGTTTTCTTAGAATAAATTAATTAATTTTATTCTCTTTAAGGTTTATAAGAAGAATAAAATAAATACTATTACTTTTATAACTTTAGCTTTTAATATAAAAGTAGAATAAATTTATTTTATTTTAGTTATTTTTAAGTTATTATTATAATAGCTTATAATAAAGTAGTATATAATAATTTTAAATAAATAGACAGTAGATTAATAAAGAGGATTAACTAAGCTTATATAGAACTCTATTTACTCTCTTTTATCTAGCTTAATACTCTTTATTTTAAAGTTTTTTAGACTTCTATAGATTTAGTTAATTTTTAATTCTAAATATTTAAGTTATTACTTTTTACTTTAGAAAAATAGAGGTTAAAAATATATTAACTAAATTTTCTTCTAATATAGTAATACTTAAATTACCTCTTCTTTTAAACTTTTTCTATTTTAGTTTAGTAAAATAGTATAGAATAACTATAAAGAGAACTTTTTATAATAGTTTAGTTTATATTTCTCTATATTAGTTACTAATTTTATAATAAAGTAAAGAAAAAAACTTATTAATTATATTAAATATCTTACTTTAAATAGAAAACCTCTAAAAATACTTTAAATATTTATATATTAATTTTCTAGATAATTATAAAAGATATAAAAGTAAATATATAAATATAAATTTAATTAATTTATATTTTATTTATATTTTCTACTCTTTTTATATCTTAAGTTATATAATCTTTTAAGAGAAAATAGATTACTAAGAAGAAGTTTAGTAATATTATCCCTATAGTATTCTACTTTATTATAACTTTAAATAATTAAAGAAGTATAATAAAAATTAAAAGAGGAAATAAAAGTAGAACTAGCTAAAACTAGAGGAGCTTAAAAATACTTATTTTTATTTAATTTTTAAAAAATAAGAGTTAATAGATTTCTTCTATAGATTAGGTTAAAAAACCCTAAAAGCTCTTCTAAGAGAGTAGTTACTAAAGTTATTAAGAGAAAATAGGAAATTATATAAAAATAAATATATTTCTTATTTATTTACTTAGTCTTTTTTATTATAGGCTAACTAGGCCTCTATCTACTTATATAAGTCTTTTCCTCTTATAAAAACGCCTATCTAACCTATTACTTTTAGGTTAAAATTACTAAGAATTCTAAGAACTCTACCCTCTTCTAATATATATACCTTTTTTTCTATAAAGTTAGTGTAGAATTATTCTTAGAAGAGAGAAATGCTTTTAGTTAAGCTTAGAAAATGTTCTCTTTTTTGTTTTTCAAAAAGTTAGTATAGTTATAATATTTTTCTTTCTTCGCTTTTTATACTTTTATATTTATAGCGTTTTATAATTTAAGAAAGTTAGATTTTAGTATTTCTATATATAAATATAACTTAGATCTTAAGTTTTTAAGCTTTTTAGTATTTCTTTTTATTAGTTAATATATTATTAGAAATTTTTTAATAAATTTAAATAAAGAGAAAGTTTTCTTAAAATAGATTAATTAATTTTTTTTTTTTAAAGTTTATAAGAGGGGTAAAATAAATACTATTACTTTTATAACTTCAGCTTTTAATATAAAAGCAAAATAAATTTACTTTATTTTAATTACTTTTAAGTTATTATTATAGTAGCTTATAATAAAGTAGTATATAATAATTTTAAATAGATAGATAATAGGTTAATAAGAGGAATTAATTAAGTTTATATAGAACTTTATTTATTCTCTTTTATTTAGCTAAATACTCTTTTTCTTAAAGTTTTTTTAAACTTTTATAAGTTTAGTTAATCTTTAATTCTAAATACTTAAGTTATTACTCTTTATTTTAAGAAAATAGAAGTTAAAAATATATTAGCTAAATTTTCTTCTAATATAGTAATATTTAAATTACTTCTTTTTTTAAGCTTTTCTTATTTTAATTTAGTAAAATAGTATAAAATAACTATAAAGAGTACTTTTTATAGTAGTTTAACTTATACCTCTTTATACTAATTACTAATTTTATAATAAAATAAGGGAGAAAACTTATTAATTATACTAAATACTCTACTTTAAATAGAAAACTTCTAAAAATACTTTAAATATTTATATATTAATTTTCTAGATAAGTATAAGAGATATAAAAGTAAATATATAAATATAAGTCTAATTAATTTATACTTTATTTATATTTTCTACTTTTTTTATATCTTAAGTTATATAATCTCTTAAGAGAAAATAAATTACTAAAAAGAAGTTTAATAATATTATCTCTATAGTATTCTACTTTATTATTATTTTAAATAATTAAAGAGGTATAATAGAAATTAAAAGAAGGGATAAAAGTAGAGCTAGCTAAAACTAGAAGAGCTTAAAAATATCTATTTTTATTTAATTTTTAAAAAATAAAAATTAATAGGTTTTTTCTATAAACTAAGCTAAAGAACTCTAAAACCTCTTCTAAGAAAGTAGTTACTAAAGTTATTAAAAGAAAACAGGAAATTATATAAAAATAAGTATTTTTTTACTTATTTACTTAGTCTTTTTTATTATAAACTAACTAGGCTTCTATCTACTTATATAAGCCTTTTCCTCTTATAATAACGCCTAACGCCTATAAAAACGCCTATCTAACCTCTTACTTTTAGGGTAGAATTACTAAAAATTCTAAGAACTCTGCCTCCTTCTACTAGCCTTAACTTTAACCTTATAAAGTATAAGTTTTTAGTAAAAATAGTAAAATATATAGGATTTATCCTAAAAATAAGCAGAAATATTACTTATAATATAGAGAAAATATAAGTAATTTTTAAGTAGAAAGCGCTTATTTTAATAAAAAGGTTATAGAGCTTTTTAAAGTTTACTAATTCTTACTAAATATTTATATTAAAGTATTTAGGAGTTATAAAGCCTCTTACCTTTTTTATAAAAAAAGGAGTACTATTTATTTAGAGTATAAAATAGAAAGAAGTATTTTAAATATTTAAATACTACTTTTAGACTATATTAATACTATATTATTTTAACTTATAAGCTTTAATAACTATTAAGATAGACTACTTAAGGTTCACTTTAGGAAGTATATTAACCTAAGAAGATATATAAAGATAACACTATCCTATTACCTTTTATTTATAAAAGCTCACCTCTACTTAATATAACTACTTAATCTATAATAAAGAACTATTAGTAGTAATTACTTATTTAAATATATAGAACGCTAAATTAAGAAGCTACTTTAAGTTTAAAGTCTTAACTAATTATAAAAGCCTTAAATACTTTATATAAAAGTAGTATTTAATAGAGTATTAAAATTATTAAGTAGAATAGTTATTAAAATATAACTTCTATCTAAAATACTAACTAAGCTACTTTATAGCTATATTTAATATACTTTTACGCTATAAATAAAATACACTAAAGAGTTAGAAAGATAAATAAGAAAAAAGAAGAGTAATATAGATAATCTCTAACTTTACTTTTAAAAAAATATATAAGTTAACTATAGTAGAAACTTCTACTATAATAATATTTAAAAACTTAGTTTTATAGTATATTTAGAATAAAGTATAAATAGATAATACCTAATATTAAGATACTTATTTAGTAGTAAAATAGAGAGATTAAAACTTCTCTTTTTAATTAAACTTAAAACTATAGATTACTAAATATAATATAAATACTTTTAACTAATTAATATTTAGAGACTAGATCTAAGTATTAGGATTAATAAATAAAGATTACTTTTAGAACACTTTCTAAATATAGTTAATTTAGAAGTATTATAACTTAGTAATAATAAACTATTTTAGTTAGAATAATATATTAGTTATTCTAGCTTAGTAGTATTTCTAGTTAAAGTAGTTATTAGCTATTTACTAATTTATAAAGAACTATAATAGCTATAATAAGAGAATAATATAGTAGTAAGTAAAATATAAGCTTCTCTAGCTACTATTAGTAGTAGAATAACTATATTATAACTTTATTATAAACTTTATAATAGATCTCCTATAAATAGTAAATATAAAGTTTTAATATTTTTAAATAATAGTAGATAGATTTTTAAAAATAATAACTTTAGAAGAAATAATATCTATAAATATAGAAGTATATATAGAATACTTTATTAACTATTATTATTAGTTCTATAGAGTATTAAAGTTTATTATTAGTAATAAGAGTAGTAACTAAATAAGCTAGTTTTAGGAATAGTTTTATATACTTATAAAAATTAAATAGTATTTAAGTATTACTTTCTACTTATAAATAGATAGAGTAACTAAATGCTTTAATTAGAAAATCTAAATAGTTTTATAGATAATAGTTAGCTTTATTTAAAATAACTAGAAAGTTTATTTATCTTCTATTTAACTAGTAATTAATAGCTATAATGTAGCTATAACTAAAATAAGTCTCTTCTTCTTTATTTATAAATACTATATTAACTTAATACTTATAGTTTAACTTATATTAAAGCTAGTAAACTTATATAAATTAGCTATTAATAAGTTTATTAATAAACTTAAGTTAACTATAAAGCTAGTATAAGCTACTATTATAGTAGCCTAATAGATAATAAAGTAATTAAGTAATACTAAGAGAATACTAGCTAAACGCTATAAAGTAGATAATAAAGTTTAGTTATTATTAATAAGTTTCTATATAGAATAGCTCTATAAAAAGTTAGATTAGTTATACTTAAAGTATAAAGTAACTAGAGTAATCTTACTAACTATAGTTAAGTTAAATATTTTAAGTAAGATCTATAACTATTTCTATATTAGTTTATTATATTATACTATAAATAACCTACTTTTAAACTAAGAAATTAATAACCTCTAACTACTACTTATTTTTAAAAATAGAGAGAATAAATAAGAAGTTAAGTTTATTCTAGTAATATAGTAGAAATATATAAATAGAGGAAAGCGTTATAAAGTGTTAGTTAAATAGATAGAGTATAGCTAGTTTATTTAGAAACTTCTATAATTCTTATAGAATAACTAAATAGTTAATAAGTTTAAAGAGAAATATAGCTTTATAGATAAAACTAATAGTAACTTCTAATATATAGTATTATAAATATATAATAATAAGTAAATAGAAGTAGGATATAAAAATAATAGTAAAATAAGTTATAATTAGAAAGTTAAAGAGAAATAAAAAACTCTATTATAATATAAAACTATAAAAACGTATAATAAAGCTAAAATAAACTTAGAATAAGTAAATAATAGATAGAATAAAAACTTTAAAAGTAATTTTCTTATTTCTCCTATTTAGTATAAGTAATAATAATAGTATTAATAAACTAAAAAGTAGTTAGAATTTATAAATAGAAGTAGAATAGAGGTATAATAAACTTTATAGAAAACTTTAACTATATTTAAATAAGTTTAAATAAAGTAGTATAATTAAATTTTATTAAGTTTAACTAAGAGAGATATTAGAGTAATAATAGTAGTAAAAATACTAAAAATAGAAGTAGCTAGAGAACTAGTAGAAAGTATAAGGGAAGTATTAATACTAATAATAGTTTTAGTAGTAACTTTAGTAATATACTTCTTTTTAACTTTAGTGTAGATTTTATAGTTTTAGATAGAGATAATATAAAAAAGCTCTATATAAGCTTTAATTTATAAGAGAAGCTAGTAGAAAAGTTAATATTTATATTAGAATAATAAAATAATAGAGACTTACTAAAGTCTATTTATTAATACTATAATAAATAAAATAGTTATAGCTAAGAGAAATAAACTTCTTATAGTAGTAGATAATATTTTTATTATTTTAGTAGAATATTAGCTTTATAGGATTAAAATAGTAAGAAAGGAGTATATATATTAATATAAATAGATTTAATAAATTTATTAGAATAATAGATATAGTAAGTAATATTACTTAAAAAATAGTTAGTTTTATAATAACTAAAAAGTAGCTAATTAATATATCTTACTTAAGAATATTATAGTAAGCTATAATATCGCTAAGTATTTTAACTTTAGTTATAGTAAATATATACTTTAAATAGAAGACTTAGTAAATAAGTTTTTAAATCTTATTTAAGAACATATTACTAAATATAAGTTAATATTTATAAAGATCTTAGTAGAATATTAAAAAAGTAATAAATAAGTAGCTAGAAGATATATAATAGTAGATTTCTATATAATAAAATAAGTAGAAAGAAATTAGAAGAAGTTATAGAAGAAGTTATTTTTAAAATTAAAGTTTTTAAAAATAAACCTTTTAATATTAAAGAAGTTAATAGATTTAGAGTAGTTAGAGAGTAAGTTTTTAAAATTAATAAAAAGAGGAGACTTTATCTCTTTATTAAAGTTAGAGAGAGTAAGCTATATAGAGTTAATTATAATAAAATAGTAGAGAAAAGATAAATAATAATAAATAAAAAGTAATACTATTTATAGAGGTTAAATAAGTAATAGCTAGATCTATATAAATTAATAATTAATAAAAGTTTAAGTTTAACTAACTTATAAAGCAAATAGACTAAAAGTATACTAAAAATATTGTTATAATAATAATAAATTAGTTAAATAATAGTATAGAAAAGTTAGATAATTTACTACTATATAGATTAATAAAAGAAAGAAAAACTAGAAGTAAACTAAATATAAAAAATTAAATTATTATATTATTTACTTATAGAGTATAGTATAGTTAGTAGTTTAAATTAATAAAGCTTTAAATCTACTTTTAGCTTATACTAACTACCTTTAGCTTATACTTAACTTATACTTATATAAGAGCTAAAGAGGAAGGTATATATTATAAGCTATACTTATTTATTATATCTAGATATTACTATAAACCTATAGAAATTCTACTCTTAGTAACTACATTTACTTAATAAATACCTTATACTTATTTTTCCTCTATATAAGGAGTATCCTAAAAACTTCCCTCCTTCAGCTTAGATTACTATAATTAAAGCACCCCTAAGTTAAACAAACTACAGGCTAGCTCTTCATACTAATAAAGCTATTAATAGTAGCTTAAATACTAGCTACTTTAGAAATAGAGAGAATTACTTTAAAAAATAAGCTAATATATAGACTACTAGAGACTAATATTTCTTTTATAATAAGCTTAACTAATAAGATAATAGCTAATACTAAAAGAGAAGCTATAGTTTTAGTAGCTACTTTATTACTATTTTTACTCTTACTTTTCACTTTAGCTTTAGCTTTATTATAGGTTTTAAGAGCTTTTTAGAGCGTAGTTCTCTTAAAAGTAAGAACTTAATAAATAGTTAGCTAAGTAAATAGTAATATAGAGATTATAGTATAATATATATAGATTTATCTATACTATTATATAAAACCTAAAAGAATTAGAGCTTTAGTATAAAAATAAGTAGTAGTATAGCTTTATATAGCTCTTTTTTCTTTTTATAAAAAGTATATTTATTTCTTTACTTTATAATAAATATATATATACTAAATAATATATCTATTTAACTACTTTATAAATAAAATAAATAAATTATATTATATAGTAGTAATAACTACTCTTTTTTCTAACGTTTAGCTTTTCAAGCTTTTACTCTTACTTAAAAGTTAGTAAATAATATAATAATTTAACTAGAAACTTAGATCTAAAATATACTCTACTTATACCTTTAGTATAACTTATAAGTAAATAGAGAAATAGAAGTTATAAACTCTGAATTATACCTTTTTTAGCCTCTCTACCTCTTATAGACTTCTTATTTTTATTAAGCTTATTAGTTTTAGTTTCTATAAAATAACTTAAGTTAGTAAATAATCTAAAGAAATAGTAAAATAAAATAAATATTTTATAATAAGAAAAGACTTTAAAATATTAGAAATAGAGGATAAAATAACTTACTTTTAAACTTAAAGTTTTTAAGTTTTAGAGAAAGTATAAGAGAGGTACTACTACTTTTTTCCTCTTTTCTCTCTCTTTCTTTCCACTTCTTATTAATAAGAATAGCTTTTATTTTAACTATTATAGCTATATATTTAGCTTTAGTCTTTTTAGTTATCTAAATAATATAGTTAGTATTAAAAATAGAATTATAAACGAAAAAGTATTATAATTATAGTGTAAATATATATATATATATATATAACATAAAATAAGTAATATATATACTTAGAGTAATATAAAAAAGAGAATAGAATTAAAAAGTAGAAGTAATATAAAAGATATTATTATTATTACTACTCTACTACTTTACTAACTTCTTTAATTTTATTATTTTAATTAATAAAAAACTTCTATTTCTATTAAATAAAATAATAATATTAGTTACTATTTTAGTATTTATAATCTTAATTATAAAAAAGTATATAAAGAGAAAAACTTATTTCTTTTTTATAATTTAATAATAAAGCTATAAAGTTATTTCTTTTATTAGTTTTTTTTATTAATTACTTCTTTTTATATTTATTTATAAACTTCTATATATATATTTAGTTAGTTATAATATTAATTATATAAAATTAAAGTATGTAAACTTTTTTAAACTTAGAGAGATATATTATAATACCTTTAAGTATTTAAAGTAGCTTTATATTTAGAAGAAAGTATAAAATAATCTACTTTTAATCTACTTATTTAAGCTAATATTATTCTAATATATTAAGGTCTATTCTTTAAAAAACCTTTTACGTTAGATACTAATTTAGAAGGAATTAAGCCGTTTATTCACACAGATACTACATATACGTTATAGTTAGTTTATAACAGGAAGACAGTATCAAATATGCTACAACCTGAAAGGAGTGACGGCCAAATCCGAAGATCCCAAGAATCCAGATTTTTCTATTCGCCCAGCTGCCTTTTACCACAAGTTCGACGTCATAGGGGGAAATTCTCTTTGGATTGTTGTCAAGGGAGGATTAGACGTACAGGAACGAATCAAAGAGTTGACTGGGGATAACGCTCGGCCAGAAGACAAGTCGTTTGGTGATCCAATAGAATGCTTTCGATCAAGCCTCTCAGCTCATTTGATGTTCTGCCGTTGGTGCACGGAAGACTGGAGAGCATACATCAAGTGGCTTGAACAGGTTGTTGATGCTGAGGTTAGTCATATTTCTGAAGCATTCGAATCAAAGGCTCGTAGGCTCAATGACATGTCTCAGACCAAGATGGCTCTGCTGGCGCCAACAACAGGCGGATATCACTACACGATCTACACACCTGCGGACATCCAACGTTTTCTGATATGGCAGGAGAAGATCAGCGAGTCTATCACAGTGCTTGAGTCGAACATCGAGGTCATGAAGTCTCTCATGCGGCTTTATACGAAATTGGATGAGAATCAAGACTTCGACCTACGCTCATCTTGCACGGATGATATTGACGAGTTCTGCACACAGCTATACAACATAGTCAACGATTTCGCCCTACAAATTAATCGAGCCAAAGCACTAGTGAAGTTAACCGGAGACCGGGGCGAGCTGATCAAACAACACCGGCTAGAGCGGCTGAATCACAACATTGAGAAAGAAGCAATCTTGGTGAGAATTGTCACTATCGTGACCTTGATTTACCTGCCAGCAACATTTGTGTCGGTGAGCCGAAGGAAAACCTAAACATGCGTGCAATAATGCTGCCTTACTGACGTCAGCCGCAGACCTTTTTCAGTACGGACATCATCAAGTATCAAGACTCAGATTCGCCAAAGGGCACTTTCTCGCCGATTGCAATGGAACGATGGCTTCAAGTGACTCTTCCGCACACCTCTCTGACGCTCTTGGTCGCATATTACGGAAACAAATGGGCGGAAAGCAAATCTCGAGGAAGGATGCTTCCCACTGTCCGCGTCGTTCCGTCCAGGGACCAGGAGGAGAACAGCAGCACCGAGGAGTTCGGGCATACCGGGGCCGGATACGGTCCCACAACGGCGTTCATGAGTACGCTGTCACGCCCCACATGGGTAGATCGAGCATGGCGACCTAAGAGCTGGAGGCTACGTCCAATCCCGGCAGTGCCGATCAAAAGCACTTCCTTCAGTCCGTCTCAAATCGTGTGAAGGAAATTTCAGTTGCAAAAGGGCTGACTTTGTCGCCACTCGTGCAAAGGCCACTCGTGTAAAGATGAAGGCGCTGGGATAGCATTCATCGGAAACAGTGGATGCCCAGGAGGGCGCCGGGATTACAGAGATTGGGGATGTGAGATCCTAGACATATCATACTGAGCGTGCTGCCATTCCCTTCAGGCTTATTTTTGAAAATGTACAATTTGGACATGCTGTGTCACCTTCCATGAAGTGTTGTGCCTGGGTGCGTTTGTGACAAAAATGGTATCCGGCATTAGCGCTTCCAATGATCACAAGAAGGACACAAGATTGAAGTGCAGGCGTAGGCAAATAAGTGAGGCTGCAGGCTGGCATCCCAACGATACATTCTGAGCTGATCAGCCTTCGTGTTGTCAAGCATGAGCGTGACGATCACGGCGCTGCGTGTCAGCAATCTTGTCTCACAGCATTTATCGAACTGCTGCATAGGCACGCACGCGGTTAGCCAATCGTTCATTTTCCATGGAGACAGTAGCCGCAAGGCAATTCTGGGATCAAGCATGGTGGTGGGCTGAAGCAGGCAGAGGGTCTCTGCCTTATACGCCTGATTGTGTAGCGGTGAAGCGCAAACCAGTCATGGGTGGTTCGCGTGCACTTTGAGGCCACTAACAACACAGAGAACTGGTCATGACCATGGTGAAGTGCGACGAGCTCAGCCCCTTCCCCAACATTCTCATTCCCCCTCAGCCTCAATATCGTCTGAGTAGATCGCTGCACTGCCGGCCAATTCATCTGCCCTTGTCGTGCCTGTTCCTCACTTCGTTTCACCTCTTTATTATCGAGAGGTCACCGAACGCTTTTCAGATTGTCAATGTTGGGCATTTCGACAAGTTACACCTAGCTTTGCAAGCCGTTTTCTCAACACTCCCTGAGAAGTTTTAGTCAGCATGGATGGCGCACCGCTGCCAAACTACATCCACACAGAGTTTCTCTACTACCTTCAGAGTGATGGTATTCGAGAACGAATTTCGAAGGAAAAGAATTCTACTTTCCGAGGCAAATTTCCCGATGGCTCCTTCAGAAAGGGAGCAACGCAACATCAAGTAGAGTCGCGCGGTTGTTTTCCGCCATTTATGACAATCGAGAAAGTTCTACGGGGAAGTTCTTCCCTGCTCTGAAAGACAAAGACGTTGAACGCGATCCCATCTTATTCGCAATTTTGGTGCAAATGGAGTGCGGCAATATGCTTCATATATTCCGCAACTCAATAGCGGACAGTCACCTTGGTTTCCATAACTTGTCTCATCTATACACCGACATCGAGCAGGCTTTGAAGGAGGACAAAGTCACACTTCCAAAACGATACACAAGCGCAGGCTACGCAGGTGTCACCAGAGACTTCGAACGCCAACGTTGGGCCTTCCACCCAGCACTCAATGTCCTGGACATGGTCGAGGTAGGCATCGAAGGGAAAAGCATCTTGCCATTCTTTGGCTGCGAGATCATAAACGAGGGAGGAACTGCCGAAGTACATCACCATAAGATTCATGTTCATCTGGTCGAGTCCGACAACTTGCGGCAGATCTTGGAGCCCAGGAAGCGAGATCACAAAACAGGCATAGAAGTGAGTCTGCGTCCCAATCCTACGATCCGAATTTCAGCCTGACATACTGAAAGTACTATGAATTTGCTGTCAAGACATATCTCAAAGGTTTTGATGACATTTAAAAGTTGGAGAGTGACGCGTTCAAAGGGTTTAACGGCACCAAAGATCCGAGGTCTCTCGGTGTGGTCACCTATCTGGGAGAATACACTCGCCATGATCGAGGAGACGACGGCGTATCTGCACAAGGAGTCACACGCCACATAATGCTGGAATTCGGAGAGCAAGACCTCGATGAGTACTTGGCAGCTACGTATTCCCCTGTTCTAAACGAGGAGGTTATTGCCTTTTGGGGGAGTCTGTTCGAAATCGCGAAAACTCTGGGACGAATCCACCAGCTAGAGCGTGTCCGTGGAGACAAGGTCCAGAAATACGTAGGGTATGTAATCCCCCCAGATTCACCTCCCATATTCACCATGTTTCATACCTTGTGATTAACATTTCAACATCGCAGATGGCATGGAGACATAAAGCCAGACAACATTCTGCGCGTGCGAGGCGAATTCAAGCTCGCCGATTTTGGTTTCACGCGATTCGAAAAGAGTGTTATTGGGAAGCCTCAAACAACCCATATGTTGGGAGGCACTAGAACGTATGGTACAGCTCACTCTAATACCTTTGACAAGTTTTATAAGCAGGAGCTAATTGACCGGTGTAGGGGCACCTGAGCGAGACAAGCCAGCCGGAGAGGCAAAGAGGCTTCATTCAACAACAATTGACACATGGTCTTTAGGTTGTGTCTTCTCTGCGGTAGCGACTTGGGTGGTCCTCGGCTCCCAAGGGTATGAAAATTATGGTGAGATTCGAGCGATGGCCCACAAAAGACTTCGCCAGCGCCACAGTCAAGTCTAGTGTGAACGTTTCCAACTGCAGCGACGCATTCCACGATGGCATCCAAGTCCTGCCTGCCGTTCTCAGCTGGCACGATTATCTTCGGAGTTCTTCGCGAAAAGCAGACACCATTACCTGTCGCGTGCTTGACCTAGTCGAAAGTGGGATGCTAGACAAGGACCCCGACAAGAGGTTGGAATCAGCCGCCCTATGTCAGAGGTTGGATCAAGTCATAATCGATGCTAAGACCGAATATCAGAACGAGCTAAACGTCGGTGCCCTCAGACGCCAATCATCTGAAACGCTCAGCGCTCTTCTTGAGCTTGATAAACGAGCACCGAAGTCTGCAGAGCCACGATCCCGATCTACAGAGAACGACCATGGCAGCAGAAAGGAACACACGGCCTCAGGGCCAGCCAACGGTTCACGGCTTGGAGTTGCGAGAAGCAGTCGCGTGAAGAAGTCAGAGCGCATTGACAAGATTCTTCGCGGCAAGATCGCAAATCGAGAAGAGGCTATTGGGTCCGGCTACAATACTGGAACTATTCATGAGCTCTCTGGAAATGATGAGACTACATGTCATAGAGTCAACAAAACGGAACTTCGGACACTTGCGCTCAATTTGGCACCCATAACCTCATCCGAGGTCCCCCGAATTGCAACTGCATCGAACGCCGTACCGATCAACCAGCGATCGGAATCACCAATACCTACCATCATACATCCCGAAGCGGTCTGTGCAGAGGATTTGGACCTGGTGACGTCGGGGCTATTGGGCTCAGATCAAAGTCATTATCAGACGAGGACTACGGTCAATCCTATGACAACTGAGAAGTGGACACAGATCAACCCCTTGTACGAAGAGCCATCACCTGTACCTCCGCCCCTCAAAACACGCAGCTCTCGAGCGCAACGTGACGCTCAAGAGGTAGAAGGTTCCTTCCCGTTCCAAACAATCGAGCTTGATGCTGCGTCGTCCGCCATTCGGCCATCAGGAACGTCCTTCGGAATTCCAGACCTTGTCAGTCCGATAACCCCGGTATCACCAACACAGGGACCACTTCACTCCAACAGTCATTATCCTGGCCCAGTGCCACGCAGAAACACGTTTCGAAGCCGGCAAGAAATTCCAATCGTTCAGGAGTATGATTGTCTACTTAGGTTATGGACTAAAGCTAGAGGTTCATGTCGCAAAGACACGCGTAGCAGGGGTCTTCGTAGGGGTATATATAACCCCTGCCCTTATAATCCCTACTACCCTCCTTTTTCCATAGATATCTATATATATACGTTCGTTTACTATACCCTTCTACTTACGTTATTTACTATAGTTATAAGCCTAGCTCTTTAATAATACTTTTATAACCCCTTTTATTATATAAGTAATATATATAATTACTTATTTTACTCTTTTATAATAAATTTAACTACCTCGCTAATAACTATAACGCTTATATTATTATAAGACTAGTTTATATAGGTTTTATAGCTATAATAGTATACTTAGTATTATAGAGTCTAAGAATATATAAATCTTATATTAAGTATACTTAATATATTTTTTTAGATATACTAATAACTTCTTATACTTAATAAAGTTATTTAGATATATTAATTAAGCTTCTAGTTATAATATAAAACTAACTATAATATATAGATATTTTAGCACTAGATATACTATATTAGGACTACTACTTCTAATATACTTAATAACTTAAAGCTATTATTTCTATTACTTATTACTACTACTAATATATATAAAGAATATTCTAGCTAGATCTATAATTATAAAATTACTACTAATAAGTATACTAAAGCTTCTAAAGGTCTCTAGTATATATAGTAATAGATTTAATATATAGTTAAATTTATAATTCTCTCTATAATATAACTTAAACTTATAAATATTTTAAATAAGTTATTTAAAATAACCTAAGCTTTTATATAAGCTTTTTAAGCTTAACTTTACTTTACTAATCTTATAGTTTATAACTTTATTTAAAAAGACTATTTATATATATTATATAATATAAATAGTAATATTAATTCTTCTTAATAGTATAAAGGCTAGTATTATACGTTTTTAGTAGTAAAAGCTTATAATATTCTTAATATTTAAAATATATTAAGTATATAAGCTTTCTTAAACGCTATTAGTATATATCTAGCTTTAGCTTAAATAGAATATACTTAATTTAAACTTTTAACTATATAAAAAAGTAGCTAGTTAACTAGATTACTTAAAGAGTATAGATAACTTTTCGTAATAGTTATCTAAAACACTTAGAACGTTAACTTAGATTATACTTTAAATAGTATATATATTACGCTTAGTAGATATCTAAAACTCTAGCTAACTATATAGGTTACTAAGGCTACTTCTAAGCTCTCTTTTAGTATAACTTCTAATAATAAATAGACCTACTATTTATACTTTTATAAGTATTAATATAAATAGTACCTTATTATATATTACTAGTTTAAAAAAGCGCTCTATAGTAAGTACTTTAGCTAACTAAACGTCTAGGTGTTTTTAGATAATATAGATAATATTTAGATCTATTTTTAGCTCTAAGAGTAGAAAAGTCTTATAGAGGATCTTTATTAATAAAGCTAGCTAGATATTACTACTAATATTACTAATATTATTACTTAGAATCCTAACTTTAATATATTTTAAAGCCCTCTAGTATTAAGTATAGTTTACTACTTATATTAAGTATAGTTTATAGAGTTAAAAGATAAGTAAGTATCTATTTATATTAAGTATATTCTATAGATAAGTAGAATAGACCTTCTATATTAAGTATATTCTATAGGGGGGTAGGAATAGTTTTATATTCCTTTAACTTATATATATACTTTATAGGGCTTTTTAGAAGTAATATATCGCTCTTAGGGGAGTGTATTACGAAGATATACGTAGTAGGGGTCTTTATAGGGGTATATATAACCCCTACTCTCGCGATCCCTGCTGCCCTCCTTTTTCTACAGACATCTACACATATACGTTCGTTCACTATGCCCTTCTGCCCGCGTTATTCGCCACAGTTCATGATTTAATTTGCAACGAGAAGTTCCTCAAGAAACCTTTCTTGCAAACTTCATTGAAGATAGGGACGTTGTAAGCCAGCCTCTTGGACCACAAATGCTCATCATCTACTAACCAGCGACCACCTAGATATTCGTGGTAGACAATGCTGCCAGCATGAATTTCCACTGGAATGATGTCACCACGACATTTCTGGCATTAGCGATGAAAATCGGTACCCTGGATAAGGATGGACTAGACTTGATGTTCACCGTCGGCGAAAGACACAATATTCTTGGCGCCACAGAATGGAGCATACCCGAAAGGTTTCGCAAGTCCTTGCAAGCGGCTGAGCAGAGCATGCATCCTCGTAACAAGACTAACATGGCCATGACCTTGTTGAAAATCTTCGACAAGTACGACAATCACCGCAAGAAGCAAACACTCATAATTCTCACGGACGGGTTATGGGAGGGATCCGACACACTGAACGACGTTGAGACCACCATCTCCGAGTTTATCGAGAACCTCAAGAAGAACTTGAAAAAGTCGCAGCTTCGATGGTTTACCATTCAATTCGTGTCGTTTGGGTCCGATGATAGAGCGCTACAACGTTTGCAGTCACTTGACGACGAACTTGGAAAGTTGGCAGGGTAAGCTCAACTACTCTCATCCCCTATCGTTAGGCTCTTGGCTGACATCATCTCGTCGTACAGGGAAGATGTTATTGATTGGAAGCCCTGGGACTCAAATGATGCCGACTCCCTCATACCTTAGTTGGCAGCATTGACCCACAACTGGATTCTCAAGACCCTTCATGCTCATCTCCAGACGCAGTGCCCCGGGCACCATCATTCCCACAAAGCCCGACGCCCACACTGAGTCATGAGTCCACGAGGAAGAAGCTAGGTAAGATGCTCCGGTTGCGATAGGCGCAGTAGCACTTTCGATACACTCTAAAGCCGAGGTTGTTCATTGCCGGTAAAACGAAAGGAATCACATGCCATGCACGTATTTAATTGAATTCGATCCCGCCTTGGAGATCTGGGAACCCGTCCTGGGTATTGAAGTATTTTAGCACTGATTTAAATCATGCTCGTGACACGGTATCATTCCATCTATGGGATGAAAAGAAGAGGCGGAAGTAGATTGATATCTACCTTCCTCGTATTGCTCCTCATGCTACTAGGCTTTGGATTACGGAGTTATTCTACGCTATGGTTCAATCGGTTAATCACCGAGGTCAATAGGATATGGCTCCAGAATGGGTAAAGCTGATGACGACCTTACCGCCTTGAGGGGTGTCAGAATATTCCTTAGTGATGCCGAGGGAAGCATAACAAATTATTCATTGGCGGAATTTGGATGCGGAAAGCAGATCTTGTCCCTGAGGTGGCTTGACGAAGCAGCTGACTGCATATGTGACTCTCAGACCGCCACTGCCGCGTTTACATATGTCTTGGCAATGAATGAGAGCAATCATTCTTGATGTGACGTTAATAGGACCGAACAACGAGATCTAGCTTCAGGTTCCTGACTTGGACCCGGGAGAGTGATTGTTGCTTGTGAAGTTCGACCTTCGTCACTTCAAGATCATATGAGAGATCCAGGTGAGCGCAATGAGGTGCACGATTGAGGGCTACTTCACTGCTGAATGGATGGAAGCTTCAAAGATTGTAGGATGGTGGGGGACAGTGGTAATTGGATCCGAGCATTAGACTTGACAGCCAACCAGGAGAAAAGGATGCAAAAACGGGTGATTTCCCCAAACCAAATGCACCCTCCATAACCATCCCGTGACACAACCTCATTTGCTGAACGGCGGGTTAGACCTGTATGATGAGTGGTGGGGCTAATCCTTCTCTTCGTTACAATTCCGTTGCGATGAGGTGAATCAGAAAAGGCCGTATGCGTACAAAAGAATGTCTCGTTTTCGTGGGCGAACATCTCTTCGTTTTCTCCCCGTCATATCATGAACAAACACATAGTGGAGCTGGGCTGCATCCGGCTGGCCAAGACTAAATTGGTTCAGGGCTACTACGTTGGTCTTACACTCGGTGAGCTTGTTGACGTCGGTTTAAAGGGACCCCGACTTTCGCCGACGCTGTCATCTCATCTACGTGGCACTAAACATCGGAATGAAGCGACATGCATATGGCCCGTTTTTCTTCTACTAAGCTTCTGCTTCAGGTGTCTGATTGGAGGCTGCGTCGGAACAGAGAATGAGGTTGACGTGCTATTGGGCCTACTCCGCACTGTCGGGTCTTGACACCATGTGGCAGGAGATGAGACAGCCGTCATGTGGTACTCGCTAATATGCGGCACGGGTCTGGCCACAAGATACCGAGCTCTGCATATGCACCCCAGATATATGACCTGCCCACCTCCCGAAGGGAGAAAACATATGGGCCGGCGGTAGGGTGGCATTCGGAGGCTGATTGACCCCACGGCCCGAATGTCATGCATATTAGAAGGTCCATTCAGCATCCAGAGACGACAAAGGCACTGGCATGAGGGCCTCAACGAGACCGTGTGACAAACAAGGGTTTCTTTGATTTGTTGTGTGGGCCTTGATGTTCCACACGGATGACAAACACTTTGGCGCTGTTCGCAACCGTCAAAGTGCCTCATCCGTAGTTTCATCCTTTCAACCGGTGGATATTTGTTCATGACTTCAACGCTCTCAAGGCTGCATGCAATATGTATTGCCTGCAAGCACCGACGCTGCAACGTAGCATGTTGGACTTCTTATTGGCTTAGTGATACTGTGAAGCATGATCAGACAAAGACGAATGAAGCAAGAGCCTGCTGTCTCATGAACACTTTGTTGCGAAAATGGAGCATCAAGGCCAGCGGCATGATTCAACCGGGCCTACAACGGCTTGTCATCGGACCTTTGCATGTCGGCAGTCCTGTTTGTTGCAGATCTTGCCGAAGACGGTTCGAAGACATAATTCTGTCATGACTGTTTGCATTGTATAAAGAAGACAAAGAGATGAAGAAACAGCGAAAGAAAGACTTGTAGGTCCTCAGACTCTGATATCGGAGCTGTCTTGGAAGCCATTTTGTACATACCACTGTCCTCTCTCTCATTCTCATTCCATTGAGTGCATCAGCCAAGATGATGTTCCTCAGAGGTATACTGAAAGCCATAGTGGCAGCAACAGCTGTTGCTCCGGTGCTCGGCCTTGCTGTCCCATCCTCCTCGGAGGATGCCCTCATTCAGCGCCAATCTGGTGGCGAAAATCTGGTTTTCTGTCACTTCATGGTATGTCTCTCACGTCTGAGTCATCTTCAGCGGTACTAACAGCGGTCCACAGATTGGTATCGTCGGTGCTCGAAGCTCTGCCAGCGAGTATGACGCCGATATGCAGCACGCCAAGGCAGCTGGCATTGACGCTTTTGCCCTCAATATTGGTACAGACTCTTACAGCGAAGCTCAGCTGGACCTCGCCTACCAGTCAGCTGCCAACAATGGCATGAAGGTCTTTATCTCCTTCGACTTCAACTGGTACGGAGTGAGTGAGGCGACTCGCGTTGGTCAAATGATCGCAAAGTACGCGTCCCGGCCGGCACAACTTATCGTCGATGGCAAGGTCTTCGCTTCATCCTTTGCCGGAGACGGTATGGATGTCGCAGCCATGCGCAGTGCTGCTGGTGTCAGCGTCTTCTGGGCACCCAACTACCACCCAGAGTACGGCACGGACTTCAGCGTTATTGATGGCGCCTTGAACTGGCTTGGGTGGCCCAACAATGGCAGAAACAAGGCACCCGATGGCTACGGAAATGTCACCGTCCAGCAGGGAGATCAGGCTTACATCGCTGCACTCAAAGGAAAGCCTTACATTGCGCCGGTGTCCCCTTGGTTCTTCACCCACTTCGGTCCAGAGGTCCCCTACTCAAAGAACTGGGTCTTCCCATCCGACACCCTCTGGTATGACCGCTGGCAGGAAATCCTGACCCTTAAGCCCCGCTTTCTTGAGATCGTCACCTGGAACGACTACGGCGAGAGCCACTACGTAGGTCCTCTTGACAGTCCCCACGGGGATGATGGCAACTCGAAATGGGTTTATGGATTTCCCCACAACGGCTGGCTCGACATGGCAAAGCCATTCATCAATGCATTCCACAACGGTGGGAGTGACGTTAAGCCGTACATCTCAGAAGATCAGATTGTCTACTGGTTCCGACCTACCCTCAGAAGCCTCAACTGCGATGCCACAGATACCACCATGGCGGACGCTAACAACGTCTCTGGCAACTACTTCAAGGGTCGCCCGTATGGCTGGGAGACTATGCAGGATAAGGTCTTCGTTGTCACCCTTCTGAAGGAGGCAGGCTCTGTGACCATCAATGTCGGAGGTACCAGCGTAACAGTCCAAGCACCCGCTGGCGCAGCCAATTTCTCCGTTGACATGAAGCCCGGCGCTATCTCATTGAGCCTGACTCGCGGGGGCTCTACGGTGGTCTCCGGAACAGCTGGGATGCAGATTCTCGACCACTGCCCCTGCGGTATCTACAACTTCAACCCCTATGTTGGAACCATTCCGGCCGGTCAGCCTGATGAGCTTCTGCCCGCGGCGTACTCGTCCATCTACGCTGGCTTGAAGGTCAGCACCTGTGGTCCCACGGGGATGAAGCGCACTGCTGCACCTATTGCCGATATGGCTGTTCCTGCCATGGCAACCCCCACTGCCTAACTGACAGCCATGGAGGTCGAGTTTGGGAAGCTGACAGCTTGAGGTTTATGTCAGAAGAATCGGGGTTTCCAAGGTTCATGTATGTATTGATCGACTATTATGGAACATCGTCCAGCTGGTAAAGTTATACTCACGGCTAGGTACTTATGCGTTGAAAGACTCGCCGAGCCGGCTTGGACATGAGAAGAACAGCTACCCTGTAAATAAGAGAACATGCACCATATCGACGAACACAAATTGAGTTCAGATCACGTCTGGCCGTCAATGGTATTGGATAAACCTTGCATGTGTCTGCGTTTGCATTCTTGACTGAGATCTTAGTGCCGTTGTGGCGTCCCAAGCGATCTAGCTAGGGTCTGTGCCATGATTAGTTGATCGAAATGTCCGAGACTTGGCTCTTTCTGAGCAAGGGCGTCGCCCTCAGCAGCTCATTTAATGCTCAGCTTCAGCCATAACGATTCAGCCGCAGATTAGCGCTCCCTTGGTGCTTCAGTATAAGTATGCATAGAAACGAAGGTCATTTTCCAATTTCAAGCAGGCTCACATTTCAGATATCGGGTGCACTTCACATGATGGCTGGCTCCCTGTATCCTGTCACAACAGAGACAGAGCTTGTCACTCAGGCTTCTCGTCCAAGATCCACGACCAACGCCCCTCTCTGGTACCTGATCTACAACTCTCTCCTCATAGCTCTGAGCATTTCAGCAATTGCTTTCTGGGGCTTCAGTGCCCATGCCCCTCTCCTCTACTCTTTCCATCTTGGCCAATGGTTATTGGCGAACCCAAAGAAGAGCACCATTGTTTGGACTGTGTGTGGGACCATTGTCGCGGCGATCCTCCTTTTCCTTCTCAACAGTGTTCTGTTTCTGATGGTTAGGCAGAAGGCCCGCGTGGGATCAACTTTGTCTACTATTGAAGGCAGGGTTTCTTCCTGCACTCGGCTGACGTATGGCTTGCTAACCATGCTACTTCTAGGATGGAACAAGTGCGCGAATCAGAAACCTCTTTTGGACATCAAACGTCCTTGGTTATCCGGCTTCACCACAGTGAACTGGGTCATTGCGCTGCTTCTTACTACCGCCTTTACAACCCTTTGAACCCCAACCAGGGTTCTTGTCAGCGATTCTCTTGCGGGAGATGAACTCGACTTTACCGCACCTGAGTTTTGGAAATGGTACAACACTTTTGACTCCAAAGGTATACCAAAAAGGAAGGTCTACGGCTGCACCAGGTATACGTACAACTCATCGACCGGCTCAATTCGCTTTCCAACATGCCCCATCGCGGATGACCCGATCGCCGTCATCTCTGCAGGGGTTTCCGCTGCCCAGGAGTCTTTCGGAGTTCACAATGCCTCTGTCCGAGTCGTGGAAAGTTCGTTCAAGGGGTCAACAGGTGGTGTTCTCCCACTTGGATTTGAGGGAATCTCAGCCTTCAGCAATGTCAAATTCATGTCCTGGGACCCGTCCATAGCAAACCGATCCCAACAATTCAACTATTCCCTAACACAGCAGGGTCTCTCGGCCGACGTGACCTGCCAGGAGACTC
Organism: Colletotrichum viniferum; assembly: GCA_020226115.1. Lineage (NCBI taxonomy): Eukaryota > Fungi > Ascomycota > Sordariomycetes > Glomerellales > Glomerellaceae > Colletotrichum > Colletotrichum viniferum. Next base: position 1,546,110 of record JAGFBE010000014.1, on the reverse strand, counting down.
CAAACACCCCCATCCAGACCCAACTTCTGAAGTCGATGGAAGTGCCGAATTCCAATGCCGGCGGGACAATGGAGTTACGACGCTTCATTGTCAATCAAGGCAATTGCGGATCTAATCACACCTTCGTAGTACCAGGGATCGGTGTCGTAGCTCCGGGTTTCTGTCAGCCCGATGCAATGGTGAAGAAATATGTTTTGTACCTGACTCCGATGGGAAGATACTCGCGCGCCCCGCTGTCTCTTCCAAACATGACTTGCACTTTTGAACCGATGATCACCAAAAATATTATGGGCTACTCCACGGACACAGGGCTCTTTACGTCGAGCGTCATAGAAAGAATGGGCGGCTCAGGTATTCCGAACGAGACTGCCGACGCCATCAATTCTCTTTTCATGATATCAACAACTAGCTGGGTACGTCTTCATTTTTCGTCGACTAGATTTTGCACGCTTGGATGGCTTTTCTGACATATGCATTCACAAAACAGGGAAGCGGGTTGATCGATTCGATGCTTAGTCTGAACACGAGTGGAGACGGTTCAGGCAACTTTTCCTATGCTGGCGCAGTCGAAGCTGCGATGCGGGGAATTATCGAGTACGAAGGAACAAATCTTCGGATTTACTACGCGGCCAACGAAGCCGATGGTCGTAGTACCGTCAACGGGACGTACGAAGTCTTTCGCATGGGCTATCACCAGACGACACCAACTGCTTTGCTTGTTGTTCTTCCCCTGATCGTCTACATCCTAGTTGTGGCATGGTGGTACACCTGGACTGGGTTCAGAACGGGATCATCAATCGATGATGAGTTCAACCCGACGAACAGCACTGCACTAGTGACTGCTGCTGCCGCAGGTGCTACAAATGGGAAGTTGAGGTTGGATGGCAGAGGGGGGGTCAATGATCATTTGGTTCAGGGAGTACGTGTCCGATACGTTGGCAAGACGGGATTAGTGACAATGGATCAAGTGGAGAGTGACAACTTGGGTTTGAGGCTTTTGGGGACTGAGACGTCGTATCGAACTGAACCATTTCCTTGAGATAAACCCAGTTTTGCATGCAATTAAATCCTTCCTCGACAAGAGGCGCGACCAAAAACACCACCCGCTCAATTTGAACCGTGTTCTCCTCTCAGAACCTGGACTCAAGTAATCCCAGTAATATCCAATTGTAACTGATAAGCGGAGTGGGGCTAGGGATTCAATGACAGATTAGCGGAGATAAGACCTCGGCAGATTGCTGGCCTCCCCATCTCTACGGCTAAGAACTCCGCATTCGCATCTCATCGTTCTCGAGGTAATCAATCTCATGTCAGATCAATATTTTTACGCGACAAAAACAAGAACGTCTCGCTCTAAAGGTCAGCCCCGTGATGTCAGCTCTCGGCGCAGAAGACGGAGCCGGTCCAGATGCCCCACTCGCTGCCGAGTCGGCCGGCAGTCGGGTGTGGCAAGCGTGCCTTGCGTGCCGGCGAAAGAAGGTATGATCCAATATTAAAGGTTGAGACATATAACTGGATACTGACATGCATGTTAGATCAAATGTGATGGCAAACAACCTTGTCACAGTTGCAGCTCCCGAGACCAGACTTGCGAGTTTCCTGGAACCAAAGACAATGCGTCAGCAAGCCGGTAGTAAGTGACATCAGGCATGGAACCTTGCATTGGAACTTCATAACAGCGACATCATCCGTATTAACTTCCAACTTGCTAGTTATACCACGTCGTTTGAGGCCCGGTGTCAGCAGATGGACTCCCTGTGTCAGAGGCTAGAGACTCTTACAAGCCAGTTGTCGCGATCGCTAGAGGCCATGCATCAGTCACCCGGAGCTGGTTCTTTGGCAACCCCAAGCGAGGACCTACTGAGGGCTGCCCAAGTCCTCAACTCTCTTCCCGATGTTCAAGAGTCGGTACTGGGGCTCCGAAACGCCTCTCATGTGCAAGGCTCTGAGACTGGCAATCTGGATGGCAACATACATGCAAACCGAGTAGTGACCCCACTGCGCGTCCGCCAATCTCATGTCAACGACGACTTGCTGGACTCGTCCGACAGCGACGACTCCGACACAAATAATGGTCAACGTCAGGATGGTCCCGCTGAAGGACGCCACGACGATGAAATCGGCCAGGTCGGTGCCTTGGTTCGTGATTCATATGGCCGTCCCAGGTAAGTCGCTGAATCGCATTCTTGTAGTCAAAATCTCACTTTCAGATCAGGTTCATCGGTGGAGCGACACACAACATTCTCATAGAAGCTGCAAAGAGCCTGCTGCCTGCTGGTTTGACAACAACCCCTTCATCAACTGGGGCGAGCCAAAGTGTGCTGAGCACCGATGACCTCGAACTTCCCCTCTTCGTCCGGGGGAAAGTGTGGCCCGAGCTGCCCTTCATTCCAAAACCAGAAGACCTTCCTCGACCTCCGCAGTACATTGCAGATCTTCTTATCAGTCTCTACTTTGACAAACTCCACTACACCTTTCCAGTTCTCTTCAAGCCCCACTTCATGCGACGCTACCAAAAGTTGCTGAAAGCTGGCCGTGATTGTTCTTCCCCCAAACATCGCCGTTTCTTGATGGTCTTCTTCGCTGTTTGTGCGTGTTCATCCAGCCTCCTCCCATCGAACTCGGATAGCGAGCTTCCTGGGATCGAATACTATCAGAGAGCACTACTCATGTTTTACGCCTCCACTGGCGAAGCGTCACTTGAGAGAGTCCAATGCTTAGCATTACTATCAATGTGCTCCGCTGGATGGAACACTTTGTCGCAAAGTTGGAACTTGGCCGGCCAAGCAGTAAGAGCTGCCCAAGATATGGGATTGCACTTGAGTAGCCGATCGGTGCGTCTTCCATACTCCCGTATCTTCAGTCATCAAGTTGCTGACGACAGAAAGATACTATCACTGGCACCAGAACTGTCGGAAAACAGACACGCCGAGTTCCTCCGACTTCAAGTGTCCCGCCGCATATGGTGGTGTGTATACACCCTTGATAGGTACATCTCCTGTCTACACCTTACTGCATGTTTGACCTGTGCTGAACCTTAACCTCCAGAATCACATCTATCTGTCTTGGCCGTCCAATGGCTGTCCAAGACGACGACTGTGATTGCGAGCTGCCCATGGACATGAAAGATGAGGAATTTGAACCCTACTACCTGAAGTCCAGAACATACCATCCACCCAAGGTTGACATTCCATCCGAAGGACCATGCATCATGAGTGGTTTTCTCGCGTTCGCCCGCCTCTCCCGACTGGCTGGCAAGATCCAGCACCTCAATTCGCCCCTGAACCTTCGGAAACTCGCATCTGCGGACTCCGCCAAGACACAGAGATTCCTTTCCCGCGTTGGTACGTACGATCAGGCTCTGCGAAATTGGCTCGCAAGTCTGCCACCGCACATTCAGTTCTCAGCCAACAAGATGGAAAAGAGTCCAGGAGGCGATCCTGCCTTGGTAATGTGTGTCATTATCTTCATCCTACATGCGGGCTCTCTCCTGAACCTATACCGGTACGTGTGTTCCGGTCGTATCCGAAGGTCTCTATACTGATGAGCCAAGCTGCTTCTTAAACTACCCTAAACAAGCCGCTCTGGATGAGGAAGTAGATGTATCAAGTGCCATATCTCAATGTGTGAGTGCAGCACAAATGTGCATTCACGCCGCCGAGATTGTCCGAGATTTGGTACCTACTTCACATTATCTGGCTCTCTCAGTTCATTATATGACGCTCTCTGGCATCGTGCTGTAAGTCCAGTCCCCCACCTGAGCTCGAATTCTCTTGACGTGTGGTCGCTGATGCGCCATATGAAAACAGCCTACGGATGCCTTCAAGTCACTCTAATCCCGAGGTTCTGGATGATGTGAAGAAATGTGTTTCGTTCTTGAAGGATGTCGAAGTTCGCTGGTCTGGCGCGAAGCGAAGCCGGGTTATCATTGAGCAGTTGCTACAGCACCAGCGAAGCAAGCTGGCTCTTGAACGCAATACTCGCCAAAACCAGACCAGTATTTCACCGGTTCAATCTAAGAGGAACACTAACAAAAGAACGCTGGATGACTTTGAGGGGACGAACACTCCCCGAACCGGGGGTGAAAACTTTCTGTGGGGCGAAATACCTGGGTCTGAGTTATTTCCATTCGATCCTTTGGATCCAGTCTTATTCTCGTCTTGGGATTGATGCAGACGCCCTTAAATAAGTAGCATGACGAACCACCAGTTGTCTAATATCCACCCGGCTATTCCCTACTTACTCAGTAGAGTTCAAGCCTTCCTTCGATCAAGACCGAATGTGAATGAGGTTCAGTCCAGACGATCATACCGATAAATACAACAATTGTAGATAATAATCCAGGTCTCCGATGAGAGAAAACAAAGTACATGTGAGCGACGACGACGGCCAAGCTATGCACCGAGAGAATTGGTGGTTGCTCTAGCCCAGGAAGATAGTTGGTCTCTTTACATCTGGTTAAAAACAACTATCTTAATGTCCCTTCTGGCGTGCTGCGCCTCAAATGCCTCATTTGCCTGGGTCAAGGGGTACGTGGACGTGATCAACGGTTTGAGATCAACCTTTTTCGTAGATAAAAGACTAATGGCATCCTCGAAGCACCCATGAGTATACCGAACGGTTCCTGTGAAGAGTATTTATCAGCCAGGATTCAAATTAGGAGTTTCGCAGAAGCCTACTTACCCTTCACGTCAAGTTCATTAGCTGTAATCAAGAAAAGAGGCAACGATGCCATCGGCCTTCCCAGGCCCGCCTGTATACCTGATATCGATCAGCACGACGGGTGTTCACGAGAGTCGGCATGCGCAACTCACATGTTCCGCCTGCTTTTAGCATGCATATTGCCATCGTGGCGCATATCTCAGCGCCACTAGCCTCGATAGCAACATCAAAGCCGTATCCCAAGCCGAACTTGGTGATGACCTCCCTGGCGTAATGTTGAGAGAAGGACAATACGTCTTGAGAAGGGTCGCTATTTCTTGGCGTGACAATTCCGACATCAGCTCCATAGGACTCGGCAAACCTCGTTCGAGATTTTTCAATGTCGAACATCACGATCTTCTTGACCCCATAAGCTTTCGCAACCGCTAGAATCAGGAGGCCAAGCGGTCCGCACCCACTGTCGCCTGCTAGCATCAAGATTGACAAGGCCACAAGAATGTTTCTCGAGGGACTGAGTACAGTTCTGGGTTTTACTCACAAAATAGCCAGGCTTTGACTCGGATTCAGCGATGCCCTTCTCGCAACATGAACCGCAATCGCTAGCGGCTGGATCGACCCCGCCTCCTCCCATGAGACATCCTCAGGAATGGGAACCGTGTTAGAAGCCCGGCAGGTGAAGTACTGACTTAGAGTCCCGTCAGTGGGATCCATCCCGCAGTACTTTAATCTAGAGCAGATATTCTGCTTTCCCCGTCCGCAAAACTCGCACCTGTGGCCAAGGGCAGGCTTAGTTAGACTCAGTGTCTACAACGAAGGTTTTTGTCAGGGACATCCCATACTCCTTGCATGAGAATCCGGGCTCGATTGCCACGCGCTGGCCGACAAATCTGTCTGTAACATTCTTTCCGATGGTCTTAATGAGACCTGCCGACTCGTGGCCCAGGATCGATTCACGGGATACATTGGCACTGTCCCAGTTGTGGCAATCCGACCCGCAAATACCGGTGGTGATGACTTCGACCAAGACCTCGTCGGCGTTCAGTACTCGGATAGGTTGCTGTCGGATTTCGAGTTTTCTGACACCTGCCCACACAACGGATCGATTTGAGTATGGTAAAAGATCAGCCATGTTTTGATTGTTCAGAGCATCGGCCATGGCAGTATCTAAGGTTCAAGAAGACCTCAAGGTTATTGCTGTATTGGCTTTTTGTATATATCGCATACATCTGTTTTTCTTCAATGCTTTTGAGATCGACCTCTGCTTCAGCTTTTGCCACTTCTTCATCATGAAGCCATCAATGCTTCATGATGCCTTTGGCAAGTCTCGGCTCGGAGCCCGGCCCGGCCTCTCCTTATCGGCTTGTTGTTGAGTGGGTCTCATATATCGAGGTCGGTGGATGTTCATAGCACATTGAATACGATAGGTAGTCTTCGCCTACGAGTGACGTTACGGCTGTGGCGTAGTCGTCCTGCAACTCGTTTTACCCGTCGCTGTTATGGGCTGAACAACCTACTACTTCAAATACGAAGAAAGATCGCTAAAACCTTAAGCAACCAATCAGACGAAACAATGTGCTTTTATACAGACACTTTGTGAAGACGATTGGAGAAATAGCGTTCTATGCAAATCAGGGCAGGGCTAATTAATTGTACTCGGTGGCCGTTTTGGGGTCTTCCGTTATATCCGAATTTCCGTGGGTGCCATTCACCTCATTCGGCTTGTCCTCGACAGCCTTCGTAGACAACAGGCTCTTCAGCTTTCCCATTTCAATAGACATCCATGCGGCGATGGCAACGATGTCCGCTCCGCAGTTCACGAAGTGAAATCCTTGTTTGTACTTGGCCGCCGCAACATCGGCACTGAGTGTGAAGTGTCCAACGTACTTCCCCGCGTCAAGTCCAGCCTTCAGAACACGAGCAATAGCTTCCTGGACCTCGGGGATTGAAGCATGATCAAACGCCACGTGGCCCATCGAGGCCGCGAGATCGTTGGGGCCGATGAACAGCATGTCAACACCATCTACTGCAGCAATCTCCTCCACATTATCCACGGCCTTTTGGCTCTCTATTTGCACGCAGACCATGACGTTATCGTTTGCGCTGAGTAAATAATCTCGACCGGTTTGATTGAATGCGGAGTGCGCGAACATGGCACCGGCTCCGCGAAGACCCTGAGGCCATCGAGCTGATCGGTACTTGCATGCCCGAACAACAGCTTCTGCTTGTTCCTAAGGAAATCATTAGCCTTTAATGGAGAATAAAATTGCTCGTTCCGACCTTTGTCTCACACATCGGAACCATGATTGCATGGGCACCACAATCCAGTGCCCTCTTCATCATCCAGTGCTCCGACGCAGGTATCCTCACGATGGGTGACACCCCTGACGTCGAGATGGCCCCGACCTGAAGGTACATATCTCTATCGTCGATATTTCCATGCTCCGTATCGATAAGAATCCACTGTCAAAATGTGTCAGATTGTTGCGAACATTCCAACCTTGAGATCGAGGTTTGGGAATGCTCAATGACTTACATCCTCTCCCAAGGGCGCTACTGTCCTCGCCAGGGAGTAGCCGGGGAACTCAAGCCATTGACCGACGCTCGGGCCTTCACCTCTTTTGGCCCTTTCTAGAGATTCCCGCAATCGTGTCTTGCCTGTCGCATCAACAACAGGGGGCTTGATTTGGTTTGCCATGTTTCTGAATGCGATTCAATTGGATGATCAAATGTGCTTGCAAATTGCGAGCAAATGTTACTAGGTAACAATTAAATATGACTACGCTTTTCCCGTCTTCCGTTGATCTTCTTGACACTGAGTATTTGGCGTAAGCTGTTGGCATGAGGGGTAGCTTCGGCCGAGTCCCGGGCCGCTGGCGACTGTAGTTGGAAACAATTGGCTAATCGATCACAGCATATCCAGGGTGCGACGATAAGTTTCCGTGTCAAATCAATGACAAGTACGCCAATCATTATCGCACCCTTCTGCTTATCCATGGCAAACTGGGCTATCTCCGACATCGCCACCTGACCGGCCTGATCGGGGGAGATCCGGCCGAATCGCCAACGCGTCGTGTAACTGATACCTGGTCCCCTACAGGTGCGCGCTGATAAGGATGGAGAGAGATGCGGTGACCGCAACTCAGATTGTCGTTGAATATAAGGAAGCAGTGTCTCAGTGGGGTATCCTCGGTAGTTTACGTAGTCGAATTACAAACAACAGGTCACCTTCCGCCTCTGGCGACAATTCTATTGAGGGCATCGTTGTGTTTTCCCCATTCCGCCTTGTTGACGCCAGGATGGCTTCCGAGCCCGATATCAAGAAGACCGACGAGTTGGACGTCAACGACAAGCCCAATGATGTTATCGAAGGCACCATCGAAGATGCGACTGAATACTCCGACTCCTACTTCCGGAAGTTGCGCTTCAAGATCGACTTGTTCCTCCTCCCGTTGATGTGGGTTTGCTATGGCACCCAACAGGCCGACAAGACATCTCTCAGTGTGCAGGCGGTATTCGGCCTTCGCGAAGACACCGGCTTGGTTGGCGAGCAGTTCAACTGGCTGAGCACCATCTTCTATCTGTCTTACCTGGTGTGCGAGTTTCCTGTTAATTGGCTGATTCAGAAGAGTCATACCGGAAAGTTTCTTTCCGTTATGATGATACTATGGGGCGTCGTGGTTCTCTGCATTGCGTTTGCAAAGAACTTCGCACACCTAATGATTCTTCGCACCCTCCAAGGCGCTTTGGAATGCACGATTTCCCCAACTTTCATGCTGATCACCGGAGCTTGGTATACCTCGCAAGAGCACACACTGCGGTCTTTGATATGGGGAACATCCAATGCCGGGATGAACATCATCACCGGTCTATGCATGTACGGGATCGGATTGCATGCGCAGAAAGACCCCGATGGTCTTGCAGCAGTAAGCATATCCCTTGTGAAGAATTAATGGCATGGACTGACATTTGTTTTGCAGTGGAAAGGAATCTCCTTCTTCCTCGGCAGCCTGACCATTGCGTGCGGAATCCTTGTGTGGTTCATTCTCGGTACGCCTCGTGAAGTGCGTTGGCTCAACGAAGACGAGAAGAGGGCGGCAATCGCCCGTGTGGTTGCAAATCAAACCGGTTCCGACAAGAACAAACGATCCGAGTTCAAGTGGGAGCAAGTTTGGAGCACTTTCAAGGGTACTTCACGGTTTTGTCAGAAAATAGTGCATTGTGGAAACCCTTCAGGCTGACGAGACAACTTTGACAGATCCGCAAACCTACTTCTTTTTTTCGTGACCATCATCAACGCCCTACCGAACGGAGCGAACACCACATTTTCAAAGCTGATCTGGAAGTCGTTCGGCTTTTCAAATTTGGAGACACTCCTGAAGGGTTCTACTCCTTACTACTGTGTTAGCATCTGCTGGTTCTTGGTCGTCGGATACGTCACCCTCAAGAAGCCCAACCTCCGATGTAAGCGCCCAGAGTCTTGATTCCGAGTTGCTGCTGACAACCTCAAGTCCTGATGATGATGTTCTCCCTGGTGCCTGCCTTCAGCGGCATGATGGCTTTGGCTCTGCTCCCAATCGACTCCATGAAGTGGACTAGATGGGGCATGTACATCTTGCAAGTATTCGGATCGCTGCCTGGTCTTAGTGAGTGGTATCATGTACCCAATCCTTCGACCATAACTGACCTTAATGCAGTGATATGGACCTTCTTGCCGTCCAACGTCGCCGGCAGAACGAAAAAGACCGTCACATCAACGATTCTGTTTGTCGCTTATTGTGTTGGCAACGCCGTGGGAGCTCAGATGTTCGTGGCCTCAGACGCACCCAAGTACATTAGGGGCCTTACTGCTTGTGCTGTTCTGTATTGTGTTGAGTTCTGCAGCATGGGGGCATGGCGGTTCTACTGTAAGTCCTAACCTACTACAAGTTGCGATGTAAGATGAATGCTAATAAACGAACTCAGACATCTGGGAGAACCGAAGACGCGCGAAGCTCATTCGTGAACAAGGCCTCTCTGGGGAAGAAAGTGAGCGACTGGGCAAGCTGAATGCTGAAGCTGATATGACCGATCGGGAGAACATTCATTTTAAGTACAAGTACTAGAGACTGACGTGGCGGGAGCGTTGGTCCTCCGCGAATAGCACCAATTGTGGAGATTGAGTATCATCTCAGCGCCTGAAATGAAGGCATGATCGTCACAGCCGGTCCTCTGGGGAAGATACACGGCATAATCTTCCGTTCTGCGTCTGCATGCCCTGGTCCCCATCCAACACAGTCCACCTCTCGCTCCCCACCGCAGTGACTGCATAGAAAACATCATTGGGATCCCACCTTTTCTTGATCTGACTAAGTCTTGGGTAATTCCCTCCATAGAAACTCTCCTGCCAGTCAGACTCCTCAACACTGGCTTCGTTGAGGTACGTGCCGCCTCCTTCTGAAACCGGGGAAATATCGCGCCATGGTTGAAGGACCTTCTCTTGGAGATACCTGTTCTGAGAAGCCAGAGCGGCGGGAGTCGAGTGATCAGCTGTACGGTTTGAAGAGGTCACCAGGAAAAAGACCATCTCGCGGAAGGCGGGGTTGACGGCATTGTTCTGGTTTCCGACACTTGGGCCCGCGTTACTAGGGGCGTTGTGATAACCCAGAAAGTGCTTGCCGGATGAGACGTGGGATTTGATGAGAGCATAGGTCTCCTCATATTTCTCGACAAAGTTTCGGCGGGGCACCAGTCGATTCGCAGGAAGCGACGTGTCAACGCCGACGGGAAACTGATTTGCACCCCACGTTGCCTGGTAAGCCGAGTAGAAAGACGTATGTGCCGTGGATTGATGCGGTACTGATAAAGAGATGTTGTTGGCCTCGAGATATTCGAAAAAAGGCCTTACAACCTTGTTGTAGGAGTCCAAAGTGTGGTTAGGGGCAAACATGTAGTTCATGCTGAGCTGCGGCGTAGGCCACATAATGTAGAAGGAATACAGACCGGCGTCAGTCCAGTTGAGGAATTCGTCGTAGAATTTTCTCGCACCCTTCCAGAACTGGTCGAGACTATTGTTGGAAGTATCAAGCGTCCACTTTGCCGTCACGACGTTTATCCGAGGATGGGCGCGGATGATGACTGATGTGATGACACCAAAACTCCCACCGCCACCACCACGAAGAGCCCAGAACATGTCGGGATTCTCCTGTTCAGATACGGTTCGAAAACGGCCATCAGCTGTCACTATCTGAAAAGCGACAACGTGGTCGGCGGCCATTCCGTAGATACCGGCAAGTGGGTTCTGACCTCCCCCGGTGATCATGCCGCCAGCGTACCCCACGCTCTGTCATGCTATCAGTGGCTGCTTTGATTGACAGTTAAGGGACAGAACCTACCCAAGAAACAGCGCCTAGGACAGTAACGTTGTTCTTTTCAGCAACCTCGTAAACCTCTCTGACACTAACGCCCGCGGCTAGCTTCATAGCGGGACCAGAGTATCCAGGTCCCTCGTAATTGGGCAAATATTCAATGTCCTTCAAATTGTGCATCCACAAGCTAAGTGCGCCGGCCCCCAAAGATTTTCCAAGATAGCAATGCCCAGTGTTCTTGATCACCAGGCGTAAGTTGGCAGCACGAGCAAAATTGACCGCAAGCTGAATTTGCGCAACGCTAGCCACGTTTATCGCATACTCCGGGTAGCCTCCGATGGTACATTCGGAACCAGATGTCTCGTTCCTGGGATGACAAGTGCGTCCTTGGAAGATGGGCCAGTAATTGGCAGTGGGGTCGGCGCTAAGGAAGTTGGCATTTGTAGAGTTCTTGATGATATTGGCGCACTCGATGTCATCTCTTGCACCCCATTTAGAGTCGTAACAGGGAGCTCCCAAAGGTTTTGTTGGGATCAGAGCTCCTCCGAGAAGTTGATCAAAGACGCCCCATACTTCATCTCTTGGCCAGCTTGAATCGCCAGGAAAAGCTTTGCAAGCTGCGCGTGCTTGAGGCTGAGTTGGAGGCGAGACAGGATCGTCTCCGAAGGTGAAGTAGGACGCGTACTCGGCTGTCGTCTCGCGATCGGCTATCCGAGTCACAACATCTTCGGTCAACTGCTGCACCTCCGTGCTTTGAAGACTTGCACCTGCGGCTGCTGTCGCGGCAACGACTTCCACGGCAGGCTTGATGTCTGGAACTATAGCGGCGGCTCGAAGCGTGAAGTGCAGGAAGATAGAGCCAAGCATTAACGGGGACATGGCGGGCACCTTGAGTGATGAAGATGTATGAATCAAATACCGAGACCTCGGTAGGATGGCGTTTCCCTAGAGCTTAGTAGATTGATGACCGAAGGTTTCCCAAAGCTGAATCTGCGGGCATGTTGAAAGGGTTTGCATGGCTTGCAACTGATCATCGCAGTAAACAGTGGCGACAGATTGATGTTTCGTGGAACGGCAATGTTGCATTCTGCCCTAGTTACGATTGTGATTGTTATTGGTTCCCTCGGTCTATGCCCATGAAGGCTTTAGGTGACCGCATGCATATTAGTGGGATGCTCGAGACGCGATTCGACCCTTTCTGAGCACGCTGCATGCTGACAGCGGTATTATTACAACAAGAGACATGATTGGATAGATGACGGGCCTCTGAGGAAACATCAGGCTGCATGTCAGCACTAGCCCACATTGCGGTTTCGCTGATTCTCCCTACTCCATTTCGTTTCTCGTATGCATCAAAATTACTAGACAGACGATGGATCTAAGTCTTTGTGTTGCATCACGCTTTCAGGACAAGTCACCTTCCATCGCCACGAACTCCACTTCAAGAGTCCTCGCTAACGCAGCTTGACTGAGCCATGGAGTCTCAGCTCTGTCAAACTTGCGCGGTGATCTTCACAGGGGAACAAGTCTTACGTGAAGATCACCCGCACCATCAGTCAAGGAATGATGTCCTGCAGGCGGCAAAGGGTGGGTGTCATCTCTGCAGTTTCATAACTAAGAGTCTAGCCTTTGAGCTTTTCGACGGAAACCAACCATTCAAGGCGAGTTGGTATTTATCATACCCAAAGATGTCGACAACAAACAAGCCAAGGCTCCGCTTGACTATTGATGCAGGATGGGACGAGGAGGATGATGTTTCTGAGTCGAGCCAGGCGACGACTCATTCACTAGAATGCAAGAATATCGATGGTCAGGGATATGTCAAGTTACCAAAGACAGGAACTGAGATGAAGGGACCAAACAAGTCAGGATTTGCACCTATATGGGGATTTGAGATGGTCCCCACGTCGAGTAAGTTCATGCATAACACCTCGCATGATTCGTCGGGGTGCCTACTAATAATGCTTCTTAATAAGATGCGAGCTCATATGTGAGATCTTATGAGCCCCCTGATCAGTTGGGAAGCCCTGGGTCGTGGACTCCAGTTCACAAGTGGCTAAAAGACTGCCTGAAGAATCACCAGCAATGCTCCAAGCATATCAACACGAATTATCGACCCACGAGACTAGTGGAAATCATCAACACAACTACCGTTCGCGTTGTTGAACATCTTGATGCCAAAGCTTGTCCAGCTTACGCATCCTTCTCTCATTGTTGGGGACAAGCAAAGACGTTGAAGTTGATTCAGACGAATAAAGTCGACCTCCAGAATGGCATAGAAATAGCGACGTTGCCACCAAGTTACAAAGAGGCGCTCGATGTCATGATGGGGTTCGGCATCAAATTCATCTGGATCGACTCGCTTTGCATCATCCAAGACTCGAAAGACGACTGGCGTGCCGAGGCAGCAACCATGTGCGATGTGTACCGCAACTCCTTGCTCAACATTTCTGCATGCGCTGCGGCCGAGAATTCAGAGTTGAGCTTCCAGAACCGAGACACGGGCACCATCCGGCCAATGGAGGTATTTCCGAAGTGGCGCGGCATCAAAAATGAGCGGTTCCTCGTTACCAACACCGACATTTGGATGCAAGAAGTTGAGGAGTCCCCGTTGTATCGCCGCTCATGGGTTCTGCAAGAAGCACGCTTGTCCACTCGGAACCTGTGTCTCACACGCAATCAGCTCTGGTGGGGATGTCGCGGAGGAACCTTCTGCGAGACCTGGCCTGATGGCTTGCCCAATGACATGGACAACGCCAAAGGCCGCGAAAGATCATCAGCTTCCGGGGAGATCTTCACCCATTTTATGTGGTGCAGCTTGGTCGAGAAGTACACGACGTGCGGCATGACCGTTCTTTCCGACAGAATGATTGCCATCGCAGGGCTTGCAACTGCATATCACGAAGACTTTGCTGGCGACGAGTACATCGCTGGCATGTGGAGGTCCCAACTACCTCAGTCACTTTGCTGGGTTGCGGGTCCTGATGAAATGGTTCCGATGAAGTATCGGACCACCGAGTACCGGGCGCCGTCATGGTCGTGGGCTTCGGTTGAGGGAGGGGTATACTTCCATCACACCAGGTACGGCCCTGACGGTAATCATTCAACCCCAGTCTGCGATGTTCTGGACATAAAGCTGTCAAAAGTAGGGCCTTCCCCCTACGGTGAAGTAACCGGGGGTTTCCTACGACTTCGTGCTCCATTGGTCGAGGTCGAGGTTGGAGACGAAGCATTACGTTTCCAGGGAGCGGACGGGGGCTTTCACCACATACCGGGGACGGCGGAAGATTTGGACCGGGAGCGGTGGAACTTTGATCAGTACACGTCTGTTGTGCTTGACGAATACACGTCCTACATAGAGGCCATGATATCGCATATCAGCGCCCCAGCCATTGACTTGAGCAAGAGTGTCGAGTTTAATGGGGCAAAGAGGGTGACAAGGGTTGCAGAACAGTGGACTAAAGCTGATGGACGGCTATTCTGTGCTCCTATTATTGAATGGAATAGTCCGGAAGGCAGCGAAGGCGCTGGCATAATTCTCGTCCTTCCCAAGTCAAGGCCGGGCGATTGGTATCAGCGAGTTGGCTCATTCAGATGGAAGGGAGACAAGGTCCAAAACCATCTACACAGTCTGAATCTAGGTGAGTTCAACATCATTTGATTGAACTCGTGCAAATCAACGAGACTCTTTCCTTGTAGCGGCGCATACTTAGCTGGAATGTCAATTGTCGGAATTCACTCACCAGATGTGAACTCCGTGGACGTGCCGCTGCTACGATCAGACTCATCTTCTCATCTTACATGGATCCATGCACACTTCACTGAATGGTAAATATGGCCTCCATATTATCAAGCGTCCGGTGTCGAACATTCAATTGACGCTGCTGCTTCAACTCCATATTCTGTCTCTTGGTTGGCTTTACTTAGTGCTCAGGGGCTTTCTATGGGGCGTTCCGAGGCCACAAGACCCCGCACAAAAGCCCAGTGAAGGGCACAATTCTGAATGACCCTGCGCTAGAGTGATCAATGTTCCTAGGGGCTCATGTAAACTCTGTATTACTGTCGCCGCTGTCGCCGCCGCTATTGTTATCATTATCTTTTACTACCATCGTTTCTACTACTATTATCCCATGAAATTCGAAGCATTATTTCAATTATACCTCAACGTAGCACACTGGCAACGTAGCCGCGCAGACACAGGAAAAGTTACTTGGTCTCTTCAACAAGGTTTCATGCGAGGTAGCAAGGCTTTTCAGCACCGCCTCTTCGAAGGTCTCAAATACCAGGCCGTGGTCAGACTGGCATCTGGAAGAGGACAATCACCAAGTGCACACAGCTCTCTGCGCTGCTTCATGTGTTTCGTCACTTTAATCTTACAAACTCATCCCTCAGAAATTCCATAACGAAGCCCCTGATGTTTGGGCACACTGAGGGATCTCGCTAGGCTGTGGGTACACTACAGCAAAGCGAAAGGCCCTCATCATTCGTATTTCTAGGCAAGACTCTTGTTGCGCGCCTGTCATTCAAGTTCGTCTGTGAATTTCGCCCAAGCATATAGCCTCTTGGCGACAATCTCTGTAACACAAACTGCTGGCGGTGCACTGGTTTGCGCTGTGCCGAGCGCTTCCAGAAATGCAGTTTGATGATGAGCGGCAGGGGCAGCGCATTCCTCCAAACTGACGGCTGCTGTTTTGTCCACTGAAGAGCCACTGTATCAGATTGTCTCTTCCCTCTCCTCTCTATCAAGGAGTCAGCTCAGCCTCCATCCGGCAAGGGGACAAGCGCGCTAGACCCAAACCAAGCCCTTGGGCCTGCACCTAAAAGTCGGTCCGCGAGACCCGATTCATGCTCCCCGCGCGCGAAGGCTGGAGGTTGGTTGGTCGGTCTTTGTTCCCGTCCCCTACAAAACAGCCCCCTGACGGCCGATGGTGACGCGCTGGCGCCCATTCAACACCTTAAGTTAATGTTGACTTCATCGACCCTCCGGACTGGAGCCGGATCACCGGTGCCAAAACATCCCAAGAGCTCCCTGTGTGTCAAACCGGCGTACGAGATGGGTGAGCTGACGGAAGCCGGAACGGCTGCAAACACCGTCAAGACCCCAAGAGCCCCCAAGACCCCTAGGCCCAGGTGTTCCGGCGGATGATCTCACAAATACGGATTGCGCCCAGGCTCGCCAAACCCCAATACATGTGCTGCCCAGACCGTCCATCCCTGACGGTGCCGCATTCCCTTCGCGTTCTTTTCGTATATTTCTCTTGGCGTACCTGCACACTAAAACCGCCCGAACATGGAATATGACGGGCCCTGGGCCAGCGAGAATGTGAGATTGGATGGCAGGCCCTGCACCGCCCCAATGCCCAGCAAAGCTGTGCACTCTTGGTGTTGTCCTCTTCTCAGGCGCCTTTTACTTTTCTCGATGTCAAGCTTCTGCCCGCGTCGTCATCCACTTCTTGGAACATGCCCACCAGGCAGAGCTAGCCTTCATCAAAGTCTTGGGTGACCCAAACTTTCTTGTCAAACGGGGCCAACAGTCCAGTTCTTCTCTAACTGGCCCATGTCACTCGTCACCCCAAGATTCAGGTGGCCAGGCCAAGAATCCCTCGCCATTATGTACAGCCATCCTGTCACCGTCCTGGCGCCAAGTCGTGCGAAGGAACAAAAGTGTCATCGATACCACCGATGTGACCGTCCTGCTTTCCCCAGATTTTATGTTCCCGTAAGCCTGCTTTTAGGTCAGCACCCATCACGAGAGACTGCAGTCCGGCGGCGAGGTCATTCGACGCAGACGATCCTAGCCACCACGTCCGCAGACGCAACCATTTATCTCTCAAGGTCCCAGGCACCGAGTGACGACCCGACCCTCCGCTTCTCCCCAGTTACCCCGACGAATCTGCACCGCAGTCTTCTAGAACGCTACGATCGACCGTGACCGCCCTTCGTTTGCAGTGCAAGGACACCACCACATGTCCTAACCACCGAACAACACCCTCAAAACACAGATTATCGCTCGTTATTATCCGTCAGAAGCAGGTCTGAGAGACGGCTTGCTTCTGCACATTTCCTCTCGCTCAACATGTTGTCGTCATTGATTTCGGGCGTGGCGCCAGCGGCGCTGCTGCTTGCTGGGGCTGTCAACGCAGAGTACTCTATTGAGACACAAGGTACGAGGCAGATGCATCGCGACATGTCGCTCTTGTGCCAGCCAATAATGTTTCGCAAGATTCTGACTTTGGCAACAGATGATATCCTCACCACAGCCAGCACGTTGGCTTACGACCTCATGCTTTTCTATCAAGGAAACAAGACCGGAGAGATCCCAGGCATCCTACCAGGACCACCAGACGATGGAAAAGGAGATTACTATTGGTGGCAGGGCGGCGCAATGATGGGCACATATATCGATTATTGGTTTTACACAGGCGACACAAGTTACAACCATGTTATTACGGAAGGCATGCTACACCAAGTCGGACCCGGACGCGATTACATGCCACCGAACCATACCGCCTCCCTCGGCAACGATGATCAAGGTTTCTGGGGCATGGCAGCCATGCTAGCAGCCGAAAACAAATTCCCGGATCCTCCAGAAGACCAACCGCAATGGCTCGCACTCGCGCAAGCCGTGTGGACGACACAGGCCAGCCCGGACCGCCACGATGAGACATGCGGCGGCGGTCTGCGATGGCAGGTCCCGCCCACGAACACCGGCTACGACTACAAGAACACCATTTCGAACGGAATCTTCTTCAACATGGGCGCGCGGCTGGCGCGGTACACGAATAACGATACGTATGCTCGCTTTGCGGAAGAGAGTTGGGATTGGATGTGGGCGGTGAACTACATCGACCACGAGAACTACCGAGTGTATGATGGAGGCCACGTCCCGAAGAACTGCACCAACGTCTTTAAGGCTACGTTTTCTTACAACATCGCTATTTTGATGCAGGGTTGTGCATTCATGGCCAACCACGTAAGTTCCTTTGCTGATTTTCTCTCATCGTATCGAGTATAAGCTAAGACATCAAAGACCGGAGAACAGAAGTGGTTCGACCGCACCGAGAGACTCGTCGAGTCCGCCCTCCTGGACTTCTTCGCCGACGGTGCCGCGTTTGAGGTTCCCTGCGAATTTGAGCAAGGACGCTGTTCCCAAGATATGCTGAGTTTCAAGGGATATCTCCACCGCTGGATGAACGTCGTATCTCAGCTAGTGCCATCGACTCGCGAGCTCATTCGGCCTGTCCTTCTGAACTCGACTCGGTCTGCGCTGAAACAATGCACCGGAGGAACATCCGGGCGCGCTTGCGGCTTTTACTGGACGAAGGGAGTGTTCGTTGACCCCGCGGTCGATAAGACGAGTGGTGCAGGAGAAGCCATGGATGCGCTGGGTGCCGTGCTGAGCATCATGGACCCCGAGGCCCCCGCGACCAACTCTACGGGAGGCACATCAAAGGGTGACCCGAACGCCGGCATGAACTCCCACCCGTACCGTGAGTTCTCGCCGATCACTACAGGCGACAAGGCTGGTGCCAGCATCATTACTATCATCATGCTGGTGAGCGCCGTGAGTATCTGGGGATGGATGTCCATCGGCGCTTCGGAATGGAATGAGAGCAAGGGCAAGGGCCCTGGAAAGTCAGAGGGCTTGGAGCCTGACACATCAAAGGAGAGTGTATTTCCGGCCTTCAGGTAGGCTCTTTTGATGATGATCATATGTTGTTTTCGGAATTCTGGGTTGTGGTTGGCGCACCACTTATCTCCCCCTCTTCAGGCAATGGCCTTGCATCATGGGGTGACGGTCGAAGACAAGATCTTCTAGGCATAAAACGGCGTTATGGGACAGGTATCTAGGTAGCTCGAGGCACTCCACATACGTAGGGGGAATAAACTTCTAACATCATATTGGGTCCGTCTTGCACATCATTTGAGGTTCCATTTCTTTTACCTGGGACGTCCCATTGACAGGTTGAATATAAGCAAAAGTTTGTCAATCGAAGACAGTGTGGTATCAGTTGCTTTGCTACTACATAAAATCATTTTGGTATCTCTCTCCCCAACTCAACATGGACGACATTCAGCGTAAGCGCTCGTGACTATCTCAACCATTCGCATTTTAAGAATCCATGACACAATCCCATGAGCCGAGCCGCGTAGACTCGACTCGAACAGTGTAATGCCAAATTAGCACTCACTCAGAGGACAGGCCAGGCCCTTGGTGCCGTATCTATCGCCAGCGACGTTGCCCAGCGTCAAGATGGCATTCACAACACCTCCCATGCCCTCACCAGCGATCATGCCAGCAGCGACGGCGTACGCAAGCTTCTCAAAGCTTGCTGGCTTCCATCTGCGCCACACGAAGGCAATAATAGCACCGAGGAAGGCAGCGTTGACGAAGACGGGTCCAGGAATGACGAAAGACAAGGCAATGGCGCCCCAGTTGGGCAGGAAGTCCTGGTACTTCTCCCGAGAGCCAGTGAGGTAGTAGTGGCGCACGATGACCTGGAGAATCGACAAGATACCCAGAACGACCGCAAAGATGCCAGAAGAGAGCGGGATAGAGATGTTTGGCTCTGTGACAACTCTCGCGACGGCTTGCCATGCCGCCACACTCGGCACACCGAAGGGGCAGTGCTCGATATCGGCGTCGATGATGCACGGGTAGGCGGTGGTGAAGAGGACGAACAGGCCGGGGGCAAGCCAGACACTGCAGAACGTGCCGATAGCCTGGGCGATGAACTGTTTGTTGGGCGGGGTTCCGAGGAGGAAACCGGTGCGGAAGTCGGAGGTCAGGGCCGTGGCAACGTCTGCGGCACCGGCGGCGAGACCGGCGGAGATGAGGTTGATACGTTGCGCGTGCTGAACGCCGTAGTGGGAGCCGCTGGTGGCACCACCGATGACGAGTTGGGAGGCCTTGGCAGCAGCCGTGAGGGGAGTCTGATCCGTCACACCACCGATCTGGATGGCGAGGAAGGAGAACAGGAAGGCGAGGATGAGGGCGAGGATTGTGATGCCGACGTTGACCTCCCATTGCAGGGCCATGATGATGATGGAGAGAATGATGGAGGCGAACAGGCCAGTGACCCAGATCCATGTGGCGACCTGCTGGTCAGGTGTAGCAGGGTCGGCGATGGCGTTCTCGTCGAGCTTCTCCTCGCGCTCGGCAACCTTGGCGAAGAAGTTGACCCGCTTGTTGCGCTTCATGAGAAGGGTGTGGATAGAGACGCAGATCGACTTCCAGCCAGCGCCAAAGCCGATGTAGATGATCTTCCAGTGAACAATCAGCTCAGCCATGCTGGCACACACCATGACCATCACACCAGGCCACAACAGCCAGTATCTGGGAGACGGCTCGCGTGGGTTCTTGAGCGAAGTAAAGGCGTAGTATCCGTTCCAATTAGGATCCCCGTCACTGGCATCGAGTCCAACACACTCGCCGTAGTGCACCAGCAAAGGACCAATGAGACCCCAGGCAAGAACGGCACCACCTTAAGAAAGCGCGTTAGCCTGAAGTCCAAAGAAGGAGAGAAGGGAAAGTGGCAGAGGTAGGCAACTGGAAAGGGGGACTTACCGAACATGGAGCAGGCCGAGTTCATGCCGATAAGCATACCGGAACCAATGAAAGCGGTAGTCCACTCAAAATACCAACCCCACGACTCAATGTTCAACGCCCACGAGCTGTAACCGCTCCAGATGTGAATCCAAGTGAAGAAGTGCCAGTCGTAGAGAATACCAACAGCGTACAAAGAAGCCACGCGATGGCAAATGCAGATACCGAACGCGATACTAAGCGCCTTGAGCTTGCTAACAGCGTCTCTGGCACCAGCAACGCCAGCATGCATGGAGCGAATAGTCAGAGCCGTGGCGGTGTTGGTGGGGAACATGAGCCTCAGCTCTCTGGCAGTTCGGATGATGAAGAACTTGCGCAGAGGAGTAACGAAGAAGAGCCCGAAGAACGAGCAGCAGATCGTCAGGGTGAAGATCTTGCCAATATCTCCAGACGGTGTGCTGTCCATGACTCCGAGACGGTACATGGCGGGGATACCGGCCACGAAGATACCAGCGATACCTCCAGCACCGGTAGCGGCTGCCTGGACGATGCTGTTCTCCTGGGGACCGAACGGGCCTCCGAGAATAGGCAGGTTGGACTTGGAGATCATCTTGATGACTCCGTAACCGAAGATGGCGCCGAACATTGACGCGATGAACGTAAAACCGGTTTTTAATCCTGAACTATCATTAGTGTCTTGCGTAGATGTCGAGACACAGCTGTCAACGTACCCAGATACAAGTTAGAGGCGTTGACCAGAGAGCCGAGAATGCAGCCCACAACGACAGCTCGCACTGTCAGGATGCTCTCCTCATGCGGAATATTGGGGTCCATCACCAAAGGACGGTAGAGATCCTCCTCACCCTTGACGTCCTCGGTTTCGGGAACCTCGGTGTCGACGACGGGCTCAGTCCACTCGCCGCCCATGGCGCCCTTCTCATCTGGATGAACGGCGCTGCCGGTGTAGGACGGGCGAGCCTCAGCGCCGGCGACGGTCACCGGGGCGACCTTTTCTTCAGCCATGGTTGTATGGAGTGGCTGGTATGTCACCGCGTTCTGTGTGAAGACTGAAGACAGAGTCCCTGCGCGGGGTAGTGGTTGCGAAACGCAGAAGGCGGGGTGAGAGAACAGAGACAGGACATAGGAGATGCTGGATGGGAAAGTTGATATATATCCTAGATGACGGGGCACATGGTTGCAGTAGCCCGGTCTTTGCTTTTCCCCATTTCTTCCCCCAAGGTCGCACCCGCGCGGCGGACCTACATGCGTGATGACGCCCCCCTGCTGCGCCCAGAACAGAAGACCCAGCGATATGGGAGAGTTCGGTTCACCCACTGGCTGGCCAGCCAGCGGAGGGGATCGTCGAGTCGTAGTCCAGGTGGCACGAGCGTCGAGCAAAAGGACCCTCGGGCGAGGCACTAGCTAGCCATCCCTGTCTCTCCGAAGGGTAGGATGGCCTCCGGGGAACGTCGTGCAGGGTGCAGGGCAGACAAGAAGCGGTGCGTTTGTTGGGCGGGACACATGCAGTGAAGTCTACCTCGGGGCGCACAAACTTCATGATGTGTCAGTTTACGGCGAGCTTCGTTAATGTATGTCAGGAGGATACTGCTTGCCCACCCTCGCTGGATCCGGCGACGTGAATCGAGGATGGTGTAGAGCGTTCGTCTCGCCTCCGCGCTCATCGCGTCGACCCCTACCATCTTGAGACATCAACCGAAAGGATGGGCACCTTTGGCCGACGCAGTAAGCCTCAACTGCACTTCAATGCCTGAATAGGCAGGTCGTTATCAGCTCGTGGAGTCCCCGGGTTCCAGAGCTTCCTGTCACCAAATGGCCAAGCGAAGCTTGTCCGACGCCTTGCAGGATCATCAGGGAATAACATCCTGTTGGCCCTGGGTGGGCTTGCAACGTTTCTGGTATCGTTCTAGAAGGGCAATCCCACGGCGCTCATTGCGAACAGCGGCGACTTGACTGGTCAACTTGTTGGGTCGATCAACGAGGTTGGACGGAGGTTAGCTGGTTAGAACTCGAATGCTAAGCTTTCTTCGGTCGAGCCACCCGCAGTTCGCGTGACAGCCGCTACAGGCGCCATTCCATTCATTAAGAACAAAGTAGTAAACGAGACGCCACTCGTGGTGGCCAGGTCGGAGACGATGTCAGGGGTGGAGAGATCACCAGCAGGACCAAGCTCGGTGCAGAGGTGTTCGCCGCTCCCCGGGGGTTGGAGGAGAAATGGAAGAAACCCTTGCATTCACGATGCGAAGAGACCTCAGGCGGAGGCTGACTTTCAGCTCACTAAGCTGAGTGTGCGAGCTGCCATCGCCGAGCCGGTTGCTACCGATAACATCTTGGCTACTGGGGTTCAGGTCCAGCCAAGAAACCAGCATCGGTACTTTTTCTGCGGCTTCCCCCACCATGAGGCCAATGTGCGGAACATTCGTGCATCGTTTAGCGGTGGGATGACCATCGACCCAAAATCGACAGCGCCGAACAGAGTAAATCTTCTGTGATTGAGATGACAGCCTTGCGAACCTCTTTGCGTCGCGATAACAGCACGCAAGATGACTCGTGGATTCCTTTGCAACTGGTAAAGTGCCGTTCGACGTTTCGCGAGTGGTCTTGGCAGAGCGGCGGTCCTGATCATCATGCCATTCGTCGCGGAAAACGAGACGCGCTACAAAAGGACCGCCCGATATTGGGCCGCAGGGGTCTCCATTGGAGCAGATTTTGTGCTCTGGGACTTGGGGAACAGTCGGATCCCGAAGGCTCTGAGGTATGTTTTTGCTGCTGCAAATTGGGGAAAATGTGGGCGTGGTACGGACCCCTATTCACTTTCGACTTCAATGCTCCCGCCTGCGGCGAAGTGGCCCAACGCTACCTGAGCCGCGGTTTTACGCTTACTTTATGCGTCATAACCCGCGTGAAGCCGGTGTTAGGCGAAGAAAACGGGTGTTGCTTGCACAGAATCAGTGTTGCCAGTGTACAAAGTAGGTAACAACAGCTTCATCCTCGTGACAACAGTACTGCAACATTGAACCACTGGCTGGTCTCGCTAACGAACATCCCATTCAGACCATTCTTTGTGTCAATTTAAGCAATTACCAAGTCTAAACCGCATGTATCCCCGCAGTAGCCTCTCCACCTCCCAGCTGCCGCTCCCGGCTTAGCATCTTGCAGACCCTCGGCCTTCAGCCAGGACCAGCCTGGCCATCACTATGGGATAGGTCTCATTTAGGGTAAAGAGCCCCGTCTTTTTCATCGTTCAACCACCTTTTATGCAGAGCCGCCAAGACTTCAATCCACCATTGAGCGCAAAAATCTTCGTGTTTTCCTGACTGCTTGCCAGCCGAGGATCTTTTGAAGCTCGGGTGCTCATCGTTTGCCAGATACACTAGAGGATCTCGCTGCCACGTGAATACGTTCGGTCATTGCCATCACTCACATCTGTCACTTTTTGACACACAGAGCCAAGATAAGACGCGTCTACGCCAACATCGCAAAGAGAAGGGCGTTTTGTGGGGACTTTCATGTCTTCAGATCGCAGACTCGTCCATCCACAGACGAAGGAAGCGATGCAAAGGGCCCTTGGGCAAAGAGTCCTAGCTGCTGCCTCGATGCAACGCAGAACGCGGCACAGGATCTCTCCGTCTGACGTACCCAAGACAGTCAGCAATTCGCCCATCTCTGCGGCCAATCAGCATTGGTTATCTGTCAGCGAAAGCATTGTCAGCACTTTTGCGATCACCGCCTGCACCTTTGTTTGTAGGACGTCGGGCAAACTATCGCAACCTACCCCTGCCGAAGCTCGATCTGCCCGCCAATTGCCCATGTGGCGTCCGGGATGCACGTGAGGCTAGCGGGCATAAACAAGACAGCACGATAGCTCGGCGCCGGCGATATCCATCCGGCTTTCCACGCCCGTCTCGTCAACTTTGTGCTCGAAGTCTACTAAGACATTGGGTACATCAGTGGCCACTGTTGGCCTCCGTTGGCGGAAGTAGTAACTGGCATCGCAACTAAACAATCTTCTCTCTGGCAAATGAGAATGTTTGTGTCCATGTATTCATTCAGCTCTTTTCAGCATGTAACGTCACGCACGAAGAGCCAGATGTTGCCAACACGTCTAATGAATATCGCGACATGTAATTCAGCCTACCTGGCACATGCTCACATGCGGATGATACCAGAGACTTCCTTTAACATCACGCTCCTCGAAAACATGTCGAGCCCCCAGAGGTGCCGGCAACCTATCTGCGCAGTATGTCGTTGCACAACCTTAACTCCGGCAACAGGCGAGGACGGATACCAATGCGCCGCTGGATTGGCACAGTGGATAGCCGTCCCACCACTCGTTCCATGCATCTTGAAAGCCACAACCAGTCTTCCCGCAAGCGTGCCTGTAGCCTATACGCCTATTGCTCAGTCGCCACTGGACTGGACAAAACATTGGTTGACCATATCTTAGGTTCTGACCACGGCCTGTGACTTCAAGCCGCAAGGAGCAGGCTCGCCGGGGAAGGCCCTGTTCCAGCCCCGGACATTGGGTCTCTAAATGGCTTCGCGCGCCATCATGCACCCGCCCCAGGCCCCGGCTTAGCCCAACGTCTGGAACCTTTGAATCGCGTCTAAGGGATCTTTGCGCCGCGCCAAGACTGCCTTGAGGTTGCGGCACGCGCGCTCATGTCAACCTTATGCCCGTTTGGGATAGACCAGCGCTGCCGCAAGTGCAAGTCACTTAGCAAGTAATACAAGCTAATCAGCTAAGTTGACGCTATCGCTACTACCTAAGTAAGTAATTTTATATCCCTCGATTAAATTATTAGATTCAATATTTTATATATAAATAGCTAACTAATAGAAAGCTATAGATTAGCTCTAGTCCTAATTAAATAGGTATGTAAGGTTATATATAAGTGAGGGTATAGGTGAGGTAAGGGATTAACTTAACTAACTTATAAGTTAGCTAATACTTAAAGCCTAAGGGGAAGAAATACTAAGTTAATAAGTATAGGGGCTAGAATTGACTTGCTTGCACTTGCGGCAGCGCTGGGATAGACCCTTTCTGGGGATAAATCACAAAAGACATTTCTTAGCGCGTCCTTCTGGTCGGATCTCGGTTCACGAATGGCACTTTGAGGCTCCCAAGAGTGGACGCTCATTGACATACCAAGCGTTGGTCATGAAGAGATATCAACTAAAGCTCTCACAATCCGTAGGTCATATTTGACCACCTCAGTTACCATCATTCTCCACGTGTCTTTATCTCTTAAATACGTGCTCGCTGATCTCGCAGTTACAAGTTGTGTGGTGTAGTAATTCGATAGAAATTGTCTTCTAAAAACGTGGAATAAGTCCACAATAGAGTCATGACCATGGTTGCAGAAGATGATTGACCGGTATGGATAGTCGTGGATGAGGAGTATGCAAGCGGCAGTCGATTTCCATGGAAACGCCGGGACCTGACGTGCGGGAACGATGCTGCGACTTCAAAAGGCAAGTAAACATGAAGTTGTGGGCTCTAAACGGTGAGCTACTGTCATCATTGCGTTCACATTATCAAATGCCGGCGATCTTGCTATTACTTCCACCTTAACTATTTCCTTTTCCATCGTCATTTCAGAAACCATGTTCAGCGACTAGCTTAGGAGCTTATAAAGGGGACCGATTATCTCTGTTATACTCAGCCCACCTACAACGTGACAGGGTTGGTGTCGGATGATGAATAAAGGACCGCGATTTCTCTCTATCAGATGAACATGATTTAATGCACATGTTGCGGATTAAAACGTGGTAACTGAATGCATCCTATTGTGGCGTTTACAGTCTTGGTAGTCCTGTTTCTCCCCTTTCATCACAGTCCATAGAATGCAGCCTGTCGTCGACGAACTCTTTCTCTCCTCAGAGACGGGGGATCAGCAAGACTAAGCTGACGCATTGTGTCTTCCACCTTCCCGATGGCCTCCTCAACCCCCTTTTGGTGCCGCTGCCGAATTTCAGCTCTACGACCGCATTTGTGCCGTTGTCTGATTTTGTCGCGCTTGCCGTCCTGTTCGTTTTCAGCCGCATCTTCTTGCTTTATGGCAGCTTCGGAGGGGAGCGATTGAGATGAAGCAAACGGAATAGAGTCTTCCGTAGCTTTCAGGAAAGAAGGTCTTCCGTGAGGTCTCCTTCTGTGAGGCTTCTCGTCTCCATCGACTTGATGCAGTCGCCCTCTTGAAGTATGTCTATGAATCTTCCCTCTCAAGCGTTTAGGGTCTTTCTCATCTTTCGACGGTTCAGACGCCAGTGAAATTTCCGACGTAGATTGTGGAGCTGGAACCTGGTGTTGCGAGTTGCTGAAGTTGGTCTCAGACTGGACGTGCTTTTCAACCGAGGATGTCGAGGATACTGGACTAAGGGTGCTGCTCTCGACTGCCTCATGCTCCGGCAGCAGAGTTGTTGCCCTGCTCAGTGTGTACTGGGATGCCAGAGTCTCTCCAGATAGGTTGATTGATTCAGTGATGTCATCCAACCTTTCCTCCGCAACAGGTTCCAGAGATGCAGGCGAAGCCTCCTCGATGAGCTCCGGAAGTGGCTTATCCACATTCATTGGCGCGGACTTGGGTGTCCTGCTGGCGGCTTGCGCTCTTGCAAGGGCCCGCCTGTAGGTCTTCGTGTTGATCAAGTCATAATCAAAGTCAAACTCGGTGGTGCTCAGTATCGACTCATTATCACCGTAAACGCTATCAAGCTGGTCCTCCTCAGCGGGGTCGGCAGCTTTCGCTCCAGGGCCTGTCTTGACGGGGATAGTCTCGAAGCTGTCTTGTCTCGCTGCAATAAGCGTCGATTGGTTTTGGATAAGCAGGTCTTTGATATCTTGAGTAGAGCGTCTGCGCGAAGCCGTTAGCCAAACTAGAAGCTGATCACCACAAGGGCCGCTCTATGTAGGACTCACAAGTTGAGCGTTTGCGTGAGCAAGGTGAGCGTAGCCTTTTTCCTGTCGAGCCGGCCAAGAAGTCGGGTCATCTCCCCATCTTTCCACAATACTAGGATCTTTGTCTTCCAGTCGCTCTTGGCGAACAGCTGCTCATACTCCTTGTGGATGAGTAACAATGTCGCATGACACCCCTTGACAGCCAAGGCAAACACGTCCTCCAGAGCGAGTCGATCAATCACGTTGGGGTCTCGACGGACCACATCTTCGACTTGACTGAGCGCGTACTGAACGGCGTAGATCTCCTCGGCGATATCGCAAACATTCTGTGGCGCGTTGTCCAAGTGGTCCAGGGTGTTTTTGATCTTCAGCGACGCGGTCAAGACGGCGCCCGCCAGTGACGCTGCCGCAGTGATAATCGTAATCGGATCCATTCTCGCGGTGTATCTCAATAATGAAATTCATTCAAAGAGCAAGTTTGTTCCCAACAGACTTACTCGATCTGGGCTGTTCGACTCGCGTTTCGACGGGCCGTGCGGCAACATCGGCCGGGAGGTTTGAAACATGACTATTCTGTGCCGAGGTTCATCTGCCAGCTTGACTTGAGTTTCATCGTGCATGCGAGCTGCATGCGAGCGGCTCTCTGTGAAAACGCCGAAGACCGAGAGCATGTGAGTCGAATATCGTTGTTCAGGTCTGCATGTCGTAGCATCGCGGAGCACGATTAGCTCCGTACTGAGTTGCGATATTTCGTAAGCACTCATGTTAGGCTTTCAACGAGTGGACTTTCTATGCCGGGTTTGTGACCATCGACTAGCCTTTTGAGACCTAGGAATGAATAAGGGGCTAGGTTCCAATTGATCGATTCCAAAGCTCTTCGTCTGAACAAAAGGAGGATATCTCTGCTCTCTTCGTCCCGTGCGATGTCGTTGTTCTCTGATCTGCCCAACCCACCGGGCTCTGGGTAACTCTGTCTTGGGACCGTCGCTTGCGCTGGCTTCTTAATTGGGTTAAAAGAGTAATTAGCTCAAATTGACGCCAGGACCCTACTCTTCACATCCGGCCGTTCCTCAGCGACGTTGAAGCAGCCAGGCAGTCTGATAAACGCTGCGCAGGCTACTTAGTTGTCGGAAGATGGCGATTGAAAGGAATCCATACCAAGACAATGTCATGCCTTGACGGAAGTTCGGTACCGCATTCGATTGCTTTCCCCTCTCGTTCATTTTAGTAGGTCGGGAGCGCTAGCTGCCAATGGGCTCCTGGGTGCCCGGGACCGTGGCACCCGAGAATCTCGTACCATCCGTGGCATGGAAGAGATCTTGATGCCGGAACTTGGCAATGCGACTTTGCAAATGCCAAATCATAGGGATAAACAGCACATGACTTGCTCGGAGGTATGTCAACTGTTTCTGCCTGTCGGATTCCTTCGGCTCCGTCTTTGAATTGAAACCATCAAGTCTATCAGCGTGGGCCTCTAGGTTGAATTGTGAGACTATTAGTTTTCGCTTAGTCCTATGATTCGCTGGGCTGATTCGAGCCTCGACCCGGGCTGGAAGGTCAACCTGTACACAGCCAGAGAACCGGCCAGTTCCCCGCATCTCCCCGATAACAAAAAGCTGCGACGAAGCCAGGGCCAGAAAGGCCGGAGCTATTGATCGCCCTACGAGCGTGCTGGCTTGCTAGTCAGGCTGAAGTCTATTACTACGAGCTGAAGCCAGTAGAAGCAGCTGTAGAATCCGAGCCGGTCGGATAGCTGGGGGCTCCGCGGAGGTTCTCACAGCAATCTACTGCGTAGTAAACCACGTGTGTCCATGTCGTCTTCAATGGCCAACGCGGTCAATGCTTGTAAGTGAGATGAAACACATGCGATCCGCCATTTAACTAGGACATATCTGGCCATTAGCAACCTTGATCGCCCGAAGCACACGAGGTGACGAACTAGAAAGCGGAAAGCCACGCGGCTTTGACTTCAGTCGCGAAGCAACTGGTGTTAGAGTTTCACCGGCACGACCTTCTACTCATTGGTTCACGATCGACAGAGTTTTGATTTTCCCCTCTGTATGCGCTTATGTATGCTCAAAAGGGATCACTTCTGTCGATCTTGCTGGCAGAATTCACCCCGCGGGCATTAAACCGCTCTGAGAAAAGCATGGGCCAAGGATCGAGTAAGCTTTGTGGAATGCCTAAAGAAGTGCAAATCCGAACGACATTCACGTCTTTGAAGGCAGAATATGTACAACGTGTAGTCCCTAGGCTATTATATCTTTCATGACAGTCCTATTCTTACGCGCGTCACTGCACATGCTTCAATGTCAGCTCAATCATGTCCACTGCGGCGCAACTGCGCGGGACACTGGCACCCCTTCCGGAGAACCATCGCAGTGGACTCATCATTTTGACTGCAGTTTCATTCCTTTCGTTGCTATCAACGTTGATTCTTTGGCTTTTCATTTCGTATAAGCTCTTGAAGGAGCGGCTGACCAAAAAGAAGCAGCCCGACGACCCACGGCCAAATGTCGTCATTGGCGGAGTTCCGGATCTCACTCTCGGGCTTGATGCACCCGCGTCTGGGGCGCTCGGCTTCGCTCGGCTTCAAGAACTCGACAGATTAGCCGCCGAAGAAGAACGACGAAATGCCGAGGCGGAACGAAGACGGGTCGAGGAGGCGGCGCAGGCCCGGAACCCGTTTCCTATCCTTGTCTACAATCTGCTGATCGCAGACATGATGGAAGCGTTGGCATACGGGTTAAGCTTCTACTGGGTTTACGCGGACGGGATATTTGCCCCGTCATCGGTTTGCTGGGCTCAAGGCTGGTTGGGTTCCACGAGTAATTTGGCCGCAAGTTTGTTCCTGTCGCTCATCTCGGTCAACACGTTTTTGACTGTCGGTCTGGGTTACAAGGTGCCGCCATGGGCGGTATATACCGCGATCGCTGTTCTCTGGACGTTTGATTTTGTAGTCAATGGCGCCGGAGTCGGAATCACTGCACGAACTGCACCTCCTGGAGAGTCCTTCTTCATGAGGGCGAATGTGTGGTAAGACACAGCTTTGAACCGATAATGTAACTCCATGTCATCTAACACGCGGCGACTAGGTGTTGGATCTCCACGGCATACGACCCTTGGCGCCTATGGGCTCACTACTTTTGGGTTATCGTATCCATCGTTCTCACGATATTCTTATACTCGTTTGTTTTCTTGACATTATGGCGTCAGAAGCGGAGCTGCCGGCATTTGCCAGAAAAGCGCAACAACCAAGAAACGGGACAGCGACAACTTTCCGGCTACCATCCGGCATTCTTGCTATACCCGTTCGTTTACATCGGCTGTAGCGTTCCATTGGTCGTCGGCCGAATCACGTCTCTATCGGGGATCGACCTTGGTATACCATACTTCGCATTCTCTGGCTGCGTGCTGGCCGCGAACGGCCTCTTCAACTGCATCTTATGGACGACAACGATCATCTTCAGCGCACCTCAAGATGTGCACGATACAGGGCTTGATCGGTACGCCTTCATGCGAACCCCGATACGCGAGTACGGGCACCGAGTCATCATTCGAGGACCAATCAGCAGAAGGGTTCCTATCTCGGAGCTCCAACCTGCGAACAGCGGCGGGAAGAAAGAGTGGTGGTGGTGGAGACATGGAGGCTTACGACCTTGGGGAAAGTCGTACGTCAATGCGCACGAAATGCCCGTTGTGCGATCGGTGCGTTCAGAGGAGGTTCCGTCGCCGCCATACTCGTTGCCGGTGATTGTGGAGGGGCCGTATATACAACTGGATGTTGTCACAGCAGTGAGATACGAAGCTACCGATCCTGCAGAGAACACGAAATAGAGACCTTGGCAGACAGCCGGAAAGGGACAGAACAGAAAACAGATTGACGAGAGAAGCTCCGTCATATTGATTAATGAAACTTGAATTAAGCACACAATTGTTCTAACGAAAGAAAAGTGAATAGTTTGCAGTGTACCTAGAATCCCATCCCGCTTTTGGATGCGTACATCAACCTACGGCCGCAAATCGACATCGGCCCGAAGTGTGGACATCCGGCTACTCCGGGTGGATCCCGATCACGGCACCGGTCGGAGCTTATGTCTCTGCCAACAGCTTGTGCTGAAGTTTGATAGGATAGGCAACGCCAAGCACTCGGACTTTGAGGCCTGCTCGCCGTTGAGCTTTTCTGCCATTAAACCTTTGGCAATCCGGCAAGGGGTAGCCGGTGGCCAAAGCTCAAGACAATAATCGATGGTGAATGGAATATTGCTCGAGGCAAAATGCACGTACCTCTTGGAAATGTTTGTTGAAAAACACACGTGCTTTTTCCGGTGGCTCCGCGCTGATGAGCACACAAAACGCCTTTCGTTGACCAAACACGCAAGGGAAACCTCTTTCAGCGGTGGTTCGACAGACCTGTAGGGTTCGAGAGCAGTAGATGCGGTTTCGGAAATCTCGACGAGTTGAAGAAACGGCTGATTGACTGATGTCGAATCTTTTGAGAGATCCATACCTCATTCCCACATACTTACAAAGCCAAGCCATCCCTTGCTCCTCCTAAGGACCCAATCGGGCGACTTGATTAGCTGTTTGCGCATTCTAGGGGCAACGCTGTCGATCTTCCCTCTCCAACAGCCCACAGGACAGTCTATCAGTCTCTTTCAGATACAGGCTTATGCTCATAGGGCGATTGACATGGTTTAAAGGGGTCTTTTCCCTAGGGTTTCAGGCATTGCTACTACCCCGCCTAGCAACTCGCGCTTCGCTCTTGGAAGCTCGGATTATTCCTTTCCACAAGCAGACCCGTATTCATAGATTGTTTCTTTTTGTCAAACGCAAAGACTGCGATCTTCTCGCCCTTCGCGGAAGCCACCAAGGCTTCGCCGTGGCTTGGTCCTCTCTGGGCATGTCTTGGAGAGACTTGGATTCCTCTAGCATTGTATCGTAACAGTGCCGTAGCGGATCTGCGGTATCCAGACACTGTATTCCGGATATCTTATAAAGGAAATGTCTGACTTCAGATCGGTTTCTACCCCACTTAACCATCAGCCAACAATTCGACAGCTCAGCCCAGGTTCGGCCCTGAGTTCAACGCACCACACTCGTTCAATATGTATACCAGATACTTTGCCCTGCTAATGGCGGCCTTGATGGCCATTCGGGTTCGTTGCAATTCTAGAAGTATCTGGAACGTACGCTCACAAGATTTTAGACCGCAGCAACCGAGGCCCCAATTCCAGGGTACGATGTCTTTGTGCCTGAGTGGGAAGTAAGAGCCCATCCAAGTGGCGATGCGCTTAGCCTGAACGGAACGGCGGAGGAAGTCATTCTGCAGATTGAGAAAATCAACCCGGATTTCAAGAGATCATTCAACATTGATGATCTCCCAGAACAGGAGGAAGAAATAACGAGACCACATGAATTGCAGAGCCGCGCTGTGACGACGTTCCCGCTCGATAGGGTCATCTGCGACAATTTCGAACCGGCCAAGTCGTCTGAGGTCATGAGTGCTGTCCGATATCTCAACGACATTGGGGGAAGGCCTAAGAACGGCGGTGGCCCGGCAAACTGTGGCAGGGTTAGTTGCGGTTACAAGGTAAGAGAGAAAAGAACATCTGCGTTGAAGTCGTTTTTAGCTGACCTATCTTGATCACCAGGTCGCCGTTTGGTGGTGTAACGATGTAAGTCTCCCTCCTTCTTTGAACACTCGTAAGACCTGAAGGAGGCTGATGGATGATCTTTAATAGGGGGCGCAAACGAAAGAACTCAATTCTTTTAGTTCCATCACGGCTGGCATCTATGCGATTCAAACTATGTGCCAACAGACTCGACCCAAGTTCGCTGGCCAGGCCTTCCACCCTGACAATTGGAATGTCATCGTTCGTTGGGAAGACTGTTAAGAAACATCAGGCGGGTTGAATTGGCATATCACATGGATCAGACAGCAATCACGTCTTTGCTGGGTCCTAAATGGCTCGGATGAAGCAGGTTTCTCTTCTTTGGACACATATTTTTCGCATAAGGCAGGGCGTATTGGTAAATTTATCATTGGCAGTGGACGCGAGATTGAGCTCTCACTATCCATCGCATATTTCTTAATAGCAAAATCTTAATTCAGATAATGTCTAAGCCCAATAGACTTTCCATCTCGCGGCATGTTCACCGCCAATATCTCTCTACGACCTTTGACAGGCGTTCAATGCCAGTATCGATCTGCTCCTTCTGTACAGCGAGTAATATCATTAGCAAGTGGGACCAAGAATGACTCTTGAATGAGTTTGGACTATTTTTGTCTTTACTTACCGTCGGTGTTGCAAACGAAAAGCGGAAGTGCGCCGTTCGTGGGTCGGCAGCTCGTGCCTTTGTTGTCGTCATGTCCGGCCCTTGCCACGCATGATAATAAGATCCCGGTGTCAGAAGTACGAGCTCAGTAGCCCACGCTTTCCATAACTCGTCCGCAAAATCTTGCTCGGGGTCTTTGCTGGCGCCAGACCTTTCCATATCCATGAACTCATCAATACCATCAAAGTAGAACTTGCACCAGACGAACATGCCAGCACCAGGGTCTACGAAGCTGAAGACTGGTCGCAACTCTCCACTTTGTTGAGACCTTACACACGCGACGAGTCCCTGCGCCTGGGGCACTGATGACTTCGCGGCCGGGAGAACAACAAAGCGTGTGTGGAACGCGTCAAGTAGCCAGTCTCTCCTCTCACGGTACTGGGACTGGAGACTCTGAAGCCAGGTCAGATAGCCGTCAATGCCCCAGCGTCGGAGTAAGCCCAATACAAGAGCTTGGCTGAGACCTGACGGGTCTTGTGTCTCAACTTCTGTCGCGCGGAGAAGACGTTCAGTGAAGACAGGGTTGGCCACGAAGTACCCCATGCGAAGTCCTGGGAAAAGGGTTTTTGAGAAAGATTCGAGGCGTATCACACGGCCTTGGACATCCATTGACAGGAATGTCGGGACCAGACTCTTGAGAAATTCCTTTGTCGGCTTGGGTTGGAATGCGGTTTCCTTGGGGGTAAGGTACCCGGGGAATTGCAAGAAATAGTACGGGTCATCCTCGACGATGATGATGTCTGCGCACTGTGAGTTTTCGAATGGCATCTAATGAGGTCTGCTCTTACCAAAATCAACACAAACGTCGTACATCTCTCTCCGCCTTTGGTCTGAGATAGTGATGCCAGTGGGATTTGATCCCACGGAAACAAGATAAAGTCTGCCTCTAGTCAGAATTCATATGTCGACACCTCAGTACTGTTAATGAAAAATGACGTACACTCTAGGTCTAGGGCCCCCTCTCTTCTCCTCATCCCAGTTCTGGAGAGTTGATCGGAGGTCTTGTGACAACATACCATCTGCATCGGCTGCGATGGGCACGGCCTTGATCCCAAGGGGGATCCAAAGAGCCTGAGCCGAAGGATAGGTAAACTCCTCGACAAGAACAAAGTCGTTCTCTTCACAAAGAATTCCGACAACCTTTGCCCAAGCGTTCGTATTTCCCGGGTGCAGCAGACATTCGTAATCGCATGGAGGCGCATGGACCGTCTCGGTCAGCTCTTTGGCTAGTTCAACTAGCTGGCGGTTGCCGGCCCCAGAGCCTATCATGAAGTCAGATTTATGTTCAATTCTGTTGATCGGAACTCGGAATTGGTTTTATACCATATTGCAGAAATTGAGACAGCTCTAGGTCGCCAGGTGATGCACCTCGGCCAAGAGTGAGACTCAGTATGTCCGGGTTCTCGGCCCCCACCTTGCGGTCTCCGGCGAGGGACGCTTCCGGAGTCAAACAGCTGAACTTGGCCTCTTCAAGCGGGAAAAGAGATGGATGAGGAAGTCCTATGGGCTTCTTCAGCATCAGAGTGTCAATACCTTCACTGCGGATTCGAAATACCTCCAGCAAAACTAATCATCCCATCATAGCCCATAAACTTGATGATGTCTTTCAATGGCGAGGGATGGCGAGCTTTGCTCTTGGCATTGATGTGGTGGGAAAGGTCCACATTGGAGGGGGCTCGGTCGATGCTGCCC
The DNA here is from genome assembly GCA_020226115.1 of Colletotrichum viniferum. Lineage (NCBI taxonomy): Eukaryota > Fungi > Ascomycota > Sordariomycetes > Glomerellales > Glomerellaceae > Colletotrichum > Colletotrichum viniferum. The sequence goes on along the minus strand of JAGFBE010000014.1, from coordinate 1,510,613 downwards.
ATCTTGCCCGTGAAATAAGAGAGCCAGTGTTGTGTGAGAGGTTGGTGCAGTGGGCTTTGCTTTGCGGATTATCTTTTACTAAGAGTTCATAAAGCTGAGGTAAACTGGCGCTGCACTAATGATCTACGGCTTCTTATCTAATCCATCGCCATTTTCTCTCTACGGAATCTAGTCATTGCAATTTGTCTAGTCATGGTCCTCAACGAGCCTAGGCAAGAAGTCTTCGGCCGGAGATCCGACCGAACGAGATATCTTATCAGGAAGCCCCGCGGGCAATAGCGCACCTGCTGCCGCTATCGGCCCCGCAGCGGGACGGATGTCGGATCCTCGGAGACTAGATCTGTGACCGATGACGAGCAAAGCGATATCATCACGACATCAGATCGATCTTCCGTTTGATAACTAAACTTCGGGCTCTGGTGACGACTTGGTGACCAGCCTCGAAAACGAAACAGAATATTTCCTGAACAAGATGGGCAACAACATTTCGTACCAGCAAACGCCGGTTGAGCTGAGCTTGGGGGACAAGGGCAAGATCCGCGGCCTTCAGTTCGACGATAAGTCCCGCCGATTCACGGGCGTTCCCTATGCGCTTCCTCCGACCGGCGAGCATCGATGGCGCAAACCTCGAGCACTACCGAGTTCATATTTGTACAGCGACGGCGGAGACGGCGCATACGATGCGACGAAGTTCAAGGCCGTGTGTCCTCAGAAGGCCTTCCACGTCGTGAAACCTGATGGTCAGGGTGCTACGCACAGCGAAGACTGCCTCTTTGTCAACATTTGGACTCCAGTGCGTGAGGATGGCGAGGAGAACAAGAAGTGGCCGGTGAAGCTTTGGATCCATGGCGGCTGGTTTCAGATGGGAGACCCGTCTCAGGAGCCTGGCATGGATGCGACCGAGCTCATCACGACGGGCGGGCTCAACGCAATCGTCGTGGCAATCGGATACCGACTTAATGTCTTCGGCTTCCTTGCTGGCGAGGATCTGCTTCGAGAGAGCGGCGGCGAGGCGGGCGGCAACTTTGGCCTCTGGGATCAGCGGGTGGCGGCCGAGTGGGTGCGGGACAACATCACGTACTTTGGCGGTGACCCCAACAACATTACCCTCGCCGGCCGCAGCGCCGGTGCATACAGTGCCGAGGCGCAGATGCTGTACGACTTCCGTAAATCTGGCGACAAGTCCTCGCTGTACCGTCGCATTTTCATGGACTCTAACGCGATTCCTGCGCAGCCCAAGTCGTTGGCGGATGTCCAAGGGCAGTTTGACGAGCTTTGCGAATACTTCAAGATTGAAAAGAGTCTATCAGGATCCGAAAAGCTCTCAGCTTTGCGTGACATCAGCTGGGAAGATCTTATCAAGGCAATCCCCCATTTAAAGAACCACACCTTCAGGCCCGTTACGGACGATATCTTTGTGCATTCGGGGATGATCGAATACCTGCAAAGCAAGGAGTTTGCCGACGAGTTCAAGAGCAGAGGATACAAGATTTTGATTGGCGAAGTGCGAAACGAAGAGACACTGTACTCTTCATACAACGCCCCAACCGAGCCGACATTAGACGCCCTCAGGCTACAGGTATCGAATTACTATGCGCCCGATGTTACCGATAGAGCCATTCAGCAATACAAGTTACCGAAGTCGGAGAAGCTGGAAGATTGGCAAAAGACTTTTGGTAAGCCACTCGAGGCCTGAAGTCATAGAACGTTTGCTGATATCGATGATTTCAGGAAACATTGTGTCTGACGGTCAAGTGCGAGCACCGTCTCGAGCTCTGGCTAAAGCACTAGTCGATAACGGCGTCAGCCTGCAAGATGTCTGGCGATACCACATCGCATATCGTTTGTCTTTCATCGATGAGAAGGTGGCACCGGCATCGTTTGGTGTCGCACATGCAATGGACAGGCCGATTTGGAAGTAGGAGCTACCCCTAATTTGATGAACTTTCAAGTTTTGCGAGGGAATGAAGCTGACTTTGAACCCACTCAACAGTTTTGCGATTTGCCACGGGCCAACGACCACTGAAAGACAGTTGATGGAGGATTGGATCGGGATATTGATTGCATTTGTCAACGATGATAACAGCTACGAGTTTGGCACTACCTCAGTTGATCAAATGAAGGTTATGACTCCGGAGGGAAAGATTGAGGTTCAGCCAGACGACAGATGGGAGGAGCTGGTTAAGCTAGGAAATATCTTTGCAGGCAACTAGAACGTCCGTTTTAGAATTATCCAAGGCATTCAGGTTGAACTATTTTCTTCCCATCCTGCGAACCGCGTTCATTCATGTTCATGCCACTGTCCCCGATCCCATATCAGAGACAACTGCCGAGCCGGCCCAATAAATCTGAACACAAACGCGTGACATGTCACGTATAATTCAACTAAAAATGCCAACAAGACGAAAAGCTACACCAATAGGCCCCAGGCATGCCACGCGCGATAGCTCTGCGATGCGGTCAGTACATGACATGATGCGTGCATCAGAGAGCGATAGTATATCCCACAGCATATCGCACGTAGCATAGATCGTATTGGTCGTCAAATAGAATGGTACCTAATTTCATTAAGTTCATCGTGGTGTTTTTACAGTAGATGTACGATTTAATACATTCCTCCTCCATTTATGACACGTCTTTCCCTTATTTTGTCGTAACGTGGTCTGCTGTATGCGCCGGGGGCATGCCCGAAACGCCTCCATTGTTCGGGGCACCGTATCCGTCCTGGCCAGGTGCGGCAGTGTGCGCATACCCGTAGCCTTGTTGTTGTCCGTAACCTTGCCCATAGTTGTAACCACCTTGCGGGTTGCTGTTATTCGGGTTGTAGTTGCTTGAGACCATGCTGGAGCGGTTGTCCCCGTAGTACTTTTGCATCTCCTTGTCGTGGTTGGCGCGCTGCCTCTTGTGGCGACGGAAGAGGCAGAAGGCGAGGATTATTAACGCGATACCGACAACAGCCCCGATGACGATGGCGGCGATGATGCCGCCGCCGATTACGCGGGCGCCGGTACGGACTCGGCTGCCGGACGAGCTGACTCTGCTGCTTGTCACTCGAGCAACAAGGGAGAGTGCAGCTTCGCGAGCCTCAACTGGGAGAGAAGGCATGTTGATTGGCAGTAATTCGGGTCTATGAAGGGTTGATAATTGGTGTTCAATACTGGAAAACTTTGTGTGTAAATGGGGTTTGGATGTCTGTTGATGCAAGGACAATGGTCTCTTTCCGTCTCAAACTGATGCCAGGACATTGGGCGCTTTATCTTTCCCATTAGGACATCAGTTCCTAGCGCGACTGAACGTCGTAGCCGTCACGTTAGGCCACGGGGATCTCCCCAGGTAGCATCACCGCCTCAGTTAGTACCAGACAAGTGCGCGATGAATGACATAGTTCGTGGCACAGCAGCAATCGAACTCGTCCGTTTCGGGGGATACGAGTGGCTGACTGGTCCCCAAGCCGTTCAGTCTGGCCAGCTGTTAAGCAGGATGAGCTGCCCAGCAGGCATTAGACAGATGGGATCGACCGTTGATGTCATCAGTCTTACTGCCAAGCGGGATCAGCCATCCTAGCTAGCGTCTACCGTAAACCGCCTGTGGCACGCGGGGTGGGCAGCCACATTGACGGTTGGCGAATCCAGAAGCCGTCCAGAATTTTAGAGACAAATCGTGTTCTGGATTTTCTAGAAAACAGGAAACGGAGAGAAGTGCTTGAGCTCAGGAATGCTGATCGAAGCTGCATTCGGCCACATGCGATCAGTGAAGCCTTCGCTGGCTGCTTCCGATTCACATCATCGCACTTGGCCCGACCGGACCCTGAAAATCGGTGAATTAGGGACATTTGGCGCATAATCGGTGACGATGATTTCGCCCGATTGGATAGAAGGCGCGTCTCCCTTGTGTTGATTGCCCAGCCACATCATGTGCTACACATGTGGAAATCGTGCCCACTCAGTCGATCGACAGATGAGGCTGTGCTCACCGAGCTTCATGAAGGAAAGTAACTCGTCTCTGTGCGATCATACAGCTGCGCAACAAACATACAGACTCCTCCAATTTTTACCTTCACATAATCAACTCATGTATTTCCCATTCCTTGGTTCAAGTTTGGTGGTCTTCATTAATATTAGTGTCCACGATAGCAAAGACTAGTAGTGTCATCTCAATAATGCACTCCAACTGACTGGATAGAGGTGGATTTGCGCTCGTAGTGCGTAGGTAAAACATTAAGCTTGAATGCCTGTCGGAAATCGGCCGAACACTGTCGCGGCATCAGTTGGTCTCCAGTGGGACAACATATCAATATGGGACGACACCCAAGGCGCGAGCACGTCAACGGGTTCGCCGATGCCACCCGAAACTTTGCAAGAACACCACCAAACAAAACATCCAAATGCCTCGTTCCGGAACGTGGAATACTTGGCTCTAACCCGATGCCGCTGCAGAACTCACTGTACCAGACCAGGACCTCATCCAGTGCCGAAAATTTTCGTTTTGATCAACTACCACCTTTGTGGGCCTCAACTGGCCATCACCACATTAATTAGCCCTGGCCGAGCAAGTTCTGATCCTTGCCTCCAAGGTTCTCTGTGACCTTGAGAGATGAGGCCAAATGGCAGCATATCTGTTGATACCTTGAAGTTTATTAGTAAGAATTTTCTCTTTCTAGAACAGTAAAAACTGGGTAACAAAACCAAAACCCCGCCGTAAGTGGCCCTTATTTCCCTCATTAATATCGGCCGCCAGACCCCTGCTCAGTCGCGGGGCCTAGCTGGGTCAAGATGATCTGATAAGATAATAAAGTATCTGTATCGCTCACCAACGTGGCATCCTGCCACCGTCTATACAATTACACCCTTGTCTTGAGCCTACTAGGGCCCTAAAGCACAAACAGTTTGCTGCAGAAAATTATTGCTTCTGTGGGAAAAGTGAGGGGAACGAGCGATAACGATTCCCGCACGCCACCAACAATCAACACCATCCCATCCCATCCAATCTCACAGCACCACTCAATCGGATCTTACCCCGAGCCACGTCAAACCGAACCCCTCCTCTCTGCTGGATCAGCCTCTCGCGAGCTTTGTTCTGTTCTGCCCATACGACAGCAGCAGAAGCAATGGCGCCCGCGATCCCGCCCACGCGACGGTCGCGCAACGGCTGCATCGACTGCCGCCGGGCCAAGGTCAAGTGCGATGAGATCCGCCCGTCATGCGGTACTTGCGCCCGGCGTCGGCACGTCTGCCAGGGGTACAAGACGCCTGCCCCTACCCACTCGCGATCATCCAACGCGTCACTGCCGCCGTCTACGGACTCGTCTGGCGTCGCTTCTGGTGGCAGCGGTGGCAAGATCGCAGTGGGAGCAGCAGCGGCGTCGCCAAAAACTCCGGCGAGCGAGGCTTCGATGACCGAGACGATCGCCGTGGCAACCACCCCGGCGGAGGCTGAGTGTCGGCCGACGCTGGTGGTGGAAAGCCCGAGGATCTTCTCGCTTATTCCGCCTGGCACAGTGCCGCTCGGGGATCAGCCGCATTTTGAGGTCTACTTCAACAGACACCCCTTTGAGCTGCTGATTGGCCAGGAGTTTGTGTGCGAGATGAACGCCAACGTCTTGATGATGTTGCAGCAAGATCCAGTGACAGTCGCAGACGCCGTGTCGGCAGTTGGCTACTCATATCTTGTGGGGATGGGAAACAGCACATCGCAAACGCTTCTGCCGGTGCTAAATCGCAGGGCAAGGATACTTGCCAGTCTGAGAAGCATGAAACCGTCGAGTTATTACTTTGAGGAAGCCCTCTTCTTACTTCTCGGTCTCTGCGCAATGGAGGTGAGTTCTATGCTCCGTGTGGGACGTTCTCATCCGACTGTGAATCACGGGTGGTGAACATGGATCGTATGCTCACAGGGTCTAGCTCGTTACTCTGGCGCAACCAGGACACCAGGCTACCATCCCTACTGTCCTGTCCAACGTGGCGTCTCTCATCACACACCACGTCTCTGCTGGAGGAAACGTATCGTCTGTCGCGAGATATTACCTTCGCGCATTGGCTAGACAAGATCTCGTGGTCTCGCTCGTCCAGCTGCGCCGGCCCAAAGTGCCCACTTACGTCTGGCTCGAAGACGAGCCCAAGCCTGACCGACTGCTCGGCTACACCGTGACCATGATGCCTCTCCTCGAAGAACTCTGCACGCTGGCGGAGGAGGTCCGAGACCAGGTCCTTCAGCCTGCTTTCACCAACTCTCTCCTGGATGGATCCGGGAACATCCCCACATCGGATGACAGTTCGCCGCCTTCGTTGTGCCTCGACAGCTGGCTGGACGCGGGCTGCTCCGATACCCTTCTGCGAGCGGACTCCCTCCGCATGCGGCTGGAAGCCTGGCGCCCCATGATATCTGACAGCCTCTCGTTCCGCTCGTCGCGCAAGTTCCGTGCACAGGCTGCATGCTATCGGGCGGGGGCCCTCCTGTATCTGCATCGTCTCTTTAAACTCCCAAACTCATCCCCCACAGCAGACGCTGAGGCGTTAAGCAAGGCTCACGACGTGATGCTGTACACCAGCGGCCCGCCCGCGGAGACCAAGATGTTGCTGTGGCCCGTCTTCCTAGCGGCCTGCGAGATGTTAGACGATGAGGATAGAACTGCCGTGCGGGATGTTTTCGACTCGATAGGCACGCATCGAAAGACGGTCACCGTCGAGCGGACGCGGACGTTCGTCGAGGAGAGGGTGTGGAAAGCTAGAGATGCAGGCCAGGACTGGAACTGGATGGTGCTAGCCCAGCTTTATCCGGGAGAGTGTCTCCCTATTTGAGTCATCCAATGATACCGGCGTTCGGGGCTGGATGGTGTTGGGCATGGGAAATACTCGCCTAGTCGGCAAGTGGGAGGAGTCGTCTGCATTCCGGACGAACCCTTATCTATCTACACTAATTCACGGGTCTCTTTGACGTTGAAATAGGCTTCTTTTGAGACGCACGTTGGTCATGGATACGCCCCGCGGCTCATCCGTTCCCGTACCCATTGTCTCGGATTCATCGAGACCGCGTGGGACTAGGTGAAATGCCGGACAGCCGTTGTTATCTATGCTATCACCAGAAGCTATCAGTGATCCGGGGATGTCAGAACATCGCCATGGATGTTGGCCAATTGACGATCTCAGAATATTCACAAGCGGGCGCATCCATGTTCGCTTTCCCGCATATCTCTCTACGCGGGCGTTTTTGGCCCCCAAGATTGCAAAATGTCCTGCAAATGTTAATAGCGCCAGGTGCGGGAATCACACTGAGTTTTTGCGAATTTTGCTCTGCGTTCCCCGTCGGTCTTGTGACCTGGTCAGGCGATTTTCCCACTGATTATCCCACAAACGGGCTGGTTTGGCGGGAACCAAGTGCGGGGTCCGATGTGACCTCGGCGGGCTGTCGGCGTGATGTCCTTGGTGGGAGTTCGATTCGTTGATCCCTGGGCGCGGCAGGGATGCATGGATCTGATAAGGGTCGAGGCCTGCAGATGCGCGTCGAACCACTCAATCTGATAAAGGGTCGTCAAGGGTACAATCGATCCCGTGTGTGGGGGGAAATGCGTCCTTTTTTTACTGCCGACATAAGGACCACATCTCCTGCTTGTGAAAAAGTTTGTTTTGATTCATTTGATCAGCATGACCTCGCGGCATCCCACTGTTCATCCCACAAACCGCGCATCTAGACTCTTCAACAAGTTCTAGGTGCTTTGTGCGGCCTGCGAGTGCATAAATACCCGACTTGACGGACCATCATCAAGTGGAGACCGAGTGCAGTTCACGATCCTCTCAACGGACGACGACCTTGAAATCACACCTCTGTTGAGCGCTGAGTCGTCCAATCACGGCACGATGGGCAAGGCTATCCTCGAGAGGATCCGGGTGAGGGACGACGACGAGCACGGTTACGAGACGACGAAATGGATTAACCCGGACATCGCGCCTCTGCCGCCGAACCGGAGAACCTGGGGTGTATGGGCCTTTCTCGGCTTTGGATCCATCTCGAAGTAAGTTTTGACACTCGACGTGCACCTCTCATCATGAAGCTGACTTCATCTCCGCAGCTTGTGCATTTCAGCATGGACCGGCGCGGCGTCCCTGTTGTCGCTGGGTCTCACGATCCCTCAAACGATCGGCCTGATGATTCTTGCTAGAGTTCTCATCTGCTTGCTTGTCATTGGCAACGGATGGATGGGTGGTGAATGGCACATCGGTTTCACTGTTTCTCAGAGGTAAGGCAATCTTGCAAAAGGCTCCCTGTACGCTCAGCAACTGACAACGTCTGCAGAATCATCCTCGGCATGAATGGTGCCTACATCGGACAGCTTATCCGAATTATGCTATCCATCGTGTGGTACGGCTCTCAAGCATGGCTGGGAGGACTCTGTGTTTCCGCCATGTTAAGCAGCTGGAGCTACAAGTTCCTCACCATGGAGAACACGCTCCCTGAGAGCGCTCACATGGTCACCCGCGACCTCATCGGCTTCGTCATCTTCCACATTATCTCTGTCCCGTTCCTAGTGAGTGGTCCCTCGTCGCCCTGCTTTCGAATCGCACAAGTACTGACTTTCTCAGCTTATCCGCGTAGAGCGAGCCAAGGTCCCGGTCATCATCGCCAACATCATCGTCTTGATCACCATGATGGGAATCACTATCTGGGCCTGCACCACCGGAGGAACCGGTCCCTTATTTGAGTCCGGCGCGAAGCAAATCTCCACTCTCACAAAGGAATGGGCCTGGGTGTACGGCATCATCGCCTCCGTTGGAAACATCTCCGCCGGTGTTCTCAACCAGAGCGACTTCACCCGTTTCGCCCGCCGCCAGGGCAACCAAGTCCCCGGAATCGTCTTCTCCCTCTTTATCCCCGGCATGATTGTCCCGATCTTCGCCATCCTGACTGCCTCGGCCTCTATGGCTATCTGGGATCTGGAGGAACCCATGTGGAACCCTCTGACTGTCATCACCCAGTGGATGATGGATGATTACAACGCCAAGTCCCGCGCCGGAGCATTCTTCTGCAGTCTGGGCTTCGTTCTGGGCCAGATCGCCGAGAACATTCTCGGCAACGGATACGCTGCCGGCATGGACTTGGCCGGCCTTCTTCCCACCTGGATCACCATCAAGCGCGGCGCTCTCATTGCCGCCGTGCTGTCCTGGGCTGTCCAGCCCTGGGAGTTCTACAACACTGCGAGCGTCTTCGTTTCTGTTGCGGCTAGTTTCTCTGTCTTCATGGGCCCCTTGACCGGCATCATGATGACGGACTACTTCATCATCCGGCACCAAAAGATTGAGATCAGCCAGCTCTACACCGGATCCAAGGAGGGCGCTTACTGGTACACTGGTGGCTTCAATTGGCGTGCGTTTGTCGCCTGGGTCGTGTGCTTCGTGCCTGCCATGCCCGGCATGATCGCTGCTGTCAACCCCAACGTCAAGATCAATGATGGCCTGTACAAGTACTACCTCGGCAACTACATCTTTGGCTTCCTGGAAGCTGGAACGCTTTATGCCATCCTGATGTTCGCGTTCAAGCCCAAGAGACTCGGTTTCCAGGACGACTTCGACATCTATGGAACGTTCGAGGAGGATGTTGCCCTCAAGAAGGGCATGGCGCCTTTCGAGAAGCCCAAGACCGTTGAAGGCCCCATTGAAGGAGCTCCCTTTCATGTCGACAGCGACGGAGGAAAGAAGCCCGCTGAGGTTTAAGCGAGCAGTGTTGATTGTCCCAACTTGCAAATAGGTGTCGGGCGCGTGTGCGCTGCTGCGTGAATTATCTTCAGATACCCCTTTTATGTCGACGAACGAAGAATGTTAATGTTAGATGGTTTAATTATTTGAGAATTTTACCTATTCAAGGTGTGACTTTCCCGTGAAGCCTCATATTAGCATACGGAATTGTCATAGACGAGGTTTTACGACCAAGGAACCTGTCGATTTCTCCCAAGCCGTGATGATGATACTCCAATACTTCTCCGGTGACTTTCTCATGTGCTCAACGTGTCCACTGCCCTCCCATAAGTTGCTGTCAACCTCGTAACCCAGGTGCCTCGCCTCATCGACATGCTTCTCCACGGCTTCCCACGCAGTAGTGCGATCCTCCTTGGAGTATATGTACAGCCGCCCCGCCGACTTCGTCTCGAACGTCTCATCATTCGCCATCCTGAAAGCGACAACAAGTAGATTCTCGCGTGAACGAGCCAGCTCTACAGCACGCATCATATAAAGAATCATGATGCACATGATCTTAGTGACTTGTGGTGGCCACGGAACCTTAGACCTTACATCAACGGTCATCGCATCCGCCATTCTCCCAATCTTGCTCGGGCTGTGATCAATGGACCCAGGTGTGGAGTCCATGACGAGCAGCGAGTGTGGCATCACTTGCCCGAAGGCGTTTCGATATGCTTCGAGGGTGGCGGTGAAGTACAGGCACCCTGTGCTTGACAGCACATGGACCAGGACTGACGTATCCTTCCCAGGTGTGTGGGCGGCAGACGCAGTGCCAAATGCTTCCTGGATGAGTGGCTGAACGCAGCTCATCCGTTCTTCTTGACTCCAAAACAGTCCCTTGAAGATTGGTGCGAGAACAAGTATGATCTTGGCTCTGGTAAATAGGATGCGGAAGCCATCGGCGAATTTGGCGACATGTTTGAGGCTGGCGTCGCCCCAGCCGAAAAGGAGTATCAGGTCTGGGCCATGTTCATCGGCGATGTCTTTATCAAGACCATGTTGTGGCACCGAGAGGAGGTATACTTGATCAGAGAGTCTCGTAAATTTGTCGGTTGTTCTGGAATATGATAGCTGGGGGTCTTCCGATTGGATCTCTCCAATGTCTGCTTTGGAGGTAGTCATTGCTGTGATGTACGTGACAAGGTAGTCGACGCCGAACACGCAAGCGAGACGAGCAACGTTCACAAAGCATCAAAGAGGGACGAGGACTAGTAAAGTAAGGGAAACGGACACGTTGGGCCATAACGAGTTAGTTCGATACTGACTGCACTACTGGGAATGATTGGCCGGGGTCTTGGGTTATCTCCCGCAGCACCCGCGGGCCGCAGGATGTGTGACTGCCAATATTGGATGCGGGAAAGCGGCGCAGCACCCGAGTTGCTACTTTCAGAAGATGACCACACTGTATTTAAACACATGCGCCGTGAGTGGTCAAACTAGATACTAAGCCCCATTCAGATACAGTGAATATTTGTGAGACTGCCTAATTTTCCTGTGTGCGCGCGGCTATATTTTCTATGTACTTGACTATTCCTATTAGAGACGATGATAGGGACGACCACGTTCATAGAAACGACGATAACGATAGAAATGACGACAAAGTTACAAACTACGGCGACGAAAAGACGACGACGATAATGTGAACAACGACGACGCTACAAACAACAAAGACGATAGAAGTAACGATAATACAACTAATAACGGTAAGGTAGAGTGTAGAAAAGTAGTCGGTATAGCACAGGAAAAATAGGCGGTCTTACATATATTAAGCGTTGGATGCCGATTCCCTCTTGCAACTGGCCTTCTATACAGGCTAAGCTTCTCGAAACACTTGAACTTTTCGCCACACAAACACACGATGTTCTTTGCACTTTCTCAAACACCAATCATATCATACGCTGCGGCTTCTTCCATCGCAAATTACCTATGATGTTTTCACTTGCAATGTCCCTTGCAGGCAGACGATAATCCTCCTGCGATTGATACTGAGCGTCCCGTCATGTTACACCTTGATCTTGGGCAAATACATCCGCTTGAATGCACCCAATGCCATGACGGGAAAGTAGAACTTGTAGTTGGGGTATCCAATCATACTTTCCCCCCAAAAGTCAGCTCAACTCTCACTCGGAATAGACAAGCAAACAAACATCCAGTTGTCAACTCACCATGTCCGATTGAACACTCCTTCAACGCCCTCGTGCAACCACTCGCTATTTCCCTGCTGCCGGCTCTGGATCAACTGCAGAGAGGTCAGCTCATTATCAAATTGCATGCGCGGGCCGCTTCGCCAGACAGACAGAAAAACAGACACATACCTCAAGTCCTCTCCGAATAGGCTTTGAATCAGGGTATCCAGCGTGCATCATCGCCAGCACAGCCCAACAAGTGTTGATGACCTGGCTCTTCTCATGCTGGATCCACCTCCTCTCGGCGCACGATGAGTGATGCTCACCCCACCCCCCATCGTCCATCTGCTTGCTCAGCAGAAAGTCGCAAGCCCTGCGCACACGCTCGCTGTTGTGATACTGCTCGCCGACCGCCTCTAAGCTCTGCAGGGCAAAAAAGGTAGCATAAGTGAAGCAGATGGCCCATGCCCCGTACCAGCTGCCATCCTCCCGCTGGCTGTTACCAACAAAGCCAACCGCCTTTCGAATAGTCTCGTCAATGTCCCGCGTGCGATAATCAGGAAAATACCGCTTGAACAGGAACAAACTTGTCAAAACTGCGGTGGTGCACTCGGGGTATGAGTATTCCACCATGATGCAATCAAAAACCTCGGCGGGGTTGAGTAGCTCGAGCCACTCGCTACCCCGGATCTTCTCATAGCTCGCGAAACCCCCATCTGCGTTCTGCATAAGGAGCAGAGTGTCAACGCAGTCCTTCAGTCTATAGTCGTCAATCAGCTGTGGGAAGCCATGTCCCTTTTGTAGCAGGAGCACTGCCTTGAGGCTCTCTGCCGCGCAGTCGGAGACGATGTATCCATTGCTTTTGGTGCTGAAAGGCCAGCCCCCCTTGCGAGGCTGACGGAAGGCGTCGTCCAGGTTAGTTGTCAATTGTGACTTTTCCAGGAAATCATGAGCTTTGTGCAACGTATCGCTGAATATTGGATCATTCGCAAATCCTGCTTCGACGGCAGCCTGGACGGCGAAAGCAGTGTCCCAGACTTGGACCCCATTAGTGCCGTTGCATGTCATGCCGTTTGTGCCCATCCAGAGGTAGACATCGATCTTTTCGCGATGAAGGCGTAGTCTTTCCGAGTTGGGACCGTCTTCGAACCATGTCTGTACCATGTGAAAGGCCTTATTCACCGGCGCCAAACACTCCCAGTCTGTATTCCGCTCCTCTCTGAGCATCAATTCAGACGCTCTGCGGCTCGCCAGATCAAGCAACCATCGCGGCATCAGGTAGTTGTAAAAGATGGCCACGATGGAAAAGAAGAACAGAAGAAAAGGCGAGACGGAGCGCACGGCGTCTGACGGTGCAACAGCGTTGCGATGCTTGACAAAGTTAATCTTGCTGAATGGATCGGTGTATATTTCTTGTCGAATTTCGGAAAGGAGCGGGGCCAGTGTTATGGTACAGCGGTTAGACCAGAGGTAGTAGGTCGGGAGGTAGACAGCACGGCATTGGACCCACCAACGAGAAGGATGGAAGGGTATCCATGACGGGAGAAGCCAGAGGTCAACAGGAATGCAGTTGACACCATCCCAGTCGTACAGGTTCAGACAGGCGAGCCATATCTTGCCCCGTTGAGGGATTCCTGTGACTCCGCCAAGCGACAACAAGCATTGTCTGGCTTTGCTTGTCAAAGGGTCATGTCGATCCATGCCGAGGAGTCGAAGCATAACATAGTACAGGCCAGTCGCAAAGACTGTCGATTTGTCCTCCAGATGCAAACCCCAGCCCCCATCCTCGTTGGCGTGGTGTCGTAGATAGCGGACCATTTCCACCTTCCATTCCTTAGGAAGCTCAGATCCAGTGATGTAGATGGCGAACACAAGACCAGGGAGCAGGAGACTACGACCGCCGTAGTTGCATGCCCAGTGACCTTCGGGAAGCTGCAAACGCGTGAAGAAGTCGAAGCCGTCACGGGCTGTGTCGTCGAAGGAGCGAGCACTAGAAAGGGCTTGCTGTTTCTTGTCTTGATTCAGAATTCCGAGCAGATACTTTTCTGCGTCGCTCTGCTCGGACTCGTTGCCTTCACTCTCTGGCAGGTATCTCCAACGATGAATTCCCTGCTGGCTGGAGAGGCGCCAGCGCGTCAGGTCTGTTGCTGAAGATGCGCTGTCCATTATCACGTCTCATCGATACGACTGAGAAGGGAATGGGAAAGAAGAATCAATTGAGATTGGGGTTGGTGGGAGTTGAAAAGGGGCAAGCAATCCTTTTCTACCACCTTTCGAGCCCAGCCACATCCAATTTGTGTAGGTTCACCCTTCTCGAAGCATACTGTTTCCCCACACAAACACACGATCCCCTCAACGTATCGCATTGTCTCAACAACTACCGATTAGGCCCCCAAACTCTGGTTAGTAATAGGTAAAGCTTGCTGCGCCCTGGAAGTGATTTCAGATTATCACTTGAAAAGACAACTTAACTAGTCATAACTAAAGGGTTAGGAGCTTTGAATAGTAAAATCAGTTAATCGGCTTATAAACGACCGGTAGTCAGGTCCCGACCGGTTGTCGGGGTGATGGCTCACTTTTATTAATCGGCTCAGCTATCCACGGTCCATCATCTGTTGAACAACGGTACTCGCTTTCAGTAAGACATTAAACAGCAGGCATCTCAATGGAAGTCACTGCTAGAATAATAGAAATATGCAGATTCTTCATCGTCATAATGAGTCAGAAAAGACTGCCCTTGATTTGCGCAGAGCAATTCTTCGCAACAGCATAAGGCGAGACGCTGGTAGCTGGAGACCTGGTCCTCTATCAAGACAAAAAGACAATTGTAACAGCAAAGTTGCCCTTCTGAGGCCAAAGCACGCGCATTTGTATGACACAAATCATATTAAATGCAAGAATTCGCGCGGGCGGGAACGCCGCTGTATGGGTTGCGCTGATATTGACGGGTAGAACTACCTGCTGCAAGGAGCCTTTCTTCAATAAACTAAAAGGGTCACGATGGACCTTTACTAGAATCCGCAGGGTCCGCAGGGCGGCTCTTTCTGTGTTGACATCAATTGAAGAACTGCCAGTTAGCGGGAATCAACCGGGGCGCGTGCGTCATGTTTTTGAAGGAAATGAGTGCCCGCAGGACCCGTCGGAATCTTCGTGTCTTGTTCGGAGAATTCATGTGATTCCTGCGGATACGGACACTGGTGCGGGAGTCAATATTGATGGAACAGACACGTTGGTGGAAATGATGGCTGAGTGGTTGAGTCGGCTGGCTGCCTCGTGGAGGAACTAGCGTGTGTTAATCCCACTGAAGTTTTTTGGCCGTGCAGTTCTGACATGAAGCCGCCAAAAAGCTATCTATGTCAATCCTTTCCTGATGCAGCATTATCATGTATAGGACCGAGCAGGAGCTGTGATGGCAGCAAGAAGACGGTAGCTGAGTTGCCGAGTTCCGACCTTTGACTTTGGTGGCGTCGTTGAGTGGCATGCATCCCTGCCCGGCCATTGGCCCGCTCGGATTCAACGCCATGGCGGATTTAACGGCTTTCTGGCTTGTCTTTGAAATAAAGCCGATGAAATAGACTTGTCGGGATTGTCAAGCACCGGCGGCCGACATGGATGAATCGACGACATTTGCATGTCGATACCAAGTATACATAACCATGCTGTCGTCTTGTTCATTGGGTATTCAAGAAGAAGTCACGATACTTACAACTCTAACAACTTAGTATTTACCACGGATTGTTCAATACTTAAAGCCCTTTCATACAACTCTTTTAACCATCATGGCATCATCAACGCCAACTGTCATCATATTCGGCGCAGCCGGTGCCGTTGGAAGAGCCGCAGCCATTGAGGCTCATTCGCGCGGCACTCGCATCTTCCTTGCTATGCGCAACATCCAAAAACCGATCCCCGGCCTCTCCGGAGAGTTGGAGGAGAAGAGCAACTTCACGCGCATTGAAGCAGATCTTCTAAACCCGGATTCTATCCGCAATGCTATCAGCAAGTCAGGGGCAACAGTTGCGTTCACCTACGTCGTTCCTCAGGCCCAAGATGCCATGAAGTCGGCTTTTGGGGCGATGAGAGAAGCGGGCATAAAACATATCGTCTTCCTCTCATCATACACGGGTTATCCCGATAGGGAGGCTGTCGTTAGAGGAAACCATGCCATCGCAGGGCTTCATGCACGAGCCGAGGTCCCGGTTAGCCGAGTACCATTCTTCGACCGATGTACTTCAGCAGTAACATCAGTTCGGAGGCCGAAGACGTCAAGAATGGCGAGGTCTACTTGCTAAGGCCTGGGGCAATCAGTGACTACCTGGCCCCTGAGGATATCGGGTCTGTTGCTGGTGCGAAGCTAGCACAGCCAACCACCGAGTCCGAGATTATTCCGCTCTGTGGTCCCGATCTACTGTCACAGAGAGACGCATGGGAGATCGTGTCCAAGGAGCTTGGTCGGGAGATCAAGATCAATAAAATCGGAGAGGAAGAATTTCTCGCGCGTCAGCAAGTACCTCCCCCATTGGCTCGCAACCTCGCCGATTACTGGCTGGAAGGAGAGGAGGCGTCGGCGAGATATCCGACAGACCGTTACAAAGAGGCATCCGCAAACATGAAGAAGTACACAGGGAGAGACCCAACTACATTTTCTCAGTGGATAAAGGCTCACAAGTCTGAAATATTCGACGCGTAGTTGCCGAGGATTGTGACACCCCGGGGTCACGGAGGAAATGCAAACCCACATCGGGATCCTCCTGACCTAGGCAATTAGACGTTGAAGAAAGATATGAGGCTTTTGCTTGAAAAATACTGGTTTCTTGCAGGGAAAGTTAAGAAATTTTGATTAGTCCACAGCTTGCAACAATTCGATCGATTTTATTGACGAGCAAGGAGTTCGAAATGTTCAGATAGAGAAAATTCATAGTAACAAATTCATCTCCGTTGAAAACCTACATGACAACATCTTGTGGGATGGCTGAACCAAGAAACCTCACCAGCTCAATCATCGGCAACCAATCATCATCACACAATCACAAACGATGTGTGCTGATGGTTTGCAACACTTTGACCTTCCATGATGCCCATGATGAAGCTCTCGCCCAAAAAGGTCCACTCCTCCACATCCTTGTGAGCCCGTAGCACAAACGGCACACAGCTACCTTTACACACCACCACAGTATCTCCCACACGAGTCTTCTTAGATGCAAGGCCCATGTATCCACTGGCCGTGATTATGAAGGACCTGGCATGAGTGCGTGTGATGGCTGAGTCGGTGAAAGGTTTGACATGGATCCTTCTTCTTTCTTCCAGTTCATCCTCGGTTTCCGGGTCCCCAGGGCTCGGCAAAAGTGGCGGTAGAGGGCTACGCCCAAGCCAGATATTGAAGTATTGTTTGTAAGAGTCTGGAACCAGATCCCATCTGAAATCTCGGTCAGCCATGAGGGCGCGCCAAAACACGTCGTCCACACTCTTTGGCTGATACGGGCTTTGAGTCAACAACCGCCGTCTTGCCTCCTGTTCCCATTTCAGAACATTGGCCCGCGTCTGTGCTGCTCTGTGTCTGACGTTCCGTGCCCTTTCTACCCCATTACTGCCTGAGTATGGCGGTAGATACGGGTTCTCGCTTGCGTACACCACGGTATCAATTATCCACCCAGTAAGATGGATTACCTTGCTATGCCTGTCTGATGATGTAGACTGCGGGAATAGCTTTTCCACACCATCGGAAACTTTCATATCGAGCCCGCTGGCGAAGAATCCTCCTGGGGTAGTCGGCCCAAGCCAAAATCCTCTATACCCTGCCTTCTCCCTGTCCGGGCGGTTGGAGTAGTCTGGGCACCACGAGGGAAGATGAAGGTCCGGGTCAACGTCATCAACATTGAATTGAAGAGGCAGCAGTAGCTGGTATTCCAAAATGAAGCGCGCCGTTGCACGAGCATATACGTCTGCTACGGTTACGCTCTCGCTGTAGTCTGGCAGTATTGGCAACAGGTCTGACCTCGCCTGTTGCTTCCCAATACCAAGAAGCCCATAGATCTTGTCACGGGCGTCCGTAGCGTAGAAGCAGTCAGCCACTTTGATCCATGTACTCAAGCTTGCTTGGCCCGCTTTGATGAGTTCCTTGTCCTCTGGATAGTCTGTCAAGATCACCGAAAATTTGTTTTGAGTAAGTTGAAACCGGGAAGGCTGTTCCGCATTGTCGATGTACTTGCGGCTTGGGCGATGGTATCCGCGTCTCACATCGTCAAGGTGAACAAAGGCTTCAACTGATGCTGTCTTCGAACCACAGAGAATGACCGGGTTGGGCGAGAGCAAGATCTCTTGGATGACCCAAGTGCGAGACCACCACCCGCGAGCTTGCAATGCGACGATGGCAACCAGCTCCTGTTCGCTAAATGTGTCGGCAGTGATGTCCCAGACGTCATCGATATGTAGCCTGTGGATGGCGTTCATTGCCAGTTCGCTGTCATCTGCTGCTCCCCCGAGCCAGATGAGAGTCTGCGTGGCTTGCGAGTAGATTTTGTCCATCAGTGCAACCTGGTTGTTCTTTTCTACTGCCTCGGGGGCTTGGTTGATGGAGATAGCGTCTGCCCAGATAACTTTGGCCGAGTCGCTGGATCGGATCTGGCGAAGGAACCCATCGAGATTCTTTGGAATGCGGAAGTCGACGTCGTCGTCGAATTGTATCGCGCACTTGTCGGCGGGATCTCCCCAGGTGTACGACAAGGCAATGTAGATTGGCTTATCCGAGAGCGACACGACTTTTGGAACGCAGTTTATCGGCGCATCCTGACTTGTGGCTGGCTGAAGCTCGAGCAGACGTATTTGCCCCTCTCCCCCATCAAGGGGCGAACCGTACGTTCCAGGCATTATTTCTTGTAGTTCTGCTATCGCAATGTTCGATCGCAGAGAATGGACTGGGGGCGCATAGGAGGTATCTTGGGACACGTCAAGCTTTAAATGCCCCATGCACCGGTTAAGAGGGGCAAGCAAAGGCTGTCTGGGGTCAATATTTCTCATGCATAGTCGATTTGTTATCACCGTTCTTGGACAGAGCTGAAGGCCGAATATGGACGAGCTGAAAATCAGAGCATGGGTAGATTGAGCTAGTGAATCACGCAGGCAAATAATCAATATGCAACTTGCGTGCGGCTGGAACACGGAATAAGAACGAGATGGATAACGCGCTCTGTGAATTACCAGCTGTGATGCTAAAAGTTCAAATGACTTTTTGCTATCCGGGCAGTGTCCCCTAAGATCCATGATTAATATAGAGAGAACGATAGAAGTAGTAACAAGAATAATGACGACGATAACGGCGGCTATTACGACGACGATGACCATGACGGCGACGATAATAATAATAGACGACGATCATAGATAATGATAACGACGAAAGCCAGAATAGGAAATATAATAGTCGCTCCAGAAACGGACTACGGATTATATACGTGTGTGTAAATACTGCCCGGATAGCCAAATGACACTGCCCGACTAGCAAAACTCATTCAAATTATTACAGATTATCTGATCTCAACGTTCACGTGCGAATCTACATTGAAGTCAAATTCCCTGAGCAAAAGACGAAGTGCCAGCTGTCGTTCTAGGCTGTGAGACCTCTGAAACTCAGGCCTGCTAGAAACTGGGTTCCACATCCGTGACAACCCCGCCTGTTGCATTTCGAGTTCCTCTTTCTCAAAACGTTCTTGCTCATCATGTAAACACCACGATGTCAGCCATGCATCCTCCTCCATCGCTTTCCAGAATATTTTCCGCCTCTCCATGTTCAATTGAAAAAGTCGCCAATCCAAAAGCAATCGTTTTCGATGTGCCTTGGTGTAAGCCCTTGTGACTAGGGACAATATTGGTTCATTGACGTGCCTGCTTTCTGCAAGTTCCAGCTGCCGAAATAGAGACAACTTGTGTTGAGCGGCAATGAGTGGTTTAACACTTTGCAATGTATCCTGAGATGTGAATGATGTGTTATCCCATTGAGTCTGAACATCCGAAAAGAGAGAGGGCAGAATTCGAGACGTTCTTGGAACGCTTAATGGGCCGTTTTGGTGCGAAGAGATTCTTCGTGAGATCTGCCCAATCCTTTAGGTCTTTGAGGATTTGGACACTGGAGACTTCCGGTAATCCCACTCCAATCTGATCCCAGTGTCGTCCAAGTGAAGAAGGAATGAGTGACCATAAGAGAAGGCGTCAAATGACTGGACATAGCAGTCCTGGAAACCATAAACTTCCTCAGGTCTGCCATCGTCTTCAATTCCACAGTGTAAAATGACAACTGATTCGAAAATGCTTTGAATCATTTGAAGACCTTCATCGCCTTGAAATAACGGCAAAAGCTTTTTTTCGAAGCCTTGCCAACTTTTCCACATTGCGATCGCCGCTTTTTGTGGAGAGTGCCCAAACAAGAAGGCAATATCGAGGAGTAGATCTGCTGGCTTTGACTCCAGCCTTTGCTTGGCGAGAAATTCAGCATCTCCGAATGCAACTGAAGCCCTGCGGAGGAGTCTCTCCAGGTGTTCTGAGCATATCATATCATCTAAATGGGAGATTGGCTGCAGCAACGTGCCCCAGTGCCGACCCAGTGGTTGCCATGCAACTGACGGATTCCCATCCCAGGACTTGTCCGACTCGAAATATACATCACAGCCACAGATCAGGCTATGACTCACTTGGTGATTGTTTGGCCGTAAAATGGCAAACCCTTCGATTCCGTGAAGCCAGTAAAGACCGTCCTCTTTCGAGATGATGCTCAACCAACTTGATAGGTCTTTGGAACCACTCGGGGCTCTCGGAACTTGTACGACTGCTCTCTGTGTAGACCCGTGTCGGACAAAAGGCTTGAAGTCGCGGCCTGAACCAAGTGGCTTGAAGGAAATCTGTAGGTTGCTGACCTTGACGGCAGGAACACACAAGGATGCCGTTCGAGAGTGTACCTGAAATCTCGCCGGATAGAGAGGAGGAAGAGAAAGCCGATGCCTTCGAACTCCATCTTGTATCTCAAGTGCCCTGAGGCGCTCAGCTGACGTTGATGCGGCATCCAAATCGCCAGAAATTGCAAGTGACCTATCGAGAAGACCTCTTATCTTCCAGTCTGGTTTGAGAGGCTCAACGAGATCGGGCACCCAAGAGGGCAGCCGTATCTGTTTGGCTCGATTGATACCAGCGTACAAAAACACTTTCCTTCCTCTCCCACATTTGTGAAGCAGAAACGAAGCGATGCCGATGCTAATTTGCTGGGGCGAGAGGCTGTAGTCTGCAGCGATTGATCCTGCCTCTAACCCATGAAGCATACCTACAAGGGCGAAGACGCGGTCTCTGCTGTCGCTGCAGACGCAATTGCTAGTGTCGGCCATGAGTCCAAGTAATTCGAACCCTGATTCACCTTTCCTTTGCTTGTGAGACTTTGTCCAGTGAAAGATAGGTAGGTGATCCGTAACATGATGGGGTGGCCAATATATTGATCTTGATCCACAGAATATTGTCAATGACCGAGCGAGTGTCACCTCCTGGACCACCCAAAGTCTCCTAAAGAATTGCCGTTGAAATAGGCTTCCTACGGCCTTCAAGCACCCTTCGCATACGCCGCTGCGAGTGCCGAGATGAACGCACCGATAGCTGTCTTCCGAACGGGTGATAGCATCCATAGCTAGGCCGCTGTCCGATGTTAAATGGCCGAGATAGACTAATACACCAGCTGCGCCTGCCTATTTGTGTGGCATGAGGGCCACTTGGGCAGATCGTTCTTTTTCTTCGTCCTGGTTGATACACAGTGAGTCGATCCAGATGTTGCGCGGAGGGCCGCCCGAAATACGCACCCTTCGGGGCGCATTTTCACAATTGCGAGTAATAGGTATGATGTCCCAGAATGGGCCGATGAACATTGGCCTGCACCCGGCCTGAATCCCCATACTCATCTGCCCACGTGTAGGAGACAGCTTCATATTGAGCTTGCTCAGAGCCAACACGTACTCTAGCAAATGCCCCATGTAGGAGGCTGTCACCACTGGCAGAATCCAGCTGCAGAAGCCTGATCTCGTCGTCGGCCCAAAACATCGGGTAGCATCTTGAGGGTTGATATGGATCATTCTTTGGATCCGCTCGAGTTCTGTGAGCTTCTGTAAGGTCTTTAGCCTTATTCGCAGCAGAATTAAATGACGATGTATCTCCTCGACGGGCATTCGCATGTCCACGGTCTTGATATCGCTCGGTTATTGACGAACAAGGCATAAATGACAATTGTCCGCTAGCAGACTCGTCTTCGTTGTTGTATTCCACGCATCTCGGCCATTGCAGCTGATAGTTTTTATTTTTGTCATCAAAGTGGGGTTGGCTTGATGGGACGAGAGGAGGTGCGAACGTGATGTCGTCAATGCTGGCAACAGCATGACACCAGCTGCAGCACGGGAGACCTCCCACGACGGCGACGTTTGGTTGAATACATGTGGGCTCCTGCCATCTGGACATCAAGAAAGGACCTTGGAAGTTAAGAGGCGATCAAATGGATAAGATGATGTACTCAGATCATGGTTGAACACGAGGCTATCAGGTAGAGCGCACTGCCTCAAGTACTGCTTCGCAGAGCCTGGTCAGAAAGGGAGTCAGCTGATGTATCCGAATTGAGTTAGAAATTGGTGACGTGGCAAAAGGTGAGTGAAGGCAGGTTGCGGCGCTCATTCGTCATGAAAAGGGGCACGTCTGCCGCCATGTAAGCACATCGCCTGTTGTGATTGGTAATATCCCATTGCACCGGTTGGGTATTGGGAACTCTGTGTACCCCAAGATCAGAGATACCGATGTCAAATCCGCTGGGCAACATTTCAACTTCACCTGACTCAGCAGTAAATAAGTGTGCAAATGAATCATTACATTGCAGTGGTCTCACTTAATCCGAAAGAGCATATCCTTCAGTGCCTTCGTTGGCCCACTTGATATCCAGCTCCTCCCAATCAAGTTCGTTCAGCACCCTGACGTTCAACGGTTGAATCTCAAGTTGTTTCCTCACAAACTCCTTCTTGGCTTCTGGCAGCCTGTCGACGATTGACTGCGGAGGACCGTAGAGGTTTCCGAAGCAATGGACCCCGCAAGTCATGCAGAAAGGGGCGCCGTTGAACTTGCGGCCAAATTGGTATTCTTGGGTACGCTCTTTGCCAACAATCGTCACCTGAGATTGGTGAGGGTAAACGCCGATGGCACCGTTCTGTTGAAACAACATGTCAGCCTCTCCGAATCAATCAAATTGGCCTGCGGAAGGCCACGAACTCTGACGCAGATGCTGCAGTTGTCCTCCTTGATCTCGACTTCCGCTAGACGCTTGCTTCTCAGTGCGAGTTGCACGGCTCCGCACTCGCAGGATCCAGTGTAGAGCTTGGGATGTTCTTCGGTGGCTTCTGGTGGTGTTGCGTTGACTTTAGGTGGCGACGATACCGACTCAGAAAGAGTCTCGACGATGCTGAGAAAGTGTGAGTGTGACGGGGCATGTTCCGGGTCAAGGCTCTAGCGACAAACCTCAGACTCCCGGGATAAGCAGCAAGTTCACCAGAAGAATCCGGAGTCATAACTTCTTTGCCCTTGAGAAATATCCCTGGAATGCCAGAAATCAGGGGACGCAAGTTAATCCCTCTCTTGCCGGCTTGGACACCGGACGTGTGAGTTCCGAACAGGCCTGTACCGCAGTTTGCGCAGAACTATCGTGCGCTGTGATTAGCGTCGCACAGTGATGGTCTCCATGACTAGCCGGCCTCACCTCGTGCTGAAGTGCCTCTCCACTGTTCGAAGTATACGAAGTCAGCAACTCTGAGTTGCAACCCCTCGTAATCCTCAGCTTGTCCTCTGCGTCGTAGATCCAGACATAGCTCTTCTTCGCGCAAAGCGAGCAGCCGCAGATCACGAGCTGGGGTAATGGAGGGAGTTGCACTTCGAAGCGGTTCGCCCCGCAGTGACAGTTGCCCTGAAAAGTTGCCAATGACTCAGCCATTGCAGCTCGCTCAGTTATCGTGATTCAAGTTGTCGACAGGCAGTATCCGTATCGCAACAAAGCCAAGAGATGCGCGAAACAAACACCAAGACAAACCGTCGATTTATGACTTGGCGCGAAAGAACTTTGGTGGCGTTGTGATACGGCAGGCTGCGCCGCTAAGCTGCCGCATGACCAGCGACTGTCACCGAGCTTCCCAATTCATCGACATCTCCGCACGGGAACATGTGCGACAGCGGCGCAGAATCACTGACCAATGATGTTGTTAAAGATGATCTGCGCACCACAAAGGAGGGCTTTTCTCTATCATGATTTGTTGCGCAGTGATACGGATCGAATGAGATTTCATCGAGCCTTAAGAGTCTCATAGTCCGTGCTTCATTTTGACATTCACCTCGTCTTCAGATAGTATTGCTGTCGCGATGAATCTGAAGCTTTTCTTGCTCCCAGCCCCCGCAGTGAGCCAATGTCATCCGATCATGTCCGGTAGGCAGCTGACTCAGGCGGCTTCGGCCATCCGATCAGTGGATTGCGTGGTGAAACTAGCTGGGGCCCGGGTAACACGGCATCCCCGACGCCATAAGAACACCTATACGATTTCTCCCGAGACTCACCGCACTTCGCTCTTTCACAGTCGAAACAACAAGCAAACTTCGGGAGGGAA
This sequence comes from Colletotrichum viniferum, assembly GCA_020226115.1. Classification (NCBI taxonomy): domain Eukaryota; kingdom Fungi; phylum Ascomycota; class Sordariomycetes; order Glomerellales; family Glomerellaceae; genus Colletotrichum; species Colletotrichum viniferum. Next base: position 1,486,109 of record JAGFBE010000014.1, on the reverse strand, counting down.
ATCATCATGAACCGCCCATCGCGAACCGATGAGCCCTACGAAGGGGAGGGCTACAACCAGAGCCCGAACCCGCTGTCCAATGATTTGACCACGAACGAGGACCTCAACGGCACAGTGAATGCCAGGCAGTTGAACGCGGGCAGTAGCCAGGATAAATCCGCTGCCGACGACGCCGACATAGCCCGAGCTGATCCGAGCCGGGACAAACACGGGAGCCCCGCGCCGGGAGGCCCTTCGGCCAAGACAATCATTCTTGGTCGACCCTCGGGAGATGGGGCCGACGCGGCCCCTCTCCCTCACGCTCACTCACAGATCCCTCCGTCCCCTAGCAGCACTGTGCACGATGACAAGGAGCATTCGGATTTGGTGGCTCGGGCAAAGAAGGCGCTCATGAAGTTCGGTTCCTTCGTGGGGCCGGGCTTCATGATTGCTGTCGCGTACAGTAAGACACCAACGCTCCACCCTGATGTCTTGCATTCCGGTAGTCTTGAGATTGCGAACTGACCTATCGGATGTGAATAGTTGATCCTGGAAACTATGCTACGGACGTCGCCGCCGGCGCGACCTATCGCTTCCGGCTTCTTTTCATCGTCCTTTTGGCCAACTTATTTGCCATCTTCCTTCAAAGTCTTTGCATCAAGCTTGGTACCGTCACTGGACTCAACCTGGCTGAAGCCTGTCGGGCCTTCTTGCCTCGCTGGTTGAACTATGCCCTGTACATCTTTGCAGAGGTTGCCATCATCGCAACCGACATTGCCGAGGTTCGTGAATCTGATATCTCCAAAAGATTCGTCATGGACTGACATCGCATCAGGTGATTGGCTTTGCAGTAGGATTGAACCTTCTGATTCCTGCCATCCCGTTGGTAGCTGGCTGTGCCATCTCGATCTTGGATGTAATGGTTATTCTGCTCTTCTACCGCCCGCATGGATCCATGAAAGGCCTGAGAACGTTCGAGTACTTCATCGTAGGCTTGGTCATGGCAGTAGTCGTTTGCTTCTGCATCCAGCTGTCGCTCATTCAAGAGACGCCTGTTGGAGATGTCTTCGAAGGATACCTGCCCTCCCATGCCATTGTCGAGGCTAAGGGGTATGATGCTACTCTTGCAAGTCCAGAATTCAGTCGCTAACCTTTATCTAGTCTCTACCAAGCTTGCGGCATTCTGGGCGCGACAGTCATGCCACACAGCCTTTACCTCGGCTCAGGTATCGTTCAGCCCCGTCTTCGGGAGTACGACGCGAAGCACAACCTTTTGCCGCCTGGAGTAGATGAGACAGACTTCGCAGACGGAAACACCGACAAGGGTTACTACGTGCCCTCCGCGAGAGCCATTAAGCATTCGCTCAAAGTCTCCATCGCTGAGCTGAGCATCTCGTTGTTTACCTTTGCGCTGTTCGTCAACTCAGCTATCCTGATCGTTGCCGGAGTCTCCCTTTACAACAACCCTGACGCTCCCGACGCCGACATCTTCAGCATCCACAAGCTCCTCAAGGACTCCATCTCTCCCGCGGCAGCGACTGTCTTCGCGCTCGCCTTGCTTCTCTCCGGTATTTCGGCCGGAGTAGTCTGCACGATCGCGGGCCAGATGGTCAGCGAGGGGTCCCTGAATTGGAAGATGCGGCCCTGGCTGCGCCGGCTCGTGACCCGCAGCATCAGCATCATTCCCAGCGTTATCATCGCGGGAGCTGTCGGTCGGAAGGGAATCAGCCAGGCTCTGGATGCTTCACAAGTTGTCCTCAGTGTTGTCCTCCCGTTTGTTACGGCACCGTTGATCTACTTCACCTGCTGCAACAAGTACATGACGATCCGCGCCGGCGGTGCTCGATTCCGGACTAGCTCCGACGAGGAAGACTCCAACACCAGAGACGGGGGCTATGTGGTCAAGATGGCGAACTCATGGTACACTGCGGCCTTTGCGATCTTGACTTGGCTTGTCATGGCGGTCATGAATGTGGCCAACCTGGTTCTGCTTGGAAAGGGTGTGTGAGTGAGAAAGAAAAGCGGGCGAGCTCGGTGAGGAGTTCGCCTGCGATGAAGTTCCTGGTGCTGAGAGATATTTGAATCTCTCGATTTGTTTCTTGCTGAGTCGCTCTTTAGTACTCCTCTTTTGTGTCTTTATTTGGCTGGGCCAAGCTCACTGCTGACCCGGCCGGCCGCTCGTTTGCTGTTATCATCGCTTCTATTCTGCCGGAGGTACAGCTTTCAACATGTGCCGTCCCATCTTAGGTTCAACCCTCAGAATTCAGTAGAATAGTTTGAATTAAAATCAACTCGCGTCATCCATGTCAGCATCTGACATCTAGCAACTGCACTCGTGCGATGCCAAGACGACTCCGGAGACGCTCCGGGTACTCCGGCGGACTGGACCCACATGTTTCGGCGATGTCGGAGGCGACCTCTAGTTTCTCGATGCTTGCCCGATCAACGTTCGAATCTGGTTCTAGACCTCGACGACAACGATTGGAAGTCGTCATACGTCGATAGTAATTGGCTCTGATAGATACGTGCACCTTTATGAGGGGCGTGAGAACCCTGACGGGACTTGAACGATGACTGGGTCTGCTCGATCGATGACGTATCCATCCCGTAGAGCATCACCACACCATGATGTAGTTTGACCAGGGTATCTAAAAACGACGACATATCATTCGGACGGTAAGTATTGTTACACGTCGGTATAATATCTGAATTCGCACTCATCCATGTTTTCGTTCAGAGCTGTCCGTTCTGTCCGAAAGGTTTCCCTAGCTCCTCTGAGAAAATTAATTTCAGTTACGCCCGTCCAACAGAAGTGTCTCTTCCACGTCAGCAACATGGCCCGATTTCCTACTCCTTCAAGCGATCCGCCGAAGAAGGAGATGCAATACTTCCCTGACATGACCACGGCCCTGCCGTCGGAGTCGGGCGAATTTCGGCGCGTGCTTTGGACTGGTCTCTACTCGCAGTTGGTGCTCATGACCATCCCGGTAGACGGAGACATTGGTGAAGAAGTGAGATCAGCCACGAGAAAATACATATTTTGTAGATCCTCCTGACATTACTATCAGGTACACACCGTCGACCAGATTCTCACCTTCACATCTGGCAAGGGTCTCGCTCAAGTCGGTGGTAAAGAGCAGGAGGTCAAGGCTGGCGACATGGTCATTGTCCCGGCCGGAACGAAGCACCAGTTCTTGAACAAGGGACCCACACCACTGATCCTGTACACCGTCTACTCGCCGGCTGAACATAAGCCGACGACGGTCCACGAGACCAAGGAGCAGGGCGATAGAGAAGAAGAGGACGGTATTGACGTTGCTCCGGCTTGGAGCCAACGCAGCAAGGAACAGAACGAAAAGGAAGGTTGGGTAAAGGGGGAGTAAAAATATCTTTATCGTACACGAAATCAAGATCGTTGTTTACCAATCGTTAATTACCTTGCGTATCAATGTGGGCTGGCATGCGGCGTCCGTCACTGGTACTAGCGAAATGCGATGGTCGTTCGAGGAGATAATGTGGCATGTCGTTCCTGGTGAGGAATCTCATAGCGTGACGCTGACTTCAAAGTAATTCGGCACAAAATTCCCCGTTGAAGTTGGCGAACGGAAATGCAATGCGGCCCACAGTCCGTCCAGCTTGTTTGCTCGGACTTCCGTCTGCAGTCTGAAGATCAACATCGCGAAGCCGCGAAGAGCAAAAAGCACTGGCAGCGGGAGGTTGGTCACGTGACGACCCTTTATTACTCGCGGATGAGGCGGAGTCATGGGAGATTAATGCGGCAACGTCGGTGTTGAAACCGAAGGCAGAGTCATGTCAAGGTTCAGTCTAGATGAAACATCCATATTGCCATACGACCATTCCATCTGAGTGCGAGCAATCTTCTTCGTTTTGACGAGGTCGTGCGTCCATGTTGAAAGGAGGTGAGACAAGCTTTTTAGATTGCCTGCTTGGATCTTGACACTTTCTTGGCTCCCGTCGGTCGCGGGGATCGCAAGTCTCCGGCGAGTGTTCCCCCAAACTGGATAGCTTACAGCAGGCACAGATTCCCCTCAGCGCTACAGTCCAGGCGTTCGGGCCTGGACACTCTGCTGTCATCCTTGCATTTTGATCTTATTTGGCACATGGACTACTCATGGCGCGGGCAGATGGGGGCGAGAGTTCGTCCCATGGACTTCAGATACAGGAGGACTAATTTAACCAATTGGGACAAGATTTGCGACGTCCTTGCTTTCCCCGAACGGTCGGAACATAAAAGCTTGGAGAAGAACGCCAAGAAAGTTCGTTCGTCTTAACAGCCAAGATTATTGGGTTTCCCGTTTCTTACAGTCACTACCGCCATGCAAAATACCTTGTTGCAACTCTCGTTCCTCGCATCCGTGGCCTCTGGCTACTGGCTGCCGGAAACTTTGGGCAAGGACCAATTCAAGACCTGTGTCGTGCCCAAGACCACAGGCGACGCCTCTCCTACCATCACCTCCACCGTCAAGTCCTGCGGCAGCAACTCGCGCGTAGTCTTCAGCGCCGGCACCGAATATACTCTGCTTACCCCTTTGAAGTTCTCCGGTCTGACGAACGTTGAGTTCTCGGTCGAGGGCAACCTCACTCTCTCAGACGACCCCGCTGTGGTTTCAGCGGTCGTTGGCAACAAAACAGCGTACCCCGGTCATTGGATCACCATTGCCAACAGCAAGGGTGTCACCATCACTGGCGCCCCTGGCGGCGGCTACTTCAACGGCCATGGTGACAAGTGGTGGTCCAACAAGAATGACAGCAGCGACAATGGCCGCCCTCACTTCTTCTCATTTCGCGTCACTGGACTTCGTTTGCGCGGTATCAAGGTCATCAACCCCGTCGCATGGGTCTTCTCCATGGGCGGACAGGATGTTTACATGACGGACACCTTGCTCGACGCCCGATCCACCAACGGCTTCCCGTTCAACACCGATGGTATCGATGTTAGCGCATCTGACGTTGTCATTGACGGATGGACAAGCTGGAACGGCGACGACATCATCAACGTCTCCCCGCCGGCTGTTAACGTCACCATGCGCAACATCAAGGCCTACGGAACCCACGGTATTTCCGTTTCTTGTGCTTCGGGAAGCGGAAGCCAGTACCTCTTCGAGAACGCTGAAATCCACGATTCGCTTCTCGGGGCCCGCTTCAAGGGCTCAGTTGGCACCACCTGCAACATCTCCGACGTCACCTGGCGCAACATGACCATCATCAACACCAGCTACCCCATTCACTTCATCGAGGACTACGTCGACCAGGAGAAGGGTGCTGCTGGAAAGGATGCTTCTCTCGCAGCCTACGCTAAGAACTTCCGCTGGGAGAGCATCACTGCCCACACCAGCAGCACCCTGAAGGACGGCAGCTGCGTGGGTAGCCCGTGCTGGAGCTCGACTCTTGGTAAGTTATCATCAGTGTCCATCGGCCTGCCCCGAGTCTCAAGCACTGACTCGTCTACAGAGGAAACCACCAAGAAGTCGATGTACATCATCTGCAAGGATGCGGCCCATTGCCAGGACTTCCACTTCTCAGACATTACCCTCGTCGCTGCTGTAAGTAACTGGAGCCCACAGTATTCATCATAAACTAACAACCCTGCAGGATGGCAGCGCAGGCGAAATGGAGTGTGTTGGGCTGGAGAACGACAAGACCCTTGGCATTCCTTGCACTAACGGCACTCTCACCGCATCGAAATAGAGTCACTACACCTAGATAGTGGCGGGGCGGGGCCCTAGAGGGAGCAAGCAGAATATGATGCAAAAAACTCCGGTGATCAATTTGTGCATCGAAGAAGACTAAACCCATGTGCGACGAAGTATGTGCATGTGAATGCGAGCTTTCCAACATCAAAGACCGTTCACTGTTAAAAGGTATCCAGTTGTGTCGTCTCTGGATATCGTCATATGGCGTAGTTGATGATGTGCAATGCTTCAAGGCATTTTAGCAGGCGCCGTCCTTGACACCGGGACCGCTGTAGTTCTGTCAGGGCGTCTTCGCGTCAGTGCAGACGTTCTTGAGGGTTGCCTTGTCGCCGTTGGCTTTGGTGATTCCGACAACTTCACCTCCCTTGCGGGCAGTGACTCCCTCAACGTAGACTTCGCGCGCACACTTCTGGCACTAAAGACTATTGGCAAAGTTCTCACCGCAGCATAGTATCAGAAGATGGTTATGCAAGATGATTCAGGCGGCATAGATACTCACAGTTCCGCAAGACCGGTAGACCTTTCCATAGTCCTCAGCATAGAAGTTGATGATCTAGTCCAAGTGTCAACAATGACGATATGCAGAGTGAGAGGTTATACTCACATTGACCTTTCCGCAGCCGTTGTGCTGGATAATCTTGTCAGAAGCGTGGTAAGCACCTCCACCAACGATCCATGTCACGTCGCCCGCTTTGTCCTCTTTCTGATATACAGTCAGCCCGTGCCCGTCTTTGGTTTTCATGAGTCACTTACGATCAAGATAGCATCCTCACAAACATCCTCGAACCAAACGAACTCGATGTTGCAACCATCCCCGAGGCAGTATACGCCTTCGCCGGCAGTCTTGCCGATAATTACGTTTCGGAGTGTGGCACCCTTCTCGAGAACGAATGCAGTGTCCTTCTCGCCTACGCGGTGGTCCGCCAGTTAGTATAGGAGGCAATCTCAGTGAGTACATAATTAGGTGCCCACGAACCTCCCTCTTGCTGCCCATTGCAAGACGTGGGACTTCGGTCGTACTTGGCCCAGCCTCCATCAAAGACTTGACCGGCCCGAACGTAGATCGGAGCAGAAATCTTCTTCGTTGAGGTAGGAGTTGGCAGGCCTCCTTCGTAGCCCAAGCAACCGAGGGCCGTGGGCAGGGCTGCAAGAACAGCTACGGCTGCGAAGATGGGCTTGCTGAACATTGCTGCTGAAATGACGAGACTTGCTGAATTGCGAGCTAATCTAGCTGGTAAACTAGTTAGGTTTCATCTCTGTTCTCGTTATCTCAGATTATATAGTGGGACGGTGAGCCATTACAGCAAGTATCTATCTTTTCAAACGACTTATCCGAGTCGAATACGAGACGGTTCTTGACAATTCTCATTGGTACGCATAATACCCCAGAAGCCAAGGCTTGGCTCCAAGCTAATGTTACGATGTCAATTGGTGCAACCCAATCCCTAATGTCTCTTCTCGTCTTAGTCGTGGAATTCTCCGAACAAAGTCTTGGCAAATTCCGAAAAGCTTTCTGCATTTGGCTACGGAAGGATATTATTCCCAATCGCCCAGCCGGTTTAAATATCACGTCCATCAAGTATCATGAATTCCTATATTTTCTTCTTTATAGACAAGCCCCACCAATGAAGTAGCCATGCCACCCAGAATCACGAGTCACTCCAACTCAGCTAGTTCATTATATCGACTATCGTTCCGCGAATGAAGTGTCTACTTGAGCCGATACGAGATAACATAACAGGCAGCCGGGATGATTGCGGAGACTATTGAAATCGTATTCGTGACTGTAAGAAGGCAGGTGCTTCTCTGGATTGCGATGTGCATGAGGTTGATAGAAGGTAGGGCCGCAGATCGTCACGGCAGGCCCAGGGCAAGCCCCAATGTCTTGTGTCGCCAACTCCAAGAACATTCATTAAGTGAATATAGACGGTATGGTGCGTTCAAGTTCAAGGACACAAGAAAATTTGGAACGAAGACAAGACCTTTAGCGGAATTGACTGAACCACTCTTTGGACGCTCGCATGAACATCACTGCCTTGGTGCCAGTATCAAGGTCACGCAGACTCAAGTAGACTAAGTGAAAAACGGAAATAAGATGAATTCTAATACAAGGCCTCACACACATACACATGGTATCTCGGTACTCCATTCTAATTCAACCAGACTGCATTTCCACAGCACCCCCCATCGTTTAAGTCAAGGTGAGCAACCGCACTTGCAGATGCGCCGCCGTCGCCCATCTCCCAAATTTCAACAAATCCCGTAGAGCTATCAGTTAGCGCAACATATATGTCGCTGAAGCTGTTCGCGGTGATAGCGTTCGCTGACCCTCCACTGGTGGTTGTGGGAGACAGGAAGTTCTGTTTCTCCACAGAGCCGTCGTCGTTCAAAGACATGATTGAGATGTAGCCAGTGTTGTTGGCGTCGCGGGCTCGCGATGTCGCCCAGAGGAACTTGGATCCGTAGGCAATCGCGACCTCATCTGACCAGTAGTCAGAGCTGTTGGCACCTACACGTTGTCAGTGATTTGAGATCTGGTGATGTGAGCATGAAAGTCTTACCTTCTGGGATGAGAGAAAATGAAGCATTGGCATAGCTGAGAATGCCAGTCGTCTGGTCGATGGAGTAAACACCGACTTCATTGGTTCCTTCATGCACAGCATAAAGGTAGCCGCCCGCCGGATGAACGGCACCATGCCTTGGATCGGCTCCTTCTACGGGAGCAGCCACATCCGCAACGTACGTAAGCTCTCCAGTTGAGTTATCAATGGAGTGGACCCAGATGGCGTTGCCGGTGTCGTCGAATGAGTATATCATGGTTCCGGCGGGGTTGAACGCAAGGCCGTGAACACCGGAAGACGTCGAGTAGTTGTATTCTTGGATTGACTCGGTGAGAACTCCATCTGTTACTGACATGACTGTTCCACACGCGCCGAATGGCGTTCCGTAGACTGCATACGGAGAGACGTTTGAAGGAGTAACGAAGATGGAACGCTCGGTGCAGTCTCCTCCAGCCGTGATGATCGTTCCAGCGCCAATTGAGAGGTCGTCTTCAATAGCATAGCTGACGTATTGGCTGTTGCCGCTGTCTTCGAAAGAGTTGCCATACAAGTTTTGCTTATCGTACTGCATGGTGTCAGGGAGTCTCTTCGAGGAGGTGATGCTGGGTCCAAGGGATAGTAACTTACGCTCAAGGCAATCCATGAGCTGCTGGTGTTCACTGAGGTGTTCGCACTTAGAACTAGTGTCTTGGCGGCATCTTCGAAGGTAAGAGTGTAGATGTATGGCGTTCCGAACGTTCCAACCAGAAGCTGGTGGCTGAGTGCTGAGATGCATGGCGCGAGGCCGGACAACAGCAGCGCAAAAGATTGAGAAACCATGATTGCTGGAGAAGAGAACTGAAAGTGTTGACAGTGGTAGTGAAGAGAACAAAGTGGACCGCTGGCGGCTGAGACTACGGAAGCTAAATCGATAGTTTGAGCTTGACTTCTACCTTATTTATTCTTCTCGAAGCATGCGTAGAACGCGCTTGATGCAATTTTTGGATTGCGAAGTCTCCCAAAATTTCATCTCGCCTAGACTTGTTTCTTGGCGTACGCGTTGCTGTCGTTGACAGTGGGGGAGTTTCTGACGATCGTCAGGGTTCTAGGGGTAAATCTTCCGCTGTGAAGCATTGTTTCATCTCGATTTGATGGGGGTTTACCCCGGGAAGGGAGTATCGAAACATCGCGGAAGAGTGGTGCTGGGCTGCCGGCATGTGGGGGTCGCCAGGGGCAGACGCAATCGCTTCTCCACCTTGGGATGACCGGCGTGCTTGTCTTTGGATGGCATCTGGTGCCGAGACGCCGTGGATGCAATTAGAATTAAACACTTTGACGGTCACGATGTAACCCCAGTGGACTTTATATATCCCCCGAGCCCATAATATTTGAGACGGGAGCGATGGATCGACGGTTATTTTGGAACGAGCCTTTACGAAGGGGGAAACATACGATGAACGCCTGGCGTGTCCGAGCTCGTGTGGGTGTCACGTTGAGTACGACGCCTTTGGCGTGAATCGCCATTGTTGAAAAGGTAATGGGGTTTAGTTGGAGGCTGGATGCTGACTATGTCTCTATTTCACTGAGGTAAACTCCAGACGAAGTTCAGTCACGATGGCTCTTGGCTCAGTCCCTTGTTTCAGGCGAGCGTTGTCTCATTGCTTTTGGTAGAGCTGGGAGCCTCGTGCTGATCGCTTCCATATCAAGCGATGCGTATCGACTTGCATTCAATGTTTTCCTTTCATTGTTCCAACGATGTTGGGTTGGCGCGACGAGACACGGTTACACGGCACCGCGAGAGGTTTTGCGCTCATTTCACACGTGACGTACTCGCCTCACCCTCTGTCATTGGGCATCTTTCAAGTCATCATTTGCTGCCGAGCGATGATGCCTAGAACAGCGCGCCCGTCCCAGTCGCTCTTGGCGCTACCTATATGACAGCCAGAGTCGCGAAAATACAGGGACTGTTAGGGAGCTAGCAAATGCAGGCATCTTCGCTTATTGGTATGTTGCATCACTAGGTCTGACATTTTCCTCTCCCCAATAAAGACGGTGACTATTGCTGTATCGTGACGTCAGCTAAGCTGCTTGCTGCCAAGAAAGAATGGAGCGAAAGAATTGTCACTGAACTGCGAGGAACATACCTAAAAGCGCATGTCTCTTCTTTCTGAATGCATCCATTTTGTCGTCTCGATACCCTTACTATAGGAATTGTCACTCTTCGTTGAGATGGGGAAGATTCTGTCGCCACTGGGGATACCTCATGAACATGGGGTAACCAACACCCCTGCCCTTCCCCACGGGACATCAGAGTTCGTCGTCCAGCATCCGCCGCTTTGGCCACAGCATCGCAGACTTCAGGGCACGACCGTTGCTTTGAGTGTTATGATCCTGATAGCCTGTGGTGTCAAACTATTCAGCACATCGCGGAAACGCAATTGGCGAGCCAAGGCGGGAGGGTTGCGCAAGACAGATGCGGCGAGGTCCAAGTCATGGCTCTGGGTTCTTGAAAGGCTCTATGTAATGTGAGTTCAGGAAAGGTTACGAAGTGGTCCACTTAGGGAGTGACTATCTTTTCAATACAAAGACCCTCATGTGCGAAGTGTTTCTGACCGAAAGATAGTGAGGTTCTGGCCTCCATTGCCAGAGCATTGTTTGTCCTGTGGATGAGCTATCGCGCGGACGTGACATTGAAATGGCATGAAAACGCTTACACGGCGCTTACGGCTGTTGATGGGTTCTTTCTCTGCATGACTCAAATTGGAATCGTCTTCATCTTATCCGAGTTCGACGTGCTTTTTTGGGGTCAGCCTGGTCAACGAGTTGAGGGACAAGGCTTGTGGTACATCCTCCCACGGATTTGCAATTTCTTTGGTTGGATAATGGCCTTTGGGTTGGTTTCCATCCAAATTTCCGCTTCAATCGTCAAGCAATACAGTGCTTCTGGTCTCCCATGGTCGGAACAACTCCAGAGCTTTGGGGCAGCCCAGGATGCTGTCACACTGGACGTGTTGAAGATTCTCCTCTTTCTCGTCGGATTTCTGGTATTAGCCCCATACTATATTGTGGTAGGCCACCAAATCGTTTGCAATCATCCTCAACGAAGAGATCGCTAACATGCGAAACAGGGTGGCCCCTGGCTATGGGCCAACCTGATCACCACCATAACAACATGGACATGGCGACTTGCGAGGGTGGTCGAGAAAAGAGGCCAGGATGAGACATCACAGCTGGTAACGTCTCTTGTTGTGGATTTCTTCTTCTCGCGCATACCTACACTCTTCGCTTTGGCGATGTTCTCTCGCATCTTATCTCAAAGGCGCTAGGGGCGTTGCTCCTAGCCAGTCTACCAGCCCAGGTATTACCTATGATGGAGTGGAGCCCATATGGGAAAGTGATTACTGAGTATAGTACTTCTGTGTTCACACCTTGGGCTATATATAGTAGTGTTGCGTGGTCCTTTTGCATATCTGTACCTTGCTGTATATTGCACCTCGGCAATGACAAATGTGATGAGAAATGGATTGCGTCTAGTTGGTCAGTAGCAGTAGATAAAGTTCATAGGAAATTTCAAGTAAACAAGTAGGGTGACTCGTTTACTCAGTTGATTAACTTGACGTGAGAGTATTTAGATTTGCGTTGCACCGAAGGACCCATCGAGCTCAGCCCCAGCCGTTCTCCATCTGAAAGCGACGTGACCCATTAATCGACAACGACCCAGGCTAAATAGTGAGCAAGATTATGGTAAGACCTTGGCTATTTACCCAATCTCCCTGCCATGTAATCCCCATACAAATCTGGTAAAAACGAGGCCAAGTTTGTAAACTCGGTCTGGTCGTGAATGAAATGCTCATAGGCAATGTTCTCTCCAGCCATGCGCTTCTTGAACCCGAGGGCTCCCGCCAAATAGTCAATCCCGACCTTCATCCCCATAACCTTGTAGTGAATCCCCCCACCAAGCCAGTACCGGCTCCGCAGCTCAAGTCCATCCTCAGTCTTACGCCAGAGGTGCAAGAAGTCACCAATCTTAAGGTTCGGCAGCAACCCGTCCCGCAGCTCCGCGCACACAGCTGCCTCATAGCCCGCGGCCTTGAGCTTATCCCACGGCAGGCCGTACTGCGCCGGGTCCACGAAGTGGATGTGGACGGTCATCTTCTGAGACCCGATGAACTCCGTTACACGATGCGTGGACCCGAGCCACTTTTGCGTGTGGGATAGGTCAGTGCGGTGCAGGCGGTCCGCGTAAGTCGAGCGAGCGCTCAGGTGGTCGTAGGGGAACCAGAGGGCGTAGCGCTCGGGCTCGACGCTGTGCCACCAGAACCACCAGCGCACCATGTCTCCTGTCGATCCTGGGAAGCGGGTGCGTGACGTGACGTACGCGGTGCCGTCTGGGAGCATCCGCCAGCCGTTCTCGTGTTTGTGGTAGCCGGGCTCCAACAGACGAGGAGAGTCGCCGATGGGGAGAACGCCTTCAGCGGGCATCTGCTCGCGGATGTACTGCGGGATGTCGGCATAGAGGTAGAGCTCCCGGTGGCAGTATTTGGCGTAGAGCTTATCCTTCATCCTGTTCTCATTGTGGCGATAGGCCTTCTGGGTGTTGAGAGGGTAGTAAGTGATTGGCACCTTTTCGGGGTATCCGTTGGCGTCTGGGTTTTGCATGATGTTCCCTGTCTGAGCGTCCGTTGGTGATGATGGTGCTGATATGTGACCCGATATCGCTGACAAGCGCGATGCTGTTCGCTGGCGTAATTGCCCAGAGTCCATGGTTAAATGATCAATTCTAAATACGTGATATTCTGCCGTGCAATAATCTCCACAAACGGGATAGATATGAGAGAGCTTGAGTTTTATGGGTGCTTCAGAATGCCGAGTGCTCGAACGTGCGGATGTGGTCAATGGCATTACCTGCGTCGGATACGCGATTGGCCGAGGTTCACGTGTGGTCCGAAGATCAACAGATGATTGGGAAACGGTCGCGTAGCGGATTTACGGTGGTCGGAACAAGCTTCTGCATCGCGACCGGTAATTCGGCAAGTGAGAAAACCTCCGATGATTCAATTTCATTGCACTTTTAAGGAACTGATATGTGGCTACCTTACTTGGGCAAGCTGATGCGATGCTCAAGTTGTGATGTTCATGACCCCGTTGCTGATGGAAACATAAGCGACTGCATCACCGAGATGGATACTTCCTGAGCCGGGCAAATCCTCACGAGTGGATCCATGGCTCAGCAGAACATCACGTGGAAGGCCTTCGTATCGCCCGGGGCAGTACCACAGAAATCGACTCACAGGCTCCATGCCCAAACAAGACTAAGTTGCTTGGAAAAAATGAAGTTTCATACGACAATGGTACTACAAAACACCCCCCTACTTATTTTTTGACATCTTCTGGTTTCCAATCGACCAGATTTCCTGGGTTTGACTTGACCAGCTTTCTCAATTTACCTGGGCCGGCCCAATTATCCAAGGCATATTCCAGCAGGGCCAGGTTGGCACAAGCCGCACCAAACATGGGAGGTTTCTTAGGGTCGATATGATCCAACAATTCCTTGCCATCTGGACAGCGCGCATTTTGCCCATGGGTCTCTTCATCCGCGCGGAGAGGTATTTCGACTGGCAAAGGAAAGAAAGGTGAAGGCTCAGGCTTAGCTGAGGGATAGAAGGTCTTCGTGTTCTCGTCCTCCGCTGTGTAGCCCGAATCTTCGTTGTCTTCAAAAAAGCCACGCTCAAGAAGCTGCATAGCCCAGCTGTAAGGCTGGTAGGCTTTCCCGGCGTCTTGACCGGACTGGTGAAGGATATTGAACATAGACCAGAGTGCCCGGACGACGCTTTCCAGAGCACCCACAACCCAGGCATGGTGTGCGGAGGCTGCTTCTCCGACGAAGTAAAGCTGTCCCAAGGCATTTGGTCTCGTGATGGCTGGGTAAAGCTCACTGAATTGACACGGGCCGAAGTAAGCAAATGCGCCGGCCATGTGTGGATCGTGATACCAGTCGTAGGCATGGTGCTCGAGGTACTCGCCACTTATGAGATCCAGGGTCTTCTTGAACTTCTTTCTCTCTTCCCTCGGGTCATCTGGCGCTTCCGTGTGCAAGTACGCAAGATCTCGAAGAAGCAAGTTCTTGAGCTCAACTTCCTCTTCAAGAATCTCTTGCTTGCTTTTGGTTCGAGATTTCGAGGCGATGAGAGTGGCAAGACGCTGTGCTGTCTGGCCCCAGGTATAGGAGACTAGCAAAACAGCTGGCTTGTCGAGCGGATCCAGGTCATTGTCAATATTGTATGATGGGTATACGCAAACCTGCAGGGGCAGATCGGTGCGACCTAGCCCGCCTCTGGTGATATTGAAAGGCGCTTTGCGCCACCACGGCGTTCTGAACTTGATGCCAACTTTGCAGGAGGCGCCGTAGTTCAGACACCGAATCGCCTGCTTTGTGTCCCATAGCAAACCAGCATTTGAGAGGTCCATCCGATTGGTGGCACCCAACGTTGCTGAATTGAACACCGCGAAATAGCTCTTTGACTCCAAGGTCTCCCCAGTGACAGTGTCCTTGAGATTCAGGTGCATGTTCTTCTTGATTCGCTTTTCCAGTTGGATGTTGGCATCCATTCCAACGACCTGCGTGTTGTATTTGATGACTGACGGATCTTTCATCGTCTTGCGCATTGTCTCGGCGATCGTCTGCGCGCCTCCGTCAACACACCACCAATAGTGGTTTTGAGGTCTTAGTTCTGGCTTCGTTTCAGGAACCTCGAAGTCCAAGATCTCCAAGGCGGCCTCCGTCAGACCCTGGTCGTACCATCCGGTGCCGCTGTGATAGCCAGTTAGCAAGAAGTACGATGTTGGAAAGTCAAGTCCGCCTTTTGCTTACTATGTAGCTGTCTCAAGCCATTCAACTGTGCTGTAGCTGTAGCTTCGGCCAGGAATCAAGGGGTCTTCTCTGCGGGTTGCGCAGCATTTGCACTTGCACCTCTCGCACGCACAGTATTCATTGACTTCACAGCACTTGCATTCACAGTTGGTACACTGACACGCAGTCGTCTTTCTGTTCCACACATTAGCATTCAGACCAAGTGGTATCAGAGCTGAGCGTTGGAGCTTACGATAGCAGATACTGCCGCACACTCATCTGGTCGCCCTTCTTTAGCAGAGCCCAGAGCTTCTTCTTGCCACAGGTCGTAGTCTTCTCGTCAAAATACTTTTTAACGAGATCCACAAAGGGCTTGAGCGCTGCGTCATACAGGTCGCTCGGGTTCTTGTTGGTCAACCTGGCATCGACCAGTTAGTATGAAATTAGCTGTTGCATGTGTCTCCTGCAGCATCACCTCAAACTTACTCGTCTGGGATTCTCTTATCCACGGCAACACCTTCATTCAACTCGAATGGATCAATATCAAGCTTGTTATTCCATGGGCTACCAGTCTTCTGGATGTTGTTGAAGTATGAAGGGCACACTTTGTCCTCGTCACTCAGGTAGTAAGGGATCAAGACTGGCCAGTCCTTCACATTCGTGCGCTCACCCAGGGCGCCTTTTTTAATGTCGAGATAGTCAAAGAGACGAAAAGATCTCTTTTGTGTTAGCTGATTCTGTTGAAAATGATATATTTTGATTCGCCTGGCGTACCTGCTCATCACTTCGTTGTCTGGAAATCGCATGGCCCCAACGTCGTAGTAGTCATGGGTGCCGTCTTTGCTGAAGTGGTGCGTGAACAGGCGGCCGCCAAATCGATCTTTGCTGGCTGCCTCCAAGATTTCGTACTCAATCTTGAGCTTTCCAGCGCCTTTGTATCGTTCAATTGTGTCGTTGATCCAATCAAGGGCAAGAGCAGTGAAAAGACCAGCGGCGCCTGCACCAACTATGCCGACTTTGAAATGGCCATGTCGCGGTGGAGTGAGCCCAATGTCCCGCTTTTCCTTGACTGCTCCAGAGATAACTGCGATCCTTTTCTGGAGCGTGGCATGTTCAGGAGCATTCTCACCAAAACACTTTCTTTCTACCCTTGCAACGCCTTCATAGTAGAGCTCACGAGATATGTATCGAGACCACTGGTACTTGAAGGCGTCCTTCTTAGGCAAGTCGAATTTCGTCTCTTCAACTGGCTGGTGGGACTCCTCGGGACTCATGATGAAGTCTGAAGGGGCGAATGGATGAAAGAATGGAAGTATTGAGCGATTCTAGTGTGGTAGCAATGTAGGTTGTGATTGAAGAAACAAAATTTCGAACTTCAGCAGCAATTGACGTTTTAAGTACACCGAGTACGATGCGATGAATGCTTTATGTCCTTGACTTGGAAAAGCATTCGTCAATTGAAACTCGTTCGAAGCGGCTAGCGCACTATCCACAGGGAGTTCAGCTCAGGTCAAACACCACTTGATGGTGGACTGCAGCGTTCTTGCTATAATGCTATTGCATACCGAGTCAAGCGTGGCGAGCTGAAATACGGATGTGGTTGGTGATTGACTGCAAGCGATGATAAGGGCTTCAGGTGTCTACGCTTCTTCAGCTGAAGGAATGCAAGTAAATGTGATATCTGCTGAGGCTGGCTGAGCGAGGGTGTTCCAACGTCGGAATTTGAGGACGACTACAATCTAGCTTCCTCCGGCCAGCAGTACGTTGACACGCAGCTGAACTCTCGTCGGCACATCAGACATGGCGGAGATGTATCCCCATGTCGACTTCTGTGGCAAGAGCCGGCATATGAGCAATTACTCGACACCGAAAGAACATCGGAAAACATTCGGGAGGAGAGTCTGTGGCTGGCTGAAGGTCAGCTTATGTCTCAATACCCCTCTATTGCCCCCTGCGGACGTTGATGTAGGCCTGAGGCTAGGAAACGCTTCCGTTTCTTGGGGGCCGAAGCCTCTGCGGGGTCGGGCCGCAGCCCGTTCCGCCCTACTGCGAGTTCAGAGTTGATCTGACACATGGCTGCCGTTTGCCCACACACAGAAGCGCAAACCCATCATAATGGGGCCATCACATTCTTCCCGGGGCATTAAGGAGAAGAACGAGGTTTCCAGGAGACCTGAAGTGTAGCGCTGACACACGGCTCGGCATTTCATGAGCATTTTTTCATTCCAGTTTGTCACTGCGGCACCGATCAAATCACAGAATGGCTTGTGAAAGTTCATGTTCGGCCCAGGAAAATTTGAGTACATACGCGATTGAGAAGATTTGATCGCGTGACTTAAAAACCTATTCATGAACCTCTGAAAGCGTCCAGAGGCATTGTGTACGTGGCATTAATGGTGACTGAGGAGCATCAGGATTCAGTAGCTGAACTAAATGGAGGAGCCGAAATCACATGGAGATGAGCATGGAAGGCTGAATCGATGCCGAAAGTTCCGCAGACTTGGACATTGGTTCTTCTGGTGATCATTGAATAACTAGCAATCCAAATCACATTCTCGACTCATTTGCACAGATGAAAACGTCTTAATGTTGACTTTTGTCTCGGAATGAACTTCCTCAAATGAAATAAGAAGTAAGGTGCCAACAGTTCGTTGGTCAGTCCATACCGCACGTATTTTTCAGGAATAAATGAGTACTCCTGAAGGCAAAGCAAAAGTTGAAAGAAGGGGATCCACAAATTTATGCATCACACAGGGATTCAAGTGAGGATGTGTGTCAATAGAAAGCATGCAAGGAGAACCTTTTGCATCTAGACGTTTTAAATATCGTAAATGTCTGCGGGGTTGCACAAGAAGCTAAGTGCTGATGTTGGTGTTACGTCGATATTGACGAACATAGAATGTCAATGAAAGTTTGTGTATCCTCCTCATAGAATTCTATTTGAAGCCCTTGTGTTCGACCAGGATACATCACTGAAAACGGCGGATATGATTTAGATTAACCAGAAGATTTCACCATCCCTTTCGAATAGTTTCAATGACCAGCTTAGAAGTCATGATTTCATCCATTATTATTTGAAGTCCCCGTCAATACATTTGATTAATCCTCCACTACTTCCAGAGCCTTTGACTGCCATCCAACATCATGCGCTTCCGTGCTGGAACAAGTAGGCCATGGGCTCTGTGGCTGATTATTCTTGACATCCTGCTAATGCCATCGGTGCAGGCAAGCAGTCAATACCGACGAATCCGTGGCTGCCAAGATGCTTCTAGTGCGTGTATGAAATCCCCAGTTCCACCGATGGTCAGGAATCCCGCAGTGAGTGATTTTAGAATTTTCAAGTTTTCTCATCTTACGTTTTGGCTAACATCACCTAGGTCAGTCGATCCTCTAGTGTCCTCGGGGCTTCTACCAGCAAATTCGAAGTAGAAGCGACCATTAGATCGATAACGACAAATTTTCACCACGACGCAGTCCCGACACCGCAAAGACCCGCGTACAATTATCAGGCAATCCGACTTCGAAAACTGCCACGTCCATGGGGCCATCTATGTCCGATGCATGAAACCTGTATGAATGGTACTAGTGTGACTCTCTTGTCTTCCAGAGTTCCTGCCGCTACCTCTCCATCGACTTTGCGTCCCAACGCAAGCACATCTACTGCGAGCTCTCAGGCCCTTAAGTCAAAGACAACTTCTTCTGCAATACAGCTGAAGGGCGGTATCAAGACAGTGTACGACACGGTCATCGTCACGTTCGACCCAACTCCATCATCACTCATCACATCGACGAGGTCTCACAATGAAAATACAAAGTCCGGCTCCAAGTCAAATATCATCAAGCCGACATCAACCACACAGCCGCCGCCCCCAGCTCAGCCGTCAGAAGCGGTCTACATATTCTTTGACTGGGCTGTCTCGTCTGTCATTACGACCACCACATCCGGTGGGAAGTTTGTCATGCTCCCCCGTCTCACAAGCCCCAGCGACAAGACAATCCACGACATTTGCAAAGACGAGGCTGTTGGAAGCATGGTTGCTGGTACGAGAACGTCTCCTGATTCCCCTGGACTGCCCCCGAGCTTTCAGGCCAGCCAGGTCATTTATGGAAAGAAGGGATGCAAGTACATTAGTGGGTACGAAACAAAATCTGCCGGAAGATTTAAGTGTGATGACATCCCCGAATTCGAGTGCATCACAGATCCTCAAGAGGATGAGCATATCGACTGTCAAAAGGCAGAGACACAAGAAAGGTTCTATGTGCCCAGGGTGAGATGCTTCTTCCCTGTTGGAAAATGAGGCACATCAGGACTTGAAGTATCATTGAATTCTAATTTCATTATAATTATCGTGTCTATATCTTAGCGCAATAGAGCGACTTTTTCCATCTACGTCACATGAGACGAAAACTTTCGTAGCATCTCATCTTCAACCCGAGAACTTTTGGTGAATTTCCGCGTCTTAGGAGGAGCAAGCAAAGCTGAAGCGAACGCCCTGGTAAGGAGCCTTCGAGCAGCTCGCGTAGTTCTCGCCCTCAACCACCGCAGGCACGCAGGTCTGGATGGTCCTGTTCGTAGCCACGTCGACGACGGCGGTGACCTCGGGTTCGGCGTAGAGAGGGATGTTGT
Source organism: Colletotrichum viniferum (assembly GCA_020226115.1). Classification (NCBI taxonomy): domain Eukaryota; kingdom Fungi; phylum Ascomycota; class Sordariomycetes; order Glomerellales; family Glomerellaceae; genus Colletotrichum; species Colletotrichum viniferum. The sequence continues at coordinate 1,466,399 of JAGFBE010000014.1, read as the reverse complement.
CGTCCTCGCAAGCCAACTCGAGGTTGTAGTACGTCGTGTTTGTCGCGTCGTCGGTGACGTTGAAGGGGTTGCGGCAGATAGGGTCGAAGACGTAGGTGTTGTAGGCACGGATAGAGGTCCAGGTGGCGGTGCCCTGAATGGCGCCAGAAGTGTCGCAAACCTCCTGGACGTCGGATGTCTTGGTGGGAGTGAAAGGAGACCAGGCGATGAACAGGTTTCCGTGGGGGTAGGAGAAGTAGCCCAGGTTGATGGGAGGGTAGGAGGTGTTTAGGGCCGAGGCGAGGGCCACGAAAGAGACGCCGACGAGGGTGGTGAGTTGCATCTTGATGGGTTTTGGTGAGATATCGGCCGGCGTGAATGGGAGAGTCTTGAAGGTCTTGTTGTTAGAGGCGTTGAAAACGGGAGTTAATGATCGCTGTTCAGCTGGCACTTGGTTGTTTAAATACTTGGAAAATTTTAGATCTGACCTGACGTCGGCTTTGCAGCTGTTCGCCTCAAGAGCCGTTCCTAGCGTGGTGTTAGCGGTGCATGGTGGTTATTCCTTTCCGCCTCCTTTCCGTGCAGTTGTTGATGGGCTAAACAGGGGTAGGTACCGGCTAGAACCCTATCACTGACCGACTCGGATAGGCTGGCGTTGGATTTACATGCTCGCTAGCTTGCGAAAGTCCCAATGGGCTATTTCGCTAATGCCCGAGAGGCTTGTCACAGTCGATAAATGTCAACGTTGCGTGCCGATTCGATTCTTCCGTCCATTGTTTGTTGGCAGAGCAGACCGTTGCGCTACACAAGCTTCGTAACGGCATTTTACGCTATCCAGATGTGGCACAGCGCGGCAATTACCCTGCTTTTCCAAGAGCTCTAGAACCAGCTTGACCAAATACGAGCAGCTGGATGCCAGGGCGTCTAGGCTGCCGTTTGTCCTGTGGGGGCAGCATGCAATCCTCCTCGTGTTGAATTGCTGGCGGCCCACTGAAATCACCTTTCTTTTTCTGATCAATCATCGGCCAGCAAAGCCATGCTCCATCAAAACCCGATCGAAGCGCCGAGGCGGCCGCCCTGTGGATATGAGAGCCGATCAGCCGACGGAAACAGAGGCATCGTCAGGGTCCAGGAAGCAGCTGAATGATGATGCGATTGTTGAAATGAGAGAGGATAGCATTCAAGAAGCCTACTGACGTAATCAAATGACCCTGAACATATTCGACTTGACTCCCCTCTTCAATCCCTCCGCCTTTCCATTCTCATACTCGACTCCAGCAGCGCCGCCCTCACCGGACATACCCTCAAGCTTCAGTCGCAGCTCTTCATCCAACTCTGCCATTGTCTTCTTTCCCTTGGCCGTCGGTTCTGGCGCTTCTCGCGCTTCTCGCGGTCGCTGAGATAATTCAGACGGCGGGGTGTTTTGGGTTTGGTGACTTGTCACGGCGGTGGACAAGTGGGCTGACGCGATAGCAGCTCTTGACGCGACCGAGCATCGTCTTGCTGCGGCGAGGCAATAACCAGGTGACGCTTTTCGCATCAATACACTCATGTTGATGATAATGTTGTGTAGTAGATGCCTTTTGAAGGCCCTTTCCAAATTGACTGATGGTGCTGTTGATGGTAGGTTTTAGGTTCGGAGATGAATTTGTTCATCTTGTGGTGATATCATCATTCCACAATTAATGTTTCCCACCTGGTCTGTGCTTTTTACTGGCGAAGGCAGCCATAAACAACGGTTGCCCGAACATCGTGACCACACGAAGCATGACAACATACCAGTTCTTCGGTGTAGAGCAAGCCCAAACCTCTTCTTCTCCTTTTACGACAAGAACTCAGCACCGCAGATTTGCGTCTTCATCGACCGAAGTCCCAGCTGCCCCCCCCCCCAATCCATGAACTTTCTCTTTTTCAGCCAGACTGCGACCTGGGCCTGAATGAGTGAGTACGTGCTAGGTCACTTGAGTGAATTTGAGATTCGAGCTGCAGGCAGCGCAATAGCGAGGGACTTTGGTCATGATGCACCCCATTGATCAGCGAGGCCCTACCCACTGCATAATTTTCCGACTCTACCACCTAGGCAATCATCTTGTAGCTCTCAGCTCACGCTGATCAAACCGCCCTGACTGTGGCGGTGTCGCTGTCCCTTAGAAACCCAAGCTCCGTTTAGTAGCAAGGGGTAGATCCTTAGCGCTCATGTTTGCCAATGATGACAGCCTTCCAGCTAGTTTCCCCCCGTCTCACAGCGTCTTTGAATGCCTTACAGGGCACACTATTTCCCTTGGCGACTGTGCTGTCACCCTGAAAAAGGCATGAAGATTGCAACTCACATCACAGCCACACGTCGTTCCCGTGAGAAGCGGCCGCCTTCTGCAAGCAGTCGCGCACTCATCCCAAGAAGAATGGTTCAGGAGAATTACTTATTCTCCCCCCATTCCTCCCCTGGGGACAAAATGAACATGTTTTGCACGCCTTCAATTCACCCTGCCGAACCCCGCTGAGACAACAGATTTTACTACACATAACTCTACTGAGCCCAGTATCGCCTATCATGTCGTCCGTGCTCGATGTCGGCGATGTCCAACCCCCTGCCTACGATGACACAGTCAACGAATCGAGGGCACAACTAAGCTGCGGCGAAACCCCGACCTTCTATCTGGACCGCACGACCATCTTCGCCAACACGGACCCACCACGTGCGCTGTATGAGCTGAGCAACGATGTATGTGAGGCCAAGTCGGTGGTGTATGGGGTTCAGAAAGTGGCGTACAGGGTCACACAAGCAGCCGGCGGCGACAAGGTCAGGACTCGGCTGGACCACATTTACGATTTCTCGCTCGACCCCGTTGCAGGGCTCGAATCTTCAAAGCTCGCCGATGCGGTCGTAATCGAGGGAAAGATGAACTCCAAGAGAACATATAAGGAAATTCACCTCGTGCCCGGAGTCTCTTCGTGGAAGGTCAAAGACCACTTCAAAGCTGGGGAGAGCGTCATGCATAAGCTGAAGCACGCCGATGAGATCCAATGGAAGAACATGAAGGGCGAAGTCATCGCCGTTGAGACTGTGGCAAAGCGCGACGCGGAAAAGAAGTTGAGCTGCTTTCCTCAACTTGAGATTAAGCTTGCCATGGATGATAAGGACACGGATCTTTTGGTTACCTCGTGGATGGCGCGTGTGTGGCGTCAGTCAGCCAGTGAGTTGAAGGAACCAATGAATTGGCAAGACTGTGTGTATTCCCGGATCAAATAAGCCAATTGCTCTGCTGACAATAGACATGTAGTCAAGACGATGTCGAAGAACGCATTTGGAACCAAGGGAAATCGCTTCAGCGTTTGGGATCTCAACCCGGGAAAGCTATTTTAATCGTGCAATCGGATCGAAGGTCAAATGGCGCTCGTGGACGATGAAAGTCATGCTGTGCCTCGGATGATGTCTTTAGAGGTGTTCTAGATACCCTTTTATTTGATTTTGTAGTTGCTGTCACACAGAGGTATTGAAGCATTGCTGCTATGCAGTCGGTAGTAGTTGTTGATAGCAATAGAGATAGTGCCTGCAGGGATCAAGCTCTGAAGCCACCTCTCATATGGGCCGATTTTCAACACCACAGGCAAACCGCGTCATCGCTCAACATAGAACCAGCCTGCCGGTATGAGAAGGATCCTCATCACTCACATTGTGTCGCTCCAACCAGGACGACATCCTTGAAAACACTCGCCAAGCACGTGACCTGACGGTGCGGGGCAATGAAACGGGCTTGTTGGTGTTGCTGATCGTATGATGGCACACCTGATAACTATTTCCGCCATGATGCCGGGGAGAGTTCCGGATCTCGCAACTTTGGCACGGCGGAAGTAACGCCACAAGGAGGGGGCCATAAGTAGTCCATCACCGTGCTTCCGTTCGTCCAGCATTAAGACGAGAACCCAACCACTACCTACCATCATCCCAAATTCATTCTTCACCCACACCTAAAATCGAATATCATCAACATGAGAGCGGCAAGGTACTACGGTAAAGAGGATATCCGCATCGAACAGATCCCGGAACCTCCCTGTAGACCCAACCAGATCAAGGTAAGACGAAGCTCCAGCTCCCTCCGCACCGTCATCCAGTCTCCAGCAACCTTCAGCACCCCGCGCGGGGAAAACGCATTGCAATACAGTGACATTTTTTCTGGAGTTGAACCCTGAACTTACCATTTTGCTTACCCCAGATCGCCCCGGCATTCGTCGGAATCTGCGGAACCGATCTCCACGAATACCTCGGCGGCCCCAACTTCTGCCCCGCATCCAGGCACCCCGTCACAGGCGATACCATCCCGGTCACTCTCGGCCACGAATTCTCAGGGGTCATCAAGGAGATCGGTTCTGATGTGAAGGCCGAGGGCAACATCAAAGTCGGCCAGCCGTGCGCGGTGCAGCCGACGGTCTACTGCGGAAAGTGCGCCGCCTGCACGAGCGGAGCGGAGAATGCATGCCACACCGGCGGCTTCATCGGGCTCAGCGGCGGGGGCGGCGGGCTGAGTGAGGCGGTTTCTGTGCCTGCTGACCAGGTGTTCCCTTTACCCGACGGCGTGCCACTCGAGCTGGGCGCCCTGGTGGAGCCGCTTTCAGTCTCTTGGCATGCCGTGTCAGCCGGGAACGTCACGCCTGATTCGACGGTGTTGATTATGGGCGGCGGACCGATCGGGCTTGCTGCGGTTCTGTGCTTGATTGCGAAGGGAGTGAAGAAGATCATCGTTTCGGAGATTGCGACTGCTCGCCAGAACTTTGCGAAGGAGTTCGGGGCCACTCACATCATCAACCCCAAGGAGCAGGATGTTGTGAAAGAGACATTCGCCGTAACGGACGGTATTGGTGCAGATGTTGTATTCGACTGTGCTGGGGTGCCCGCTAGGTAAGCCGCAGCTCTTGTCCCCGTTCAGAAAATACCAACTAACACCTCGTCAGTGTTCAGGCTGCATGTCTCGCAGTGAAGACCAGAGGAACGATAGTCAACGTAGCGATTTGGGAGAAGGAAATCCCATTTAACCCAAATTGGATCACGTGGAGAGAGAGCTCATACAAGTCGGTCTTGGGGTACCAAAAGGCAGACTACCAGGCTGTCATTGAACATCTGAGAACCGGTAAGTAAAAGAGCACCACTTTCAACAAAGTCATCAGCTTACAAAATAAATGAAGGGGCTCTAAAGCCAGCATCCATGATCACTCGCAAGATTCCTCTCGACGACTTGATTGATAAGGGAATTAAGGCCCTCATTACAGACAAAGACAATCAAGTCAAGGTTTTAGTGGACGTGAATGCGAGCTTATGAGGAAAGATGTAATGTCAGATATTTTCATATTCAGTTTTCAAGCTTTGGGATACTAGTGATAGTAATGCTTTTGAGAATATTCCTAGCCATATCATAAATCTATCTCTACTGCGTAACAACGTTGGGACGTCCGCATAGCAAATTGTTTTTTAATTTGAGCAGAAGCATCCACGCTCGCTTTCCGCAAGAATAACTCTCTGCAGCAATAAGTCTTGTTTCTTTTGTCGTCGTTGTCGTCGTTGTCGTCGTTGTCGTCGTTATCTTTATCATTATTATCCTCCAGGGCTGTCGTTATCGTGATTATTATTATTACTCAAACTACGATTATTTCTACGATTATGATGTATCATATAAGTAGTTGAATACGTTGGGAATGTGGCTACATAGACCCCAGAAAGGGGGAGGTCTCTGAACATATCTTCCCCGCCTGAATGTAAACTTCATCGGGAATCTCAGGTAAAGGAAAACGGCTGACCCTACATCAGCCAGTAGCCTGGGCTGTATGATATTGTAGCCGAGAAGGGTCGTAATCATCAAGTTCGGGTCCGGCTCCTCCTGGCGAGTTCACTCCTGAATCACACGCGCCTGTGGCGGGCCAATTACTTTGAGACTTTTGATCAGCAATGACCGGAACAGATGCGAACCATAACTCTTGCTGACTTGGGCATATTCTTCACAAGCGATGCCAGAATGGGTTGCGTAACGCCTCACATGAGGCCAGGGGCAAAAGGGTGACATTAGAATGAAGTGACATTCTAACAATGGCGTCCCCTGCTGTGGCATTCCACGCTTTGCCAAATACAGGCTTACGAATTTACATGTAGATGTTTATCACACAAATGGGGACTCTCTCCTACGGGACATCTTGTGCTTATCAGGCTCGCGGGTACCCTGTTTCAAGCCGATTGGTGGCCTTTTCTTCCAACTTTCCAGATGCTGCCTTGGTCAAAGTAAGAAAAGAGCCTTGTGTAACTCACTTTGAGGACTCTTGCACTGCCGTCTTTTCCTGTGTCATATTTCCAGACTCCTCTGTCGCAATGAAGTCGGCATCATCCCATCCATCGAACTGTACATTCACCGGGATTTCAACTCATCCGTCACTGAAGCTACAACAACCGGGGGCCGGATTCGCGTACCACTATCTCCCATCAAGTTCCAAGCCATTCCCATATCGTGTGCAAAGGCATACGCCACAGCTGTACGTTTAAGGCAGAGCCGAAATACTTTACTTTTCCAAAGTTCCTTTTCAAGCATACCCTGCGATTCCGAGAATGGAAGGTAACTTCCAATGTTCAGCTGTCCCCACAAGGCAGCCGTCAACTGGATCCTAAATCACAACCCCTCAGCTGACTGGCGTCTTGGCACCAAAACCAATACGGCTAACAGGAGGCTCGATGCAACCATCCAACTTATACACATACCTAGCGGCAACGTACTGAAAAAGCAGCGATTGACCGAGGGAGCGGACGTACGACGATTGCCTCAAGACTTGTTTTCGGGATGTATGTAAATCGAGATGGGCGCTTACAAACCGTATCGTAGCTAAATTGATATTCATCCTCTGTGCATGGAGGGCCACCTAGCTTCAACTAGCATTACTACCAGGTGGTCAACAGTTCATGAAGAATACTCCCGGTAAATGCTGTTGTACGTAAGGTATCTGGTTCTGCTTTTGAATAGATGCGTTCAGCAGTTGCACAATTCTTTTAAAGGGAAAAATGGCTCTCGAAAGACGGTTGTGCATGATGACAGCATACAAAGTTAAAACATGAAACCGGACTGATTGGTTGTGCAGCAGGTAATGCAAATGCATGGGTGGATAACGGCCTCATAGGGAGTTTAGTTCCAGAACATCGATGACTGTGCCTGATGACAGCATTTCAGGGTTGCAATAAGTGCTTAATCCTATCAAGCAACTGACTATTGATGCCATCTGCAGCCTAATCAATCGTTGACCGGTGCTTCCGTGCCCATGCGATGCTTACTTTATTGATCATCAGCACTAATATCGGTCAAGCAGGCTGCGAGAAGTTTGTGCACGAGCTAATCACAACCTGCTGTTTTTGCTGCAACACCTTGCGATGTCCATGCTGCGCCTTCGAGATGCTGTAGCCCAGGACCTTCGGAGTGGGATCGGAAGAACTTTGGAGTCAACGATAGCATGCAACATCAATTCAAAGTGAGTCTCATGGAACTTTTCATTCCTGGTTTTGTCTATAAAAGCCTCGAACGTTCCCGTGGAAGTCGATTAATGTTTCACTCATCCACAGCACTACCAATCTCATCTTCATCTTCTTCCTCCCAGAGTCAAAGTTCACAATGTTCGGCCTCAAGATCACTTCAGTTGCCCTGCTTGCCTTGTTCAGCACCGTCTCCCTGGCCGTGCCGACATCCAGCGATGCGGGTATGCTTTCGGCTCGCCAAATCGACACCAGTAACTGGGTCCCTTTCGAGTTCCAGGGCAAGACACTCAAAGTTAACCCTGCTGCTCTCAACATTACCAAATCACCCGACGAGGTTTCCGTTGCTGTCATCACGAACGACTGCTGCGGTGGTAGCAGCTTTGTCGGCACTGGAGCTCCATACCCAAACGTTGGCGATTGCGCCGTCATTCGCGACTGTAAGTAAACAAAATACTTCATCTCCTCGAGCATAGTTTCTCCATACACGGAAGCTTGTTCCGTTCAAACCTTTGAGGTTAACTAACCACGATGTCCAGGGGCCTACACACTCAACGCCTACTGGTCTATCTGGACGAACACCCCAGACTACCACGGTGTCGTAGTGTACGGCACTTGCGTCTTTGGAGCTGGCACCAGAAATACCTATGACACTTACATTGGATCATCCGATATTGGTGACCTCGTCCGGGATGCCATCAACGGCCACTCTGTACGTTTCCCTATGATCTGCAGCAATGCTATTTCAAATCTTTGACTGATGCAATTGGCAGAGCAACGGCGTCGTCAATTGTGCCGGCGACATGGGATGTGAGAACCAGTGCACACAATCTGGCTGCCCGTTTTCCGGACGCTCGGCTGTATTCTGGAAGATGCAGCACAACTGATGTGACCAATCATAGCCACATTGGCAACATGATTGAAAGGGCGATGCAAGTTTCCTCTACAACGTAACACACAAGAATGTCTTTGGGCGGTAGGCGGCCTTATTTGTGGAAGATGAATGGGTCCCATTGGACTGTATGCTCGTGTTTTAGTAGCCCTGCGCTGCGTCTTTCAACAAGGCCAGCTAGCGCTGCCTGAATATGATGTACCTTATTATAACAAGCCTTGCATTATCTCTTTAATTTTGATGCCCTATTAGTAGCTGACCCGAAACTCGACTGTCTCTTTCTCGTTTTCATCGTAGAGGACCTCGCGGTCTCTGATCCACTGGAACAAGCAAGATCCGCAGGGGCTTCTGACCCCAAAGGGATTCAACTCTACAAGCTCAACTATCCGGCTATCTTCATCATAGAGTAGGTCAAAGGACATCCCCTGTGCCATCATCATCCTGTCGTTCTCATCCTCGCTCTTCAAGTCCGCCAAGATCTGCTGTCTGATGTGTTCCGCCTGCTGACAGATTCTGCGAATGATGGCGTTCTGCTCGCTTTCTGGACTAGTCGCAAAGTGCCACGGCTTGTGCCAACGGTACTGACTGATGCCAGTGATCCTGCAATCGCCAGTTCGACAGAAGACTCTGTACTCCCGTTTCGAGGCCATACGCGGGTCAAAGGGTAGAAAGAAAAGTTCGACTCTTTTCATGCTGTCAAGACAGTCTTCCAGCGCAGCGCGGCATCGACCTGAGGTGACGAGTCTGAGGATGATTTCATCGACTGAGTGGAGTGACATTTTTCCGGGCACCTTGTGTGCTCCGTCTTTCGGTGAGCAAGCATCCAGGCGGACAAAAAGGCCCTCGGGAGGGAAGCGCAACGTTGAGAGCGCCGGCGCGATCTCTTCGTTGAGATCTTCGGCCATCGTGAGATTGACTCGCTTGACTTGAATGGAGGCGCTGCAGGCTTCGTAAAGTAGGCGGGCTTGCGACCGAGTGAAGCTGACTTTCTGTACGACGTCGGGGCTTAGGCTTCGTGAAGCAAGAATGAGTGGCAACCACCTTTTGTAGGAGTATGGTTCGTTCGAAGTCCTTTCCTTATCGGGGGCCTCATCTTCGGCGTGGAAGCATGTGTTGAAATTTGTTGGCTTGCCAGTGTTAACGTCGCCTTCGACTGCGGAGAAGTCAATCAGATTTTTGATCCACTGCATCGTCGCGTAAGATGTCGAGACTGTCATGTTTTGGTGATAAGGCGCAGGCTGCTGGTAGCGTTGTATTTTTGGTTTGTCGTTTGTAGACATCATAGGCCAAGGACAACGAACAGCCATCTTTTTGAGTTGTCTCAGTGAATCGGGGAAAGTGCGACTGCCCACAAAGGTCATCAACTACTCAGGTACCCAAAGGCCTGGTCAAGTGAATGGGCACCCAAACTAGGCAAGAACTCAAATTCCAGCCACAACCAGCCTAATGCGTCAATAGGGATGAGGGAAGGTTGGGGTGCAGTTGAGCTGAAAACGCGCAGTATCTTCTGAAAGGTTTAGGAAATGTGTGACGGATTAATAGGTGCACGTCAGCTCTAAAGTTGGCGGGACAGGAGATAAAAGATATTTGAAAACTATTTGCCTACTTTTCAACCAATGATTATGGTGTATATTCTTTCTAAAACCTCTGAACGTATCAACTATTTTTACCCGGAAGTCTGTCAATCCAAACTTTCCAACATGCGTCGTCACTAGCGGCAGAGACAATGCTCACTGCGACGTAGCGGCAACTTTTAAATAGATGAAGATGTCCCAATTTGCTTGATGGGTTCTTCGATAGGACGACTAAGCGATAGAATCTCCGTGAAAACCATGGCTATGTCGGAATATAGCCACGAGCAATTTATCACCCTTCTTGGCAATTATTTGAGATATTCGTGCTTAGCTCCAAGCTTTGGCTGCAAGACGCGACCTCAGACGCTGATGCTGTGACTCCCTCGAACGGTCCGTTCAAAATGGCGAGCTCGCACGAGCTGCCAAGAGAGTATTCGATGTAAGGTGGCTCGCAACCACCACCACCTCCACCTCCGTTACTCGAAAATTGAGTGATGCACGCAGCTTAGGCCGCGACGGTATAGGTGAGGGCAGCGTAGAGGGCGGCAAAAAAAGAGTGTATCGAGCCATGACTGCAAAGATATTGTTAGTTGCGTCGAAATGAATAAACCCTGGAAGGATAAATACAAAAACAAGTACTCACTGAATGTTGGTCCGCTGAGCTTGATACGATAAGCTATGAAAAATCGGAAATGATGAAGCGGTCTGGTGACAAATGTTTTTTTAGGGGATAGGAATAGAAAGAGACAACCGCCAGGAGAACCTTTTCCGTCTTAAATATCAAGAACCGTCTGAAGGTTTGAGTCAGTCTGCTGGTGTATTGATAAATGATCTTCTCCTCCTAAAGCTTCCTGTGTTATAAGACAAGGGGTATGGAATAATCCAACCTCCTGAAGGGGGCGTTCCCCGAGGTAAGGAGGTGTAGTCAAGTCTTTTCCCCCTTAACCCCCTAATAATAAGTCTACCTGCAGTCCCTGATGATTTGTATCTCAATCCCCTGAGAAATTTATGAGGAAACCCAACAGTACTGACTCGGGATGAACTTATGTTAAGACACGCAAAACACACAGTTCGCCTCCTTGATACAGACTTTCCAATAAGAGCATGTTACATACCAGGCACTCTCGGAAGCAAGATTAAGTGTTTTTCCATTTACTTATGCCTCTAAGAATGCACGTAGTCAAGCTATAAAGGAAGAAAGAAGACCGCAAATCCCGCTTTGATGGTAATTATTCGTTAAGCCGGGTGGTTCAGAAGTACACATAAGTACACATTCTGGGAAATACATTGCAGTGATCTGGCAACTGACGCATCCTCTTTAAATCGCAGATCCCGACCAGGCTGAAGACTAATTGCAATTCATCATGTTATCCTTTTTGATAGAAAGATGTGATGGAACGTAATCACTCTTCGGCCTGATCGGCATCTAGGTTTGATTGCGAAACGTATGCCACCGGGTGCAGGATGACGCCGAAAAAAGCGTCTACAGTGCGGCCCAATTTTTACTCCAACTAAGGTACGAAGTAAATTGAATTCTCTAAGTAGTCAAGTGAAAATTTCATGCTTCTTTGTATGCCTTGAAAGGATGTCCCGCACAAGGGGTTACCTGCGTCATGCGGTAGCCGATGGGATACGAGGAACTAGTCCGCCAGAATCAACCCAATGCGCCAACGTGACTAGGCCGTGATCGAGGACTTGTTGCTTGAGAGGGCTCGGGAAGGAAACCACGCCCAACCGGCTGTTATGCTACAACATGTCGCATGCCACGTGTCTATCCAGTCGCAAAGTTGAAGCTTGCCTGCGTCCGGGCGGGATGTTGGGTGGATGCTGCGTTGAGCGTAACAAACGATTATTGGTGTGGATTTAGAGCAGAACGTGATAATCCCGCTGAGCACCTCGAACGCCCACGAATGATTGTTGCACATCTTGCCTCGTGTAGTATTACCAGACCTCGGGAGGGCAGCCACCGGATTTACGCGAGGACACTCTGACAAACATCATCAAGCCTCCAAATGAAGGGAACTGAGTCAAAAAGACCTTCGCAACTAAATAGAATAAATCGTTCCTGTTTAAATAATCCTTAAACCTAAATCACAGCAACAAGCCTTCTTATTCTAGGGTCTAATCCTTCCGACCGCGCTGCTTCGTTCAAGAGCCATAGTTGATTACCTCCCCCAGTAGTCTGGCTGAGTTTATACTCGCTCTTCAAACACCTGGCGCCGAAATGCAGTGCATCTTTCTGAGCCATACTTGTAGGGACGAGCAGTTGCTCACTAATTTCAATGTTTTTCGTGATTCAGAGTACGGCGATTTGGCTGAGGGTCGTGGATCAACACAAATTGGACGTGGAGTCTATTATTCTGGCAGCCTGGTTGGATGGCACGGAAGCTCGAACGAACGCCAGAATGGCGCATTCCATAGTGGTACAAAACATGGTCCCATCTACATAGATCACATTTGGGTGCTGTATCAATTGAACACTTCGTTTCAACATGGTTTCTTAGAGCCCCACTATTCACGATGAAAACCCCTTCGATCAGTTGAACAGCAGCACGGCATGAGACCCAAAGCACTGACAAACTTGCTATGAACATCAGCTGCCCAGGGACATCCCGGCACATGCATACAATGAGGAGCCTCATCCATTCATAATGACCATGGTTGCGAATGTGTCAATCATCTTGCAATCACAGGTAAGTGCAAATGGTCTGTCGGGTAAAGATCTGATTGTTGATAAAGAGCGTTCTATCTCTCCGACGTCTGAAGCTTAGAAAGGTGCTTGGTACCCATGTCTCACATTGTTGGCGCAGTGATCGCAGCCACATATGGTGTTCGAAACATCTAATAGGCTCTGTCGCAGAAGCCTTGATGCGCGTTTTGGTGCTTAAGGGCAGCCTCCGAACGGGCCCTTGGACCAGTCGGGGACGCAGCCCTGGCGAGCCTCCAGCTCAGGCTCAGCCTGCTGGCTGGAACGGGCTGCAAGAGCCAGGGTAGCTTTGATGGTTACTCCAGTTGGCTCAACTTATAACATGGCATGGCCCTAGAATCATGGAAACGTACCGAAAAGAGCCAAAACAGAGATGTACCTCATTTTGCCGAGGTTAAGTAGTTCAAGTTGCTTGAGAGTGTTTTGCAGTCGTTGGGAGTGATAGTGAAAGGTCAGAAAGTAAGCAAGTAAGGAGTCAGGAACCAGACTGCTCTTACAGTCTTTTGACCCCCTCCAGCTCTGATCTCGATCTGCAATGTTGGCTATCTTGGCTATCGGCCAGAAAGCTTGACCTCGGCAGTTGCTTGCAATGGTGGATACGTATTACCAGACTGCATCAATTTAATATCATTTGCCGTACAAGATCATGCCCCTTGTCCTATGTTAACTGGTTGAGCAGATCTGATTAGATGAGATAACTGATCATCAACCATGGTCAATTTTGGATGCTAGTGACAAGAACGGCAACATCTTCGTGAATCCCACTCCAATTGACGTAATACGATGAAGCGATCCAATGAGCATAGGCTCTATGGATCACGCGGAGCTGCGTTATGAACGTTGAGTTGCATCCCGCGCGCCAAATCGACCGCGCGGTCGAAGGGTTCCGCGGCGAGAAAGTTGAGCTAAGCCCTTCTCCATAGATAACGAGGTGCTAGGGTTTTGAATCTTTCACATTTCTAGTAACAAGTCATTGTTCCAGTGCAAATCGCGGATTTCAAGGAAAGACTCTGATGTTATGCGCAACTTCAAGCCCGGTGTCTAGACCTGCGGTCTGACGAGGCTTGGGTTTGGGCATGAAGGCTTCCAAAGTAGCTTTCCTGCAAACGATGTGATGTCAATCTCAATGCATTTGAACACCTCCAAAAATCTCACACAGCAATCCTTGCGGACTTTACCAATATTCTCTCGTTGAAACAACCGAGGCAGCCAGGTCAAGGTGCAGTATCACTTAAGGCATCGGATTAACCTCTGAAAGGACAACCCGAAGGGAATCTAACACGTCAGAATATATAATAGAAAACTCTACAAACACTCTCTACGCAAACTTCTGAGATTACGATTGACCTTTCTGTCTCTGGCACCTATTTCGCCTAATGCACCCATGGATGATCAAGATTCGGTCTAAACACCTCATAGTGTGTCCGACTGCACTCTGGTATCAAAACAGAGTATAGAGACCATGTCCCTAAAGGTCACCTGGATAGCAGAAAATGGTACTCTTCTATAGCCTCAGAAATCTTTGCGTCCCCGTTGACTCGCCGAAGCCTCGTTACTAGGTCCGATCGTCCGAAATAAATGGCGGTTTCCGGTGGACGGCTCGGCCCCACCCGTCGGAACTTCAGCCGATCGGTGAAGCAGGGTTCCGATGCGCAGCAGGACGAGGGTAAAGTTGGGCTCCCATCTGATCTTCAGATGCGACGGAAGCGGTGCAGTTGTGAAATTGAGCGCGCCTCATTTTCTTGTCTCTGCGCGACTATGTTTCCCGTAGACTTACCTACTTACTTATTAGATACAGACAACAGTGACGACGTTGGAGACAATGACAATGACGACAACAACGGCGACGATAGTGATAATGACGATGACAGTAAATTAGAGCGAGTTGCACAACCGCAGACAAATCAGGCAGTCTCGGAAAGATTACCGGGGTTCTTTTGAGAGTATAATTCCACGGTTTCGGTAAACACATCAGACAATGCACCCTGCAGGCCGACCTGTTGCCCTCAAGGCTATCAGTACAAGAGATGACGTAGTTCTACAAGTCTGCATCAGCATCCAAAATACAAATACACCCGAGAATGCGAATACCTCCTAGTGGGCTCCAATCCTCTGATGACATCACCCCAAGTGACTTGATACATAAGCCTTGGACATGTGCCCAAATGCTGACTGCCTTGGTGTTCGTCTTACGTGCTTTGACAAGTGCCCATTGGGACTTTCGTAATCAGGCTTCCTGAAGTGCTTCCATCAAGGGACTTTCGTCCATGTCCCGTGCTTGAAAGGTCCTCTGTACATCGTGGCCCCAGACACGGCAGGGTCCCCTGCAGTAACATTGGCGCCGCAGTCCCTCTTGAGTCAAAGAAAGTTATTCGACAAGACATCGATTTTTTCTCTGTTGACAATGATATTATTTTGGAACGCCGGCTGATTCAAACTACCAAAAATGTGTCAGACCGGTCGGTCAGATAGGACCGCAACCAGCCATTAATACCAGACGTGTTGCAGCCGCCATCGGCTATGCCCTCATCGGCTACGCCCCCGTCGGATATGCCCTATCGGACACATCTGACATATCTGACATGCATCCTTCTCCCCTTCTAGCCTTTTTTCGATCTGACATGCATGATCCAGCTCTGACCTGATAAAAGCCTCGAATTGACCCGACCTCTGAGTACAAACTCTCTTCTGTTGTCAACTCAGTCATCGTCCCACAATCATGGCGGAGTCAAAGTCCGAGACAACCTTCTACGTCACAATTCACCTCGATCCTGAGGATGTGGGAAAATGGTTTGAGATAGCCCAGCCGGTATTTGTAAAAATCAAAGCTGAGCCTCAATTGGTCTTTTTCGAGTTGTACAGATCGCCGGATGACCCTGGAGCTATCTCGTGGCTCGAGAAGTGGTGAGTGCATTACGATATGCTTTCTGGCCCTAGTCAATCTATTCTGGCTTATCCCATTCCCATGTACCAAGCAATGAATTCTGACCAGAATCGCAGGTCCGAGTCTCGTGAATGGCTCTTTGAGGTTCGCAACCCTCTTTTGATGATGGCGACCTCTACAGAAGTGACATCTAATTGGACTTGACCACAGATTCAACTGAAGAAAGACTACTACACGGACTATTTTGCAGCAACAGAGCCCCTCTTCGTCAAGCCACGCGAAATAAGGTTTCTCACCCCAGTTGGGTCGCCTTTCTTTCACTCGAAGAGTTGAATTCCGTCACTCTTGGCGCGCATCCATGTATCATGGATTCAGACCCAGGTCACGTGGTTGCAGGCGGACTCTCCATGTCGGCCCCGAGGTTTTGCGGCCATACTCCTTGATATCATGGTTGGGCGAATCATAGGTTCGCGTACCTACTTGGTACGACGTGCGATCTCCTTTCGGATTAAAGTTCAATGGTCGCACTAAGGGGTTCGTGGGGGTTCATCGGCTATGAGGCACGGGCATCGGTGGTTATCAGTTGGCTCCGGTTCAGTCCATACCTTAGACAAGCACCTCTCAAAAGACAACGCCGCATGGACTGCAATACATCGCCGCGCCCATTTCTCATTATGTGTGCTACGTGTGTCTCGTCGTTCAAGTACTCCCAATTCCCGAAGATGCTATGAACCGAGGATTGGTTGCTCCATTTCGGATATCTTTTGCCGATGGAGTTCGGTGCGATAGGGGGCCAAGGGAGCAAACGGGGTCTTCGAGATCCAGTCCCCATGACCACGAGTGTACATTGACACGGCGGTTGCATTTGTAACTTCCGCAAGGCTGCTTTTCCTAGGATTTCATGGCTTCTGCTGCCAAGAGACCCCCCTCGGGCCCATACGTCGTACTCAGCATGGATCGCAATCCACTTTCAACACGCTCATCGTTTGCCGAGCCAGAACGTGCTTTTTGGCGATCAGTAACACGATAGCAAGATCTGAGTTTACAACTTTGTTCTGTTCGTAGCCTGTATCATGGGAAGGGATGCAATTGAATTTGATCTAATATGAATGGAATCAAGCAAAGCATTCCTTGACAGGCTTGAATGCGACCCCGCGCAATAGTGCTTCGCATAACGCCATTGTGCCCTGCATTACTACCTGCAGCATGCAGCGGCAGTTTGTTTCAATATGCAAGTATCTCAGGAAAATTCCCTGCATTGCATCTGGTGTCTCGCCCGGTGACTACGCAACTAGTGCCGGCTTCTGTGTGAACCAAGAGATAATTAAGTGCAACACCAGTTCCTGCGTTTCTCGCGGCACCAACGAAGTGCTAGAGATCCTACGGAGTATTACCATGCCCATGAATGTTTTCTGCCCGACACTTTGGCTCCTTTGCTGGCTTTGGAGGGCCGCACCCTGTATTCGTTCGCGGAGGCATGCGCGTCGCGCCTAGGGTTGAATAGGGGTATCTCATGCTCGAGGCCGTATCTTTCCGTCGTCGATTACATTCTTGAAGCACTCTTTTGTACTTCAGTCGAGCTTACCAGAGAAGTCTTGACTTGTACCTGCTCATTCGTTTGGACTCTTTTGCATGCTATCTGAAGTTCGAGTCGCAGTCCAAAGACTGTGCTTTCCTCGCTCATAGACATTCAAGATCCTCGCCAGTCCCACGGAGCACTCAAGATCGATGAGACCTGACCCATCTAGTCTATCGCATCATCAAGAATCAAGACATGCACAGCTAGCCACTTGACCCGTTATTGGAACTCTGCACCGAAAGGAAGGCATTTTAGAGTTCACGGTATCGCAATTCCCTGTGCCGTGAGGGCGAATACCACTCTCCAACCCCGGGAACGAGTGGGGTCCGGTCATTCGAAGCACCTGCAACGGTTTATCGACAAGGGTTGTTGGGACATGGGCAGACAAGGGCACCGAGTCATGTCTTCCGAGACCCTGTGTGTGATTACCGGTTCTCGTTGCGCCGAGGAGCCCTCAATGCATGGTAGAACCTGGAGGAATATCAGTCACGGAAGATTCTCCCCTGCTGCAGTGCCCGGACGTTTTTGCATGCTATCCTGTTTTATGGTGATAACGGCGGCCATAGTAACCCAACTGCTACTTAGTAGGTGCCAGATGCCACGCCAGCGTGAGATAGAGAGGGAAGGGTCTCTTCCGTGGATGAACCGACGGTGACAATCTGCTGCGAGTAGTATGCGAAACGACACTCCTTTGCTATCGCCATGATCAGGATCAAAATTACCTCGAGACACCTTCCGACACATATTTCACCGTGGTCCCCACGACCAGTTTATGGCACCGTGTCAACATTTTAAGCAACGACGAACACGACGCTCTCAGTGCCGACCGAACACAGCAAACTCGTCTTTTGGTCACTGACCTACGGGCGCGAATTTGCCCAAGTTGCCTGTCATGGTGACAATGAACCACGACTACACCAGGGGCCAGATGATCGGTCTGGCCGTTGGATTCATGATCATTCCGACCATATTTTATGTGCTTCGAATATGGGCGAAGCTGCTGGTCAAGCGATTTGCGTGGGATGACTACCTCGCGGGGTTTGCGCTGGTTCGCTTTTGCCTTCCGTCTGTCTGCCGGTCGGGGTGCTGACAGATCCTGCAGCTGGTTTCCATCACCTGCTGTACTTTACAATTGGCTAGTAGGTTTTACCTTCACATTGACTTTGATCATATGAGGCTAATCATCTGAATAGCCGCGATCCATGGACACTTGGGCCAACACCAACCTACGTTTCCTGACGGTTCCCGGATCATGGACGATCCAGGGTTGATCTTCTTCGAGGAGGTGGGCCTAACCTTAAACTTTCGTCTTGTTCTTGGCTACTGCTAACAAGCTTTATGTCGACGTAGACCAAGTTTGCACTGAACATGATATCCATTCTGGGCTTGGGTCTAGTCAAGTCCTCCATCTTGGTGTTGTACAGGAGCCTTTTCCCAAGTCTCAGGTTTCACTACGTCGTGTATGCCGCGCTTGCTTTCGTCATTGGCTGGACCGTCAGCTTCTTCTTCTCTCATTTGTTCACATGCTACCCTATCACCGTTTTCATCGAGCCTTACTACGGCAACTCCTGCGTGCAGACGGTGCCAATGTTCCTGGCGCTGCTGTTCACCGACGTGGTGGCGGACTTTGCGATACTCATACTTCCCATTCCAATGGTCATAAGGGTAAGAATGCCGCTGAAGAAGAAGTTGGCTGTGATCGGGATGCTCGGGTTGGGCGCAGCGTAAGTTTGCATAACCTTGATGCCAAAAAGACATAGCTAACAGAGATGAAGGGTCTGCGCAGTGAGCGTTACGAGAGTGATCGCTACTTTTGCCATTGCGGAAGAGTACATCAAGCATCCGAACGACGTCATTTGTAAGTTTCGACAGCAGCCTCAATCCGATAGAACTCCCATTGACCTCATCTACAGACTATACTGCGCCAGTATTCTTCTGGACAAACATTGAGCTTTCTTTAGCCATTGTGTGCGCCTGTCTTCCAACCCTTCGGCCAATCTGGTTGCACTTCTTCCCGAAACCTGCGGCGACAGGGAGCAACTCGTACGAATATGGATCATCAAAACGTTATGGAGCCCGAAAGAGCAGTCTCAGAACTCCGCCTTACGAGGAGTTGGACGAACTTGAGTTGACTCGACATGATGCGTTGACCCGGTCAGGATCAATCAGAGAAAACGACATCGTGAGGGAGACTACCATACACCAGACGATCGAGCCGTCGGATAATTCCAGCACGGCCAATTTGAGAACAAATGGGCTTGGGCTATAATGGGAACACTAAGGGATATGGGCGGAGGCGTTACTGGATTTGGGGGTTGGACGGATAAGCGGAACTTTAGTTCACAGGAAGCAGTTATCAACAGGAATTGAGCGCCATCGACGGGGCTGGTTTGCAAGATCTTGGCCGTCTTCTACTTGAGTACCATTTATGATTATTCCTAGTGGGCTGCGCCCAGCAGTAAGTAGTATTACGAATCCCTCAAGGGTCCGGGGCCGCGAATGATTTCATTTGATCCCGCGGTGTGCGCAGGGTGTAGGCATCACGTCTAACCCAATTGAGGAAGAGTCACTTCTTTGACCGTTCAAGGTTGCAACGCCGTAAACAGAAGTTTCAATTGTGGAGTATTCAATCGTCGCCGTTCATGCAAGGATTGTCAATCTATTCTGTCTTTCCTGCCAGTGATGAAGGCTGGCCGAGATACTCGCTTTTTCACAATTCTTCGATCGGTGGTCGTGTTACTGACCCGCCGATGATCTGCTTCAGCGGTCGAAATAACCTCAGTATCCGCTCTTTGGGGGAGGGGCAGTGGAGAGTGCCCTATTGAGTCAGGGAAGCGGGTGATTCTGCAACACGATGTGCAATCGTGAGTTGAGCAGCAGAAATCCCGCACAACCAGGTCGAGCCCAGCTCAGAGCTCCACACGTGGCGCGGGGGTTTTCCAACACGACCTTGCTCTGGTGGAATTTGCAATCTCGGGGACGTAGGAATGGACGGCTGCGTTGGTGCCTTGAAGGCTGGCAAGACTTCGTCGTACGATTGGAATATTCGGACTACGCCCCGTCCGCTAAGGTCCGTATGCCCCGAGATGCTACTGTGTCACTGAAGATGGGGAAGATCCCCTATCCCTGCCCTTGCCAAGGCACCTGTACTATGCAGTATTCCTCACGGAAGGGCCAACGCATTCGGCAATTCATGTTCTTCAACGGTGTTGCTTAATCAAGGTAGGTCATCATAGGGGCTTCTGGAAAGATCACAGCATGTCACGCAGACGCGTGCCGACGCCCGCTCACAGACCCTTAAGATCCCAAACCTGTCCTTTCAAATGCACGAGCTCCTTGGCTGTCACTGTTTCTCGTTGACGATCACTCGCCGTTGTAACCCCGGTCACACTCTGTTTTCTCGCTCACCATGCGGCTTCTACTCGTCGGTGTGCAGTTCCTGACCATGGTAGCATCTGCTGCCGTCGATGTCAGTGCTCGCTCTGTGGCCGATGATTTGCTCAGTCTTGTCTCGACCTCATCTGTTGGCGTCCAGGTGAGGGCGAGATGGAGTGACTTTGATCTGCCCACGCCATCTGTCATTGTCAATGCCACCTCTGAGAAGGATCTTAGCGCTGTGGTATGTCACTCGCCCCTGACTATCATCTGAGACTAGTAGCCATGCTCATGGATCATCCTCTGACAGGTCAAATACTGCGCCAAAAACAACATCCCCTTCATCCCTCAAAACGGCGGCAATGGCTGGGCGACTGGCCAGTTCAACCTGGGCAGCACCGGTGTCCTCATCAACCTCGCCGGCCTGAACCAGGTCAACATCAGCTCTGACAAGAAGACAGCCACGATCGGAGGTGGTGCACTCATCGGTGATGTGATCACTGCTGCAGATGCCGCTGGAGTTCTCGTTCAAACGGGTAACTGCAACTGTGTCGGAGCTCTGGGAGCCGCTCTTGGTGGTGGCTATGGAAACATTATGGGAGAACATGGCTTCGCCGTCGACAACATTCTGTCCATGAGGGTAATTACCGCCAGCGGAGAAGCTCTGACTGTCTCGCGCACATCTGACCCTGACCTTTACTGGGCTCTCCGAGGAGCTGCACCGAACTTCGGTATCGTCACTTCTGCAACCGTAAACGCGTTCCCGACGACGAACCGCACTTCGTGGATCATGTCACTTACCTTCGACCCTGCCAAGATCGCCGACGTTGCGCAAACAATCCAGGACCTTCCCCTCCTGTCGCAACAGGTCGTCTACTTGGTCCTCACGAACTCCGGCGACGCTTCCAACTCTCCCATGGTTCTCGTTACCGGATTCCTCCGCGAGGGCACCGAAGAGCAAGGCCTCAAAGCCTTTGCGCCTCTGTACAGCCTTGGCCCCTTGACAAACTCCAGCGCAGTGACGCCCTACACCAGCTGGAACGCTGCGAACGACAACTTCTGCGCCCGCGGGGGCCGCAAGCCGGCGTTCAGCACGACGATCAACAACATGAAGGCGGAGACATGGCCTGAGATCTGGTCCCTGTACACCGGCTTCCAGAACCAGTCGACCGCTCAGAACTCTGCTGTGTTGATCGAGCGCTACAACCTGACTACTGCCAAGTCAAAGCCCGCGGGCTCCGCAGCCATGCAAGATGAGCTCCGACAGGAAGCATTCGCGCAGGCCATTGTTATCCCCTGGTATGAGGATGCCACTCTGGACTCTGTGGCGGAGACCTTTGGCTCGAAGGTCAGGGACATCTGGAGCTTTTCTTCCAGCGCTGTTGTGAACCCGACGTAAGTGGAAACGCTGTACACAAGACTATGAGCGTCCGCTGACAAAAGATTGCGTAGTTACATCAACTTTGCTCACGGTGACGAAGAATTGGAGGCAATCTACGGATCCAGCTTGGACAGACTGAAGTCCCTCAAGACGAAGTACGATCCTTCAGGAGTCTTCGGTCAGTGGTTCAAGATCCAGTGAGGCATGCTTCTCGTTGAGGTACTTCGACACTAGATAGCTCGTAGTCCTAAGAAGCGATGGCCTTGTCACGAATATACTTGACGCAGTTATGGTTTGCAGGCTCCCCCAATATTCAATTCGCTATCTGAAGATATTTCTTACGAAAATGTGATTTACTGTCATTGGGGCTGTCCTGTCAATTGACCATGAATCATCATCCTCGCGGTGCCTAAGTCAATCTCTTTGAGGTTGACAAACTTGGTCTTCTTTGCAACTTTCCAGCCCACAGCCAAAATGATGAACAGCAAAACGACGACGTAGTTCTGGAAGAATGCTTCCACATCCCACGGAGCAAAGGACGTCCAACCCTGGAAGAAGATGAAGAATACGTTGCCAGCAAGGCCCAGGTAGGCGCAGAACCGCCAGGCGGGTGCTTGAAACGGGAGAACATCGGCGCTAATGTTTTGGGCAGCAAGGGCCATCCTCAGACGGATATGATTGAGAGAAATCAGAACCCCTGCTCCAGACGACAGGTTGAGAAGGGACAAGAAGCCAATAAGATTCATGACAACCAGAGAAACGACCGGGACGCCGTTTTGGTTCGTCCATGCGAAGATCTTGGGAGCCTGCCCCTCCTGGGCGAGGCCGTAGAGGGTGCGTGAGCCCACGTAGAGCGCTGCGTTGATGGCGGAGAACATCGTGACGAGGATGATGGCGTTGACGACATGCGCCCCAGCATTCGCGCCCACTCTAGTAGAGGCGATAACGAACGGCGACCGGGCCGTTTTGCTCGTCGCAGACAGCAAATTCGGGTCGTTGTATGGCACGGTGATGGTAAGAAAGAAGATGCCCAGCAGGAAGATGCCGCAGATGCGCCAGAGAATGGATTTGACGGCCTTGGGCACGTCGCGCGCTGGGTTGACCGACTCTCCAGCAGTAAGTCCGATCATTTCGGTGCCGCTGTACTGCAGCGCTGCAAAGACGAAGACTTTGAAGACGCCTTTAGCGCCGTCGGCGAACGCGCCGGGGTCATGGTAGAACTTGAACCCAATCTTCTCTCCGCCGAGGACGCCGGATGTTATGAGGATCGCGCAGAGGAAGAAGGCGAAGATGGCGAGGATTTTGACGAGGGCCAGCCAGAATTCTGCGACGCCGAAGCATTTGACGCCGAGGAGGGTGAAGGCGAGGAAGAACCACCTGCAGGGTGCAACTGTTAGCGCAATGAATCCCATAACTTACAGCCGAGACTTTTACCAGAAGATCAAGATCCACCCCCATCTCGGAACAGCTGTCTCCCAGTACGTCAAGACGAGGCCCAGGTTGTCTGCGTTGATTATCAGCTTTGGCATATGTCAGATCCGGCGGATGCTCATCATACTGTATTCCGCAATGATAATTCCAGCCCAAAGGAGCCAGTAATTCCAGCCGAGCGCGAACCCAACGGCTGGGTCAACAAAGGTGGAGGTGTAATGCGTGAAGAACCTATGTACCGCGACAAGCTATTGGCAACTCAATCTTCATCGAAAGCGAACGTTGCGACAAACCTGACAGCGGTATGAAGGCACCGAGCTCGCCCAGAGACTGCATAACAGGCACGCCGACAACCGTGAAGCAGAGAAGCAGACCCGCCGGTCCGGCGCTCGTCAGACCCGTGCCCATTCCCACAAACTACCCAGGCCCAATAACACCGCCATTAGCGAGCATCATCTGCACCAACAGAACCGAGTTAGCCCACAACAATCGCTGGAAAACATTGGGTCGTTAGCGATACAACGCACCAAGTGACGGCCTGATAGCCCTCTATGCAGGCCGGGTCCGCCGCCCGTAGTAGTTGCAGTCTCCCCATCGTGGGCAGTCGATGTTTGCTTCAACGCATTGTCGTCTTTTGACTCAGCTTTCAAGTCCGCCATTTTCAATCGTTCGATATTATAAGAAAGTCGTCCGACCTAGGAAAACCATAGTAGACATCTTGGAGCTGGGTCAGGTCTTCAGTGTATATACAATGTCGAAGAAGACCGTCGTGGCTAACAAAAGATACTTTGGGCCGAGTCAACAGTGATTGAGCCGTGCTTTTTAGGAGCTGAAGTTGGGCGGATAAGGGGCCGGATGTGGGTGGGCTAGCGCCAGCCATTTGGGCCGAGTCATATCTCAGAACCGCAGGGTTGGATGGGTTGAGGCCGGCAGATCCCTGATTCCGCGGGTGTCTGCTGACGTTGTTCACCACAAGTCTTTGATATGCAAGTTGATCTTGACTAATCACATGCGATATTCGAGTTGTATAATATGACCACTTGTTATTCTCTTGTTGTTGCAAATCCGGCACCATCACTGTCAATTCCGTGTCATCTCCGCTACTCTGAGCTGAGTCAATGGGACTTTGCCGAGCGACTGGACAACGGCTCCGATGGTAACGGCAGACTTGCACCCGAATCATGGCAAAAGACCATTTCCGTTCGTCCTTATTTTGTTGGGCTGGGAAGAACGATTGCCCCGACCATTTCAAGTATCCTCTTGGACCCGTTCATTCATCGGCAGCAACCTGTGTGGCGACAGTGCCTCTTATGCTGAACGTTGCAATGACGCGAGGGAATTCTTAGGAGATATCATTTCAGGGAATATTCAGGCATCAGGCTAACAGGCTGTATTGACTATGTACAAGAAGGTATCATGTATATCTGAACTTCATCAAGCAAAAGAACCCCTTCCACGCGCAGCAGGCCTCGGCTGTGTTTTCATAGACTGTGCTTCAGCTTGTTGTTCGAACTGTCTAAGGGCACTAGACTCCTGTTGATGATGGTGGTGGTGATGATGATGATGGTGATGGTGGTGGTAGTGGTGATGGTGATGCACGACTTGCTGTGGCGCGGTGGGGTATCTGAATATGTCTGCTGGGAGACTTTGGCCGAAGTCATCGGCGAAAGCTCGAAATATTGGTTTGGTGAGGGTATTGACAAGTGATTATGGGATGTGGAGTGTGGTGTAGTCACGGTATTGTAGTCAATCGCGTTCATACTCGAGTTTGAGGATTCTGGTGGCCGCCAAGGTCTTGATCTGGTGGCTGCCCCTCGAGAACCGAGTTGTCGACCAGCAAGCGGCACTTTTGGGGCAGTGTCCAATCCTGATCTCGGCGGTGCCGAAGCGCAGTCAGAGCTGTCGGACGATACGCCTTGATATGAATGGCGTTGGGTTGCTTCGGTGTCCTCAATGATGCCTAGGGTACTGGCATCATTGTGCTCTGTGATGTGAGGCTGCGTGGAAATCTCTGGAAAGTGTCCGGGATCTGAGACAAAGTTCATGGCATCATCTGCCAAATTTGTGTTAGTGTCCATCATGGCCGTACTGAGGTTGCCGAGATCGAGTTGATTAGGCATTTCTGTATCGATTCCAGCTGATGGTGTAGCCAAGTCCTGGGTCTCTGGTGAGATACCATTCTCACTTGCTGACATTTGGCACGCTGTTAATGACGGCGTGCTAGTTGAAGGCGAGCCCTTGGAGTGTCGAGATAGTGCCCTCCACCTATTGCGACATGTACCTTAAGGGGAGGGCGGCCGGGTAGCTTAGCCGATATTGCGGACCACCGGTGACCTAATGTTTGGACGCCTTCTCTAAGGATGTCGTCTTCCAAAGGGCTCCAGTGACTCAGACGGTCTTTTGCCTGAGGGTTGAGGATGTCGGTATATCGCTTGCCGCATTGGTCGTCTTTCCTTCCAGGTATTAGAACAGCTGGAGAAGATGGTGTTAGAAGAAGCCAGATGATTATCAGTAACACATGACTGCCACTCACCGATGCCATGCCAGGCTGGACCTAAACGGTTGCATGCTGACAGCAGGACCTGGTCTTCTTGTGGTGTCCATCTGCCTTTCCTTAATGACGGGTCAAGTGAGTGGAACCAACGTTTGCGACAGTCTTTCATGAGGGGTTAGCTCTTAGAATCTGCTCTCAGGTTGCATGCTCCTGCCGGGATAAAAGGTCCTCATTACAAATTCTATATGTAGCGTTCTTTGTCGAGAATAATTTCCAGGTGCTGTCAAATCGTTATTTGGGCTTTATCTCTATCTCGTTGATGAGTTCAACCCTCAAATGATGGAAGGTTTATTGCCAGCCGGCCGAAATACGAGCACGTCGACCGCGCCTGATTGTGGGACATTAGTCGAACTTTCTTTCGAACCTCACCAGTTTCCCATTCTTACGGGAATTCTCGATTTGGCTAATGGAGCTCAGTAAGTATAACTGGAACCATGATCCACATCGCCTCTCTAACACCAGTGCGTAGCTCCGAGTCCGTCAACACACGGATGAGGTATGGAAACGGCATCGTCAATCCAGACGTTTTAATAGTGCATTCTGGAGAAAGTACCATTAACCAGGATTATCTTGATTCTGCAGCATTACGAATACCCACGATCAGAAGATCGATTCTTGGAATCTTGCTTCACGATGACCTCGTGGTCGGCCTTCAACACCGCGTCCTTTCAGAAATCAGCGGACAAATCCACCGACTTCAAGGGGAAACTGTTCTAATTGTGTTTGATCTCAGACTGATTATGACGTGGGCGCAACTGCACCCGTGTACAATGGCGTTCAGAATCTTGGCGCCATATTGCCGAGAAGGAGAGAACGAGTTGGAGTTGCTTCTCAGAGACCCCTTGTCAGAGGATGCGGATGTCATAGTTCCTCGGTGGCCACGAATCATTCTTGATAGCTTCCGGCTTCATAAATCGGTTTGTTTAAGAAATATTGCTATTGTTTGATTTTGCAGGCTGGTTTTGCACTATATTTTAGTAAAACAAATCTATACTGAAAGCAACCGAGCTATGTTTGGCCAAATTTCCGATAATCCACTTTCTTCACAATTTCAGAGTACCTGGCTATAAGTGACACAACCAGCTATCTTCCTTTTTCCATTCTCTTGTACTTCCACCACTAATGTCTCCCTCGAACTGCTTGCCGTGGTCCTCACATACAACATCAACGCAACATAGATAATTCGCTACGGGAAGGCACTCAGATGAAGTATGCCCATGATTTGGCTCTCGTATAAACTCAGTTCCAGAAGACCACAGCGTAATAGTGATAGTTCGGACCCCAGGACTTGAAAGCTGCAGAAGCCCCGAGGACAAATCATTTCACTGACACAATAAACGGCAACAAGGTGCACGTTGGCTCTTAGTACCACAGAGACAACAAAAGATTGCTTCTCCCAAAAAGACAAAACAAAAAAAGCCCAGAGCCTTGGGTCGCCCTGGACGGGAACGTCGGTAAAGCCCCCGACAGATATTGCAATATCAGCCGGACCATCATCCTCCGTCGATCCACTCAGAACGACCACCATAAGATCCTTCTCGCCATCTAGGTCAATCTAATTTGCCAAGAGGTAGCAGCGAACCAACAAGCATAAATCAGCTAGCCAAACATATAATAGACCGCAAGATCACGGTTGACCTGCTGCCGCCGTGGCGGTCTTGGCCGTCTGGTCATCTGGTCCAGACATCCAACCCGTGCCGCCATCTACGGCTCCAGATTCCGATACACAGGCGAACAAGCGGGAGATCCCAAGACCATGGGAGTCCTCACATCTCTCATCTATATAAACTCAACTACATCAAACCAGCATGACGATCGTTCCACATCCTCAACCACCCATCCTACACTCTCTTTCCGACACACCCCTTCACCCACTTTCACAATGAAGCTTCTCCTCCCCCTCCTCTCCGCCACCGCGGCCTCCGCCCACACAATCTTCTCCTCCCTCGAGGCCGGCGGCGTCAACAGCGGCGTCGGCGTCGGCGTCCGAGTCCCCTCCTACAACGGGCCCATCGAGGACGTCACCTCCTCCTCCATGGCCTGCAACGGGCCGCCCAACCCGACCACGCCCACCTCCAAGGTCATCACCGTCACCGCCGGCCAGTCCGTCACCGCCGTCTGGCGCTACATGCTCAACAGCGGCGGCTCCGCGCCCGCCGACATCATGGACTCCTCGCACAAGGGCCCCACCATCGCGTACCTCAAGAAGGTCTCCGACGCGACCACCGACACCGGCGTCGGCGGCGGCTGGTTCAAGATCCAGGAGGACGGCTTCAGCAACGGCGTCTGGGGGACGGAGAAGGTCATCAACGGCCAGGGAAAGCACACCATCAAGATCCCCGCGTGCATCGCCCCCGGGCAGTACCTGCTGCGCGCCGAGATGATTGCGCTGCACGGCGCGGGGAGCTACCCCGGCGCGCAGTTCTACATGGAGTGCGCGCAGATTAATGTTGTGGGCGGCACGGGGGCCAAGACGCCGGCCAACACGGTCAGCTTCCCTGGCGCGTACAAGGGCACCGACCCCGGTGTGACCATCAACATCTGTAAGTTGTCCGCGTTGAGGATATGTAGGTTGGGTTGTGATGCTAACTGTGTTGTCCGCAGACTACCCCGTCGTTACCTCGTACACCATCCCGGGACCCCAGCTCTTCACCTGCTAGATGGCTCAGGCTGGGGGGATGAGATAGGAGAGGAGACGTCGTTGTTGAGACCTCGCTCGCTCGTTTTGACTAGCTTCTTACATCAGGTGGTATGATTCAGCGGGAAAGAAATTCTGATGGGAAATGCTCGGCTGTAACTTCTTGTATATAGTTACCAGATGTCAATACACTTTAGTTCTACTACAACAGAGGACTACATCAACGCTGTCGCCATCTCAAGATTTTCCAGTATTTTGTTCCACGCTCTCAACATTTTAAACTTGTTTGTTGAACCAAGGACTCAAAACCGAAAAAGCTCAGCCAACCAACATTTTATCAAGGGTTGAGATGACCGGATGACCAGCACATATATCAGTTAGGATAATGAGGACAACATAGGTCAGTGAAATAGTACGCTTACGAGAGGAAAAATAAGAAAGCCTAAACAAGAGATGAAGAAGAAAAAGGTTAGACGTTGCTTGGCGTATGTGGCAGTAATTGAGCTTCAAGAGCAAAAAGGCCGATAAAAAGACAAAAAAGCTTGACCAGCATGGGGGTCGAACCCACAATCTCCTGATTCCACGGTGTATCGTAGTCAGACGCCTTGCCATTGGGCCAACCGGCCAGACAATTCAGAACACCTGAGGTGCCCGTCTGTGGAAGGTCGGCGCGCAGAGGCAGCTCATATCGCACGGGCAGCGGAAGCACAATGCCGCAGTTTTGTGCGCATGAACGCTCGGTCAGTTGCGCAGTTTGGCCAATCGCGCAAACCCAATTGCAAGCTTGGTGGGGGCGGGGGGTTTTGGGGGAAAAAAATTTGTGCCCCAGCATGGCGCGAAGGCTACAGTCTGTTGCACTGACAGCGTCCGCCCCCCCTTTTTGCCGAAATTACGCACGCATAATCCCTGTATATACATGAAAATTTGCCTAACGCCACGTAGATATTTATAGTATAGCAATTAACTTATTTTAATAGCTTTAATTGATCTATTCCTATTAGATCTTACGATCTAAAGGCGTTATAATACCTCTTAAGCGTTACTATATACCTCAACAGGTAGATAACGACCTATTTAGGTATTATCCCTCACTTATTGCTAATAGTATGTAGAAATAACGATATATATAATAACTAGTATAGGATGTTACTAGAGATCCTCCTCAACGCTCTACTTTACTATTAATTAGGATTATTATACTTACTAAGAGGGCTTACTAGGCTACTACTACTAAAGAGGCTACTAAGGAGGTTATTATTACTAAAGCTAATCCTAAGACTAATAATTTAGTAGCTTCTAAGTTTATATTATAAAGAAAGTATATATATATAGCTCCTCTATTATTATAAAGAGCTCTAAAAGTATCTTTTTACTAAAAAGCAATAATAATATAGAAGAAGTAAAAGAAGGATCTACTATATATAATTTAGCTCTAAAGTACTCTACTTTTATTAATACTATTATTTTAACTAGACTTAACTTTAGTTAACTTAACTCCTTATTAAACTACTTAATTTATAGATAATATATCTATAGTTCCTTACTATAGTACTAATAATATATTTATATTATTCCTTAATATATTTAAAGAGGAAGAAGATATAGGTAATAATAAACTAACTTTACTATAAATCTAAGTTATCTATAGCTTAGTACTTAAAAGTAATAGTTTATTTATCCTTAATCTAACTATTAAGAGCATTATATATAATAGATTTAGCTTTACTAGTGTATTAGATATAAATAGTAGAGACTAAGAAGTAGATAGTAGTATTTAACTTAAAGTAGAAGTAGCTTATTTATATAATCTAAAAAAAGCTAATATCACTATTATTATTATTTAGAAGAAGCTAACTAATATATCTAAACTAATATTAATTTTTACTTAGGTATATCTATCTACTAGAGGTATTATTTAGCTAAGTATTCTATAAGTTAATATTGCTTTCTCTCTTAAATAAGCTAAAAAGAGAGGTGAAGTTTACTTTACTATTAAGTAGTAATATAGCGTTATACTAATCTCTAATAGGATAGTAACTAGTATATAAATACTTTAAAAAGGTAGTTAAATAGGTGTTTTAGCTAGTATATAAGAGGTAATTAATTATAAGCTTAATAATCCTATAAATATTAAGTATTAAAAAGAAGGTATATATAAATAACTTCTCTATATATATATTTACTTAAAGTATTATAAATATAAAAATAGTTTAAGTAATAAAAAGTTTAATTAGTGTTATATATTAAACTAGAAGTATTATAAGATTAAATCTTACTATATAGAGAAGTAAGTAA
The DNA here is from genome assembly GCA_020226115.1 of Colletotrichum viniferum. NCBI lineage: Eukaryota > Fungi > Ascomycota > Sordariomycetes > Glomerellales > Glomerellaceae > Colletotrichum > Colletotrichum viniferum. The sequence continues at coordinate 1,435,615 of JAGFBE010000014.1, read as the reverse complement.
AGGCTATTCTAAATAGGTAGACTAGCGTTAATAATATAAAACTACCTAAAGAACTACTAAGTGAGATATTTTATAACTAGTTTATTAAGGATAAGAAACGCTAAGATAAGAGAAGTAGGAACATTATTAAGGTTAATAATAATTAAGAGATAATAGTAATAATAGAAAAGAAGGCTGAAAATGCTATACTTCTACTATTAGAGTTAAGATCTAGCCTAACTAATGCTAACAGTAACACTATTATTAATATATATAGTAGTATAGGGGCGCTAGATCGTTATCTTTAGTATCTCAACCTATATATATAGCTACTACTACTACTATTAGTATATTAGCTATATATAAACGTCTTATAGTATTTATTACTAACTCTTCTACTATTAAACCTTCTAAGTATTTATTAATTAAGTATCATACTTCTAATTTATTTATCCTCACTAGTAGTATTAGATTTACCTTAAAAAGCTTTAAATTAAGTAGCTAGTTTTATTAAATAGTTTATATTTATCTATAGTAAGTAATATAACGTTAATAAAAAGTTTAGAAAGAAACTATAAAAACTACAATCAGTAAATAGTAGTTTATAAGTAATTTGTAAGTTATTAGATATTTAGTTTACTAAATAGAGGTTTATTTAAGATCTTACTAAAGATATTAAGAACTTAATTAAATCTTTTATAGATAATAACACCTACTATATAGAGTAGTCTAACGCCCTCTCTAATGTAGTATCTCACTCTAAACTTTATTTATACTATTAAAAGTTAAAAAGAGATATTTATATAAGAATATACACTAGATTACTAAGAAGAATAATAGTAATACTAGTTAAAAACTCTATAGCGCTAGTTTTAAATAAGTTAGAGTTATCCTAATATATTAACGCCTTAGTACTATATTAATCTATTAAATAAGAGATCTATAGTATACTAGTTAAAGTTAGTTAATATAGTAAGTATATATAGAGCTGTTTACTATTAAATATAGCTAACTTTATAGGTGTTTTAAAACTCTTTAGTTTCATTTTATTACTACTACTATTAGTATCACAAATACTATTTATATAGTTATAAACTAAATAAAACAAAGTTAAGCTAAGTAATAAAGATAATTAGATTTAAATCTCAAGTAATATATTATTAATAGAGATATATTACTTAGAGGAGAATAAAGAAGAAGAGTAATATAGTAAGAGTAGTATGAAGTTTAACTATATATATAATTTTTTTATATAATATATTTATGTTAGCACAGGTATAAGCGTATGCAGGGGCGTAGTATATGCGCCTATATAGTATAGGGTTATAGATGGGCTTATGTTGTGATGAAAAGTGATAATCTTGAGCATTAAAGAGCATTTAATCGTATAGATAATAATAAGAGAAGTGATGTATTTTGATGATTCCTGTTGATGTAGTTAGCAGGTTACATCCCCTAGTAGGGAAAAGTGAGGGGAAAGATAACCTGAAACATAACCTGCTAAACTGCTAATTACATAAGGTGCTTACGTAACTATACGTATTACATAATTAATATTATAGTTATAGGTTATAATAAATAGAGTATTTTTAGTTAAGGTTTTATACTTTTAACTTTATTAGTTTATTTGATATAGGTTATTAAAGTAAGTTAAGCGTTATTATTATTCTTATATTATTATTATTATTATAAAAGAATATTATATGTTAACATCCCCCCTTAAGGTATATACGGTTGATTTATAGTATATAGCTTACTCACTTAACATATATATACGTTATAGGTATAAAAAACTTAAAAACCCTGTGGGAAAAATAAGAAAAATATTCCTATAATATATAATATGTTTATAACTAGTTAAAAAACTCTTATAAAATAACCTTATAGGTAAAAAGGTAAGAGAAAAACTAGTAAGTTATTTCTTTAATACAGTTATTATTATTATGTATATTATTATTATTTTCTTTATCGTTATTGTTATTTATTATATTAAGTATATTATTAAATATAACTTTACTAACTAGCTTAGTTAATATATCCACAATATTAGACTTAAAGTCTATATAAAATAATAAATAATCTTTATTTAATAAAGATTCTCTAGCAAAATGATACTTTATATCAATATACTTAGATTTTTTATAAAATTCAGGATTTTCAGTCAGCTTCTTAGCTACTAAATTATCTATAAAAATCTTAGGCTTATTTATAGCTTTAAAACCCAGATTAGTCAAATTAAAATTATAACTATTATATAAATATAAAGCTTCTTTTACTACCTCAGTTAAAGCTATATATTCAGCTTCACAAGTAAACAGTGCTACTGTTTTTTGTTTTATAGTAGTATAAAATATTATATTATATAATCCCCAGCAAAATATATAAGCTAATATAGATTTTCTATTATCTAGGTCTCCAGCCCAATTAGAGTCTAAATAACCTATTAAATCCCATATTATATTATTATTACAGTTATAATATATTCCTTTATTAGAATATTTATTTAAGTAACCCTATAAATAATCTAAAGCTATAAAATGCTCTTATGAAGGGTTTGTTATATATCTTGATAATATTATAACAGCTAGAGCTATATCAAATCTAGTTTTTAAAGCTAGATATAAAAGTGCTCCAATTTGCTATTAAAACTATAGAATTTCTTCTTTAAAAGCATAATATTTATTTATATATAGTTTTATATTATCTCTCATAGGAGTTATAGATAGATTTATATTTATTTTATTATATTTATTTAATATCTTTTATGTATATTTAGTTTAATATATAAAGAAAGACTTATTAAGTCTATCTATCTCAAACTCATAGCCTAAAAAGATACTAAGCTCCCCTAATATTTATATTTTTATCTATTACCTTAATATATTATATATATAGTCACTAATAGCAGTATTATTAGCTACTAAAAGCATATCATCCACATAGCAATATAATATAGCTTTATAGTTATTTTTATTAAGTATAAATACTGCTTCATCATAAAGTGAAACAATAAATCCCAATTTTATTAATATAGCTTTTAAATAGTTATACTATAGTCTAAAGCTTTGTTTTAACCTATATAAAGCTTTAAGAAGCTTACAGCAATATTTGCTATTATTTAATTTATAGTTATAATTAAAATTAAATTCCAACTTATTAGTAGTTTTATTATATAAAAAACCTATTAGTAAAATTATATATATATCCATATCTATATTAGCGTATATAAACGCTATAGTAACATTATACTACAGAAAGGTCCAACCTTCTTTTATAGCAAATATAACTATAAACCTATAGCTTTCAGGTCTACAGGTAGTAAAAAAGGTTTCTAAGTAATCAATACCAATATATTAATTAAAACCTTAAGCAACCCATCTTGCTTTATATTTATATATATTATTTATTTTATCTTTTAATTTCATAGAATATACCCATCTACCGCCTAATAGATGAATATTATCTGGTTTTTCTATAATTTCCCAAGTTTTTATATCTTCTATTTAAGTTACTTCTAGTTACATAGCCTAAATCCAATTATCTTTATAAAGAGAATTTAAGGCTTACTATATATTAGAAGGCTCATTTAATATAATAACTAATAGAATATAAAAAGCTTTATTAATAATACTAGTTCCAGTAATACTATTATTATCAGTTAAAACGTTATTATTTATTTTATAAATACTAAGAGCAGAACAGTCTACTATAGTATATAATAGTGCACTTTCAGTATTATAAACCGTATTATTAACCCATTAGTAGTCTTTTTTAGCTTCTTCTAATAGAGAGGGGATCTCTATTAATAACTTAGATTTTTCTTTATTTATTTCTCCATTATTAATACTAGTAGTTTTCATACTATCATTATGTGAACTAATCATACTAGTATTAGTATTATTATTGCTAGTATTAATATTATTATTTATATTATTATTATTATTATTATTATTATTAATACTAGTCTCATCACTTAGATTCACAAAAGCATTATTTGTTATAGAAATATCACTACTTATAGTAGGATTATTCCTATAAGAGATAGATTGACTAGAAATATCTCTTTGTAGACTATTATAAGCAATATTATGTCTATCATTATTCAGCATAATACTACTATTTGTATCCTTATAGCAGGTATTTATGCTTAAAAGAAGCTCTTTATGATGAGAAATAAAGGTATTCTCTAAGATTTCAACATCTCAAAACCATAAAGCTCTTCTTAGTTACATATCCCAGATCTTATACCCATTAGATCCATAATTAATTATATAACCTTAACATGCTCATACGTCTAGTTTTTTCATTTTAAAATCTTTATTCTTATAGTAGCATACGCTACCCCACACTTTTATATTATTTATATTAAGTTTTATATTATTCTTTATTTCATAAGGCGTTTTATACTCAATAAAGCTATAAGGAGTCCTATTATGCATATAAAGAGTAGCATAAAAAGCTTCACCCCATAAGTAGTGTAGTAAACCTAAATTATATAATATTATTCTTATTTTATTAACTATAATGCATATAGTACGCTCTATAAGACCATTAGGTTTATATATATAAGGAGGTCTTTTATTATATATTATACCGCTTTTAGTGCATATAGCTTTAAAGCAATAATTATTAAATTCTATACCTCCATCTATAGAGACTTCTTTTATTCTTTTATTATTATTATTATTATTTACTTCAGCTTGAAATTCAAGAAAAGCTTCACTTATAGTATGCTTCTCTTTATCTTTAAGTAATTTTCCCCATACAAAACAGGTATATTTATCTATAAAGATAATAAAAAGGCTATATTTATCATAAGTAATAGGCGTAATAAGCCCACATAAATCTGAAGCTATATAATCTAAATAATCTAGATTTTTATTATAAACCTATAGCTTACTAGCCTTAATTACAAATTTGCCTTTATAACAAGCTTCGCAAAGCTATAAAGTTATATTATTATTATTATTATTTATATTTATTATAGTATTATCTTTTAATTTTAAAAGACTTTATAAATATATATAACCAAGACGTTAGTGCCATAATTATAAGCTATTATTGTTATTATTATTTATATTATTATTTATATTATTATTTATATTATTCTTATTATTATTATTAGTTATAGTATTAGTATTATATATATATTAATTATTATTATTAATAGAAAACTAGAAGAAATATAAATTATTCTTCTTTACCCCCATAGCAATAATACAATCTTTATTAATATCATATAAAATAAGTTGTTTCCATATAATAGAAGCAATACCTAAAGAATCTAACTTAGATTGACTAAGTAGATTAATACCTAGTTCAAATATATAATAAACATCCTATAAAGTTATTTTATTATTATTAGGATATATTATTAAATCACCCTTTATTGTGGAAATAAAAGTCTTTACTTCTCCCCATTTTATAGTTTTATTTATTTTTATAGAATTTTTTATAAGGTTATAGTTGTTAACTACATAAATAGTAGCCGCAATATTAATATAAATATCAACCATATTTTCATTCTTATTATTATAACTCCTTGCTTTTCCTTTTTCCTTAATAATAAACTAGTTAATTAAATAACCTAAAAAAGGATTATTAGTATTATTTATATTATTATTAGGAGCAGTATAGCTTACATTCTCAAAGAGAATATCTTCTTCTTCTTTATCAGAAGATAAATCCATTAAATCCATAGGATTATTAGGATTATTAATAGATATATAGGGGGTAATATTATCTGCAGTAGTTATATTAACTACTTCTTTTTCTTTATCCTTAGTACTAGTAGTACTAGTAGAAGGCTTTTTCCACTAGCTAGGTGCTTTTTCAGGATGCAGAAAAGCGCAGTTTTCTTCAGTATAGTTTGTTTTCTTGCAATTTTTGCAGTATAAACCTTTCTGTTTTTTCCAGGGTTTTTTATTTATTTTATTTTTGTTTTTTTGATTTTCCTAGTTTTTATTCTGTTTTTTATTCTTTTTATTATTACCCTTTATAGTAATATTATTAACTACTTCATTACTACCTTTTCTCTTATACTCATCTATAAGACTAGTATATAAAAAGTTAAGGTTATAAGCAGTAAGATTAGTCCTAAGAGACTAAGTTATAGAGGTTATAAAAGCCTCATAAGTCTCATTTAGACTATTAAGTATATAAGCTATAACTACTTAATCTAGTAATTTAAGCTTATTATAAGATAAGTTATCTATAAGTTCTTTTATTTTATTTATATATTCTTCTATAGAATCAAAGTTATCTAAAGAAGTCTTAAAGAACTCTTTATAGGTTAAAAACTCATTTATAAAACCTATAAGCTTATATAGGGCTTTTAGATATTCCTAAGTAGTATAGGCATCTTTATTATCTTTTATAACCCTTAGAGGCCTATTATTACAGAATAACTATATATAACTTAAAGCTTTATAGTTTTTATCTTCATTATTAGAAGAAATAGGCTTAATAAAGTCTATAGTAATATCTTTACTATATAATAGGGCTTTAATACGTATAGCCTATACCTTATAGTTCTCTAAGCTAATAAGCTTAAGGAACTAGACCTTAGGATTAATCATTATTACCTTAATAAGATACAGTGCGTAATTATAAACCTTATAAAGGATCAACAACAGTAAGGTTATTAACTAAAGAGCTATTATATATATAGTATAGTAGTTCTTATAGTAAGGTTATAACAGTTATAAACCTAGAAGGTTAGAGTTTAACTAGCAAAAAAGGTAGTTTTTTATTCCTTCTCTTTAATTAAGATCTTCTTCAGTTAAACTATTATCTAACTAAGGAGATATATATCCTATATAGTAGATTAGTTGAGAGGAAGTCTATCGTGCTATAAGTATAGGTCTAAACTAAATTAGTAATAGACTAGAAGATAATTTAAAGAGATAATCTGAAGGATATAAATCGAATAAAGTAGTAACAAAAGTTTATCTGCTTAGAGAAGGATTAATAGAGGTATAGTCGATTTAAATAGGGTTTAGTATATAGATTCAAAGAAGATAAATCTCATAGAACTAAATAACTAGTCTAGCTAGTATTTCTAGTTCTGTAAAGGTAGTATAGATAGAAAAGCGTTTAAAAGATCGATTTTCAGTATATATAACCTTTAAGTAAAGATAGGGCTTTATAGGTAGGTAGGGGAGAAGTAAAGAGGTAGAAGGAATAGAGGTTATTTCTGAGCTAGGCTCATAACCTGTTAGCACAAGTATAAGTATATACAGAGGCGTAGTATATGCGCCTATATAGTATAGGGTTATAGATAGGCTTATGTTGTGATGAAAAGTGATAATCTTGAGCATTAAAGAGCATTTAATCGTATAGATAATAATAAGAGAAGTGATGTATTTTGATGATTCCTGTTGATGTAGTTGGCAGGTTACATCCCCTAGTAGGGAAAAGTGAGGGGAAAGATAACCTGAAACATAACCTGCTAAACTGCTAATTACATAAGGTGCTTACGTAACTATACGTATTACATAATCAATATTATAGTTATAGGTTATAATAAATAGAGTATTTTTAGTTAAGGTTTTATACCTTTAACTTTATTAGTTTATTTGATATAGGTTATTAAAATAAGTTAAGCGTTATTATTATTCTTATATTATTATTATTATTATAAAAGAATGTTATATGTTAACAATTTAACTATAGAAAAGTCTACCTATAGCTGCAGATTTAATACTACTACTCTATATATATAAAAGCAATAAGATTACTATGATTTTAGATCTATAAATAATATAATCTATCTTAATACTTCTTAGTTAGTTATATTTAAAGTTTCTAACTATAATAGTTAAAGTCTATAACTATAGTAATATATTATTATTATAAATTATCGCTATAAGTATCAATAATACGTTTTAGCTACTATATAGGCAAAATTAATATATATATATAGCTATTAATAAGAATAATAGATAATAATAAGTTTTCTATGCTCTAGTGTAATTATAGTTAAATCTTTTATAATCTTATTAGCTATAATTATAGATCTAATAATTCTCTATTTTATAACGATATAATTAAGATTTATTATAATTATATAATAAAGATTTAGATTACTTACTAACATTCAATATTTACAGATTATCCTCCCTTTTGTAGTTTAATATCATTAAATATATACTCTATCCTATTAAAGTTAATAAATAAATAGTAGAAATAGCCTTTAATCTGAGGTAAATAATACCTAATCTCTATAACGTAGTTATATAGATATTCTATAAAATCCTAATTATTATTCTTATTATTATTCTACTTTAAATATATCTTTCTAATATATCGCTTTAGATTACTAAAATACTTTTTAATAAGGTTAAAGTCTAGTGAATATAGAGGTAGAAACTTAAAATTAATACCTAATACCTAGTATAACTTCTTAATTTAAAGTATATAATAGTAAGAGAGGTTATCTATAATAATAATAGAGTTTAGCTCTAGAAACTACCTACACTTCAGAATAAAGTACTCTTATAGCTAATAAAAAAAGCTATTGCTATTAGTTATATTATAGTATATAGTTAAATATAGAATACTACTTAATATAAGAGCTAGTAGGATTTATATATAAGAGTTCTAAAACTAATTAATCTCTATAGTTTAAAATATAATAAGCCTTTTTAGTATCTATCTAGTCCTCTATATCTTAGTGTTCTTATTAACGCTAAATTCATCAATAAATACTAGCTAGTTAGGGTAATATTATTATATATAGTATAGGTATTTATATTATAGTTTATTACTTTGCTAAGTAGTAATAATTATAGACTTCTTATTCGTCTAGCTAGATAAGTTTAACTATTAACTAATTATAGAATAACTAATTTAGATCTTAAAGGTTTTAAATAGAAACTCTTATATCTCTTTAAGAGATAGATTGCTATAGTACTATAGTAGTTTAAAAAGCTCTATATAATGCTAGATTTCTATCTTTTATTAACTATAGTAGCACCTCTTATATCTCTACACTTTACTAGTAATATTACATTATGATCTATATTGTTAAATTATTTATTTAGTATAGCTAATAATACTTACTAGCTTATAGGTTTTTTAGTCTTTAAATAGTAGTATTATTATAATTACTAATAGCTATAGATTTAATATTCTAGGCGCTATTATATCGTTATTATCGCTTAGTATCTTTCTTAATATATCTAGTATAATAAACTATAGATATATACTAACTAGTAGTAAATAATTAGTAACTAGGTATAACTTATATAGTAGTAGACTCTTATATTGTGAATAAACTAAGCTTTTAAGATAGTTATTACTCTTATTAGCTACTAAATCTATTTACTCTAGAGAACTATATTAAGCCTCTTAGTATACTTTTATATTACTTAAAGCTATATAAACTATATATTATATAGATATATAAAGTTATATATTAGGTTTCTTCTTTTATTCCTTAGTAAATATTATCTTAGTCTCTTATAAAGATAAAATACACTTTTTACTAGTTAATTAGTATAGAGATAAGGTAACTAGTTAAGTAAGTAATATCTCTATAGGTAAATTAACTACTATAGAGATATTAGATACATACCTTATATCTCTATTATATAGTTATATATTTAAATACTACTATAACTATAGTAATTAATAGTAATTAACATACTAGCGATAGATTTGACGCGTTTTGCGTGCGATGTAGAAAAATGCGCGTTATAGCATAAAATTGGCTTTTTTTCATGTTTTTGCATAAGCGGGGAAAAAAAGGGGGGGCGGACGCTGTCAGTGCAACGGACTGTAAATGCCGCAGCCCCTCCTAATGTCGGCGGGGTTTGGGGTCGCCTGGTGAGGACGAGTGACCCGCTGGGGTGACATGATGGTGGAGGTCTGATAATATGTCGCTTAATCCACTACGTCCGTTAACAGCATGGACAGAGGAGTCAATTGGACTGTGTCTGCCGCTCATCGCTTCCCTCGATTAACGAAGAGAAACACGGCTGCGGAACAAGAGCATGGGGCAAGGGCCGAGGATTGACAATGTGCGCGGTCTATTTTGCGGTTTGAAAGAGATATCTATGGACAAAGCCACTCAAAGCTCCCATCACATTTTCATCTCGTCTATCTCGGCAAAGTCCATATCAGGGGCAAACAAGACAACCCCTTAAACGCGGGAGATGAGGTCCTCTCTCTTGGGACCGGTGCCAATCCAGACACACTTGACACCGACAAACTCCTCAATGAACTCAATGTACGCGCGCGCCTGCTTGGGCAGGTCGAAGTACGTCTTGGCGCCGGTGGTGGGCGTGTTCCAGCCCTCGAGCTCCTTGTAGACGACCTCGGCCTTCTCGAGCGTCTTGAGGTCGGCGGGGAAGGAGGGAAGCTCCTCGCCCGTCTCCTTATCCTTGTAGGCGACGGCGACCTTGATGGTGGGGAAGGTGTCGAGGATGTCGAGCTTGGTGAGGTTGAGGGCGGTGTAGTGGTTGAGGTTGGCCGAGTACTTGACGACGACGAGGTCGAGCCAGCCGCAGCGGCGGGAGCGGCCCGTGGAGACACCAATCTCGTGGCCGATCTTGCCGAGCTTCTCGCCGACCTCGTTGAGCTGTTCTGTGGGGAAGGCACCGCCGCCGACGCGGGTGGTGTAGGCCTTGACGACACCGACGATGTGGTTGATCTTGCGGGGGTTGAGGCCGAGCTGGAGGCCGTGTTAGTGGTGTGTAGAACGGGTTGCGGGTGGTTTTGCTTACACCAGTGAAAACACCACCGAGGCCAGTGTTTGATGATGTGACGAAGGGGTAGGTTCCGAAGTCTGGCATGGTTAGCTGCGAACGCGGTCGCAGGTGAAGTGCTACCTACTAAGGTCAAGCATGACAGCCTGGGCACCCTCGACGAGGATCTTGGTGTTCTTGGCCTGCGCGTCGGCCATGATGGGGACGGCGTCAACGACAAACGTCTACAACTGGTCAGCGCATGTTTGATCCTGGGCAAGAAAATGCGCCATACCCTCAGGTCCTCTCTGTACTGCTTAAAGCGCTTGATCTCGTCCTCGATGTCGTAGACCAAGAGGTCACCGAAGCGCTTCTTGAAGCCGGTGGCAAGCTGGCGCAGCTTGCGCTCAAAGACCTCCTCATCGAACATCTCGCTGATGGTGATGCCGTTGCGGGCGGCCATGGTGCTGTAGGTTGGGCCAATACCGCGCTTGGTGGTGCCGATGCTGTTGCCGCCAAGCTCCTGCTCCTCGAGGCCGTCGACCTGGATGTGGCAGTCGGTGATGATGTGGCATCGGTCGGAGACGAGGAGGCGGTCGCGGATGTTCTTGAGGCCCTTGGCCTCGAGGTCGGCCATCTCCTTGAAGAAGGTGGGAACATGGACGACGGCGCCGGAGCCGATGAGGCAGATGGCCTGGGGGTGGAGGAGGCCGGAGGGGAGAAGATCTGGAATGACCAGATGTCAGCCAAGGCATGTCATCGCAGAGGCACAGGCGAAAGACTCACGGAAGTCGTAGTTCACACCGTTGGCGATGACGGTGTGGCCGGCTGGGGGAGGCTGCTGTTAGAATGGTGTTCGATTGATGGCATCGGGAGCTGGAGTAACTCCTACCATTGTGTCCGCCCTAGGGCCATCAGCATGCCATTGATTATCCATAGAGTACCGCAGTCCCAACCTGAGCTCTGGCGCAAATCTGCGCGTCCTGTCCAAGGCTATGTGGAGGGTTAGAGGGCGAGGTTGTGACAGAGGGAACAAGGGCGCAGCTTACACATCAACCAGCTTTCCCTTGCCCTCGTCGCTGCGGGTGAGAGGATGTGTTAGTTCCAGAGTATGTAGAGCAATTGGCGCAGCAGGGTATCATGAACGGCGATGTCTCCTGGTGATCGCGTACACCAATGGGGCCGGTGCGTGTACGCGTATTCCAGGGTGTATTCGGCGCGCTGGCCCTGCTGGCTGGGGCCATTGATGGCGAGGTAAAGCATTGGCATGGTAGAGCAAGGCAGAGAGAGAGAGTGTAAAGCAAATGTGCGCGTCTGTGGTGACAATGACGATGACATGACAGGACAAGAGGAAGGGCGGCGGAGTGTGACAGCTTACCCCCACTGGGCGCCGAGAACGATGTCAATCGTAGCCATGGCGTCGGGTAGTAGAGAAGAGGCTGGAAGTGAATCCAGTGTGTATAGCGAGCAACAAATACGGTCGATTGGCCAAAGTATGGGTTGCTGCGATCGCAACGTCGGTCTGCGATAATCCCAAAAAAACAATCAGAAGGGAGAAGACGCGGGGTTTAAAAATTCCCATGGAGGGGCAGGTTTTGCTCCGGCGGGGCTCCAACTTTGCGCTCCACTAAGAGTCATCACACCTACTTAGTGCACCACTGTGACCTGCACCCAGTGAGTGACTCTTTCCAATGCAATGGAATCCTTCAACGCGCCGCCGTTGCGCAATCGGAAGAAAAGTGTACGTACCGCGGTAATTACGTACCAATGGCCGACCACCACGCGGGACGGGACCGCCCGGAGTGGATGAATCAGGCAGGACCGGCAATGGGTCACGTGTCGTTCAAGCCACTTACAATGAGCCACATCTTTCTGAAGCCACAAGGCTCACAAGCCACAGCTTTAGCCACGGTCTACGCAAAGCTTCCTCTCTTAGATCCTTTAATATTAGGTTCGATGCACAGACTGATGTGGCTCTCTGTCGAATGCTTTGCGAACACTATCGCGATCAACTCATCCGTTGGAAACGTTCTCTGCTACCCGTGTCCTGTCACTGCCAGTCACACCAAGGGCAGACTGTGCTGGGCTGCTTCCATCACAGAGCGCCCATTCCATGTCTCAATTCCCAGTATTAAAACGACACTCTCCCCCCCTCGATTGCTAAGATGAGCTTAGCTGTGTTAGTCTTTTGGGCCCTGTGTTCTTTTGGACTCGTTTGCCCATCATGATGCCGAGCACCGAGTTGGAGATCAACCACCTGAACCCATCATCCATGTCCCCGAGGACAATGCAGTTTTTCTCAGTCTTCCTCACTCGTGTTGCCAGTTGGTGAAAAGCTTTCTTGTACGAGGCATTCGATATTGTTCCTTCCAGCTGCTTTGCACAATTTTCACACAGCAGAGAAATGCATGGCAACATTGGACAACTCAATCTAGACCTTCTACAGGCATGCATCTAACGCGCACTAACGGCCACCTTCACGTGGCTTCGCCCGACAGATACCATAACGCCTCGGAAGCTTCGCAATTGGTCGAACGAGCCAGCGCAGCATCCCAATAAGCTCACTCTCACTCGGATGTCCTACCGAACATGGCAACAAGGAATCCCCAGACCCATCCATCCAGCTCAAGGCCAAGCAGCTGAAAATTTGCCGCCAAAGAGCCAATCACTCCCCCTTACCCAAACGCCATCCAATCTTATCAGATGGATCAGATAAACCTGCTCCAACCTCACCATCCCCCCCTCAGGCCATTATCAATCTAACCATCTCCCCCTACCAATCACGCCCCTCACGCCACTCCACAGCATGCTCAAAAAGACCCTGGGGCCATGCAGCAGAGCCCAGAGATCTCTAACCGAGCATCCAGATCCGGCAAGGCGCTCAGCTGCGACCCCTGCCCATATGGATGTTGGTGCGCCGCCGGACCACCCTACACGAGCTTATTGCCCTTCTGCTTCACTCCAGCCGTTGGTGATGGCCTTGGACAGCTGCCAAGAAAGGACTGGTCTGCTTCGCTTCTGTGGACAAGAGCTCCACAATGCAGGTGCTTGACTGTGTTCAGTCTCCCAGGCCACCCGCCGACTGGTAAAGCCTGGTGTTCTCCGGCACGTCGGATCGTAAAGAGCGCATATGGAGTGCATGTACACAACAGAGAACGGCTTCCCACGGGCAGCTGCGGTGAACCGTTTCTTCTGCCGTTCCTTCTCGCGCATTTCCTACTTCTAAGACGACCTGCGATTATCGTGGAAACTTGTCACCGTTTACTTCGAGTCCTCCCCAACCACACCCTCCACCATGGAAGTCCTCTTACGTCCTCCTCGCAACCCTCGGCCTCGCCGCCGCCCAGCAAAAGTTTACCGACGTGATCCCAGAGTGCTCCGTCAAGTGCCTCACTCAGGCCGTCAAGGACGGAACCAAGTGCAGCAGCATCGACGACTCCCAGTGCATCTGCGAGGCCACCAACTACCGCAACATCTACACCGTCGGCGTCTCTTGCGTCCTTGCTGCCTGCGGCGGTGACGTTGCCACCGGTACGTTTGCTCCCCAGCCTGCTTCCTGCAATGCTGAATGAAGGCTTCATATTAAAAATATGCTGGTATGGAAACTAACCTACACTCACACACAATAGGTGAACTTCTCCCCGCAGCCGCCAAGTTCTGCCGCGAAGTCACCGGCGGAGCTTCCGCGCCACCCGTATCCTCCGCGTCCGCCGCCGTTCCCTCTGCCGTCTCTTCCGCGATCGCCTCCGCAACCAGTGCAGCTTCCAACGCTACGGCTGGTCTCACCGTCACCAGTACCCTTACATCTGGTGCAACAGCGACTGGTAGTGGCGCTGCTGCATCAAGCACCACTCAGGCTGGTTCAGCTGCTGGCGTTGGCTCGATGGGAGCTTTTGGTATGCTTGCACTGGGCGCTCTCGCTGCATTCTAAGTGGCATCTCGTCAAGAGAAGGGCACAAACTCTGCTGAGATAATTCAGCGAGGTTAAGGGACAGACAAGATAATGCAAATATCCTGTAATATGATATGGCGGTATATTCGTTCCTTATAAAGCAGTACGTGTCTATGATTACTCCATCTATTCGCTCTCAGCAGCTATATCTATGGTCTCTTGATGATCGGAACAGCGGTATTGGCTTCCGCATCCCCATCCTTGGGCGCGTTCACCCAGCTCTCAATCCGTTTGGACACTGCACCGCTCTTCTCCTCAACTTGGCGGAAATACAAATCAGCGCATATCCAGGTCAAGGTGAATATGATGCTCGCCGTCGCCGTCCACGCGAAGAGCAGTGTCCAAGGATACTGCAAAGCTTCGGACATGATCAGATGTACAGGGTCCTGCGGCTTTAGCAGCCTCCAGAAGAAGTCCCGTAGAGGGCCCTTCAGGATGATTGGTGGCAACTGGTGCACGAGGTACCATGAGAATGAAATTTTGCCCAGATACTGCAACACCGGCGCTTCGAGCCGTCTTGCGACAGAAGGAGACGTTGCAATGACGGAGATGACCATCAAGCCGCCTAGAGACTGGTAGCAGGACCTGACAACAGAGAATGTGTTGCGACCGGACTCTGCCCAGCGTCTTGACCGGATAGATGCCAGCCACTGATAGCCGACATGAGCTACCCCGGTCCCTTCGTCGCCCTCGAAGCACATGAGATACAGGCCTCCAAGCAGAAGAATGGTCTTCGCCAGGCCAACAAGCCTAGCTCTGCTTGCCGTAGCCCTTCGCGGGAACAAGACTGGCGACCCAATGACGGACCACTCATGCATCGCCTGTATGAGCGCAAGAATCTCCGCCAGCCACGCGCCGCCAAGGAAACAGAACAAATCCCAATACCCATGATAGATGAAGTATCCCGCAAGCCCAATCATGCCCACAAGCTTATGCTGCGTCTTCCACAACGAGCACCCAAGCAGCGTCAGGTACAACACACACGACCCGCGAAACGTCACCGGGATCGTCCACAGCTGATTATTGAACCCCTCATGCCACGCCAGATTCATCGGCTCCGCGATATCAACCAGGTAATCCACCAACAACCTGACATGCTGCAGCGGCGCCGTCCACGGCTTCAGACCGCGCGTCACATGCTCCGCAAACGGCCGCGTCGTGACGCCGACAAAGTACGCCGCATTCGCCAGCACGGTGATGGGTATGATGGGCAGGTAAAGCCGCAGCCAGCGCCGCACGAGAGTCAGCTGGAAGTACCGCGAGAAGGCGCCCTCGCCGCCGCTGCTGCGCGCAAGCACGCTGTGCGCCATGGCGTAGCCGCCGATGATGAAGAAGAGCGGCACCATGGAGTGCACTGCGAACGGGAGGCGCAGGATGGGGAGCTGGAAGAGCCAGCGGTTCTCGGAAGAGGGCGAGGCCCAGAAGGAGTTGTAGGGCGCGGCAAATTCGCCCATGATGTAGTGGTTGTAGGAGACCGAGACGGCGGCGATGGCGCGGACGCCGTCGAGCCAGCGTATCCTCTCCATGACTGGTAGATAGAATCTGTGAAGAGGATGTCTAGTTTTATGATGTGAGTATTTGGTCAATGCTGTCAGATCGAGATACTGACAGAAACAGGTTGGATTAAAATGGGTTCAAAAGGGGATGGCCCCCAAAACGAGAGCAATATGCGGAAACCGGACCGCCTGGTGCTTGGATGATCGGAGAGATGATCACGTCAAAATGCTCCGCCGAACGAACTCGCATGGCTTTAGCCATATAAATCAGATCGGCATTCAACAACCATAAACGGGCGTAAATCGCCGATGACGTTCCGTCAACCAGCGCAAGACACGGTCGGCGGCGGGTTTCACAATGGGCAGCAAGCTTGACTCGCCTCCCTGTCCAGCAACACAACGCGTCTTGTCACAACAGTAAACTTTATTCTGGCGTCGCAGCCAAGCTGTGATGGGAACATGACTGACTCCTGTAACTACTCCCACCGGAAACTCCACTCCAGCATTGGAGCATTGGCATTCTTGGTGGCCTAGGAACAATATGCGATTTCGACTGCGATGGGGAGATGCGGCCCGAGGAAGATGGCCATCCA
The DNA here is from genome assembly GCA_020226115.1 of Colletotrichum viniferum. Lineage (NCBI taxonomy): Eukaryota > Fungi > Ascomycota > Sordariomycetes > Glomerellales > Glomerellaceae > Colletotrichum > Colletotrichum viniferum. Next base: position 1,418,907 of record JAGFBE010000014.1, on the reverse strand, counting down.
GCGGGAGCAGCACCAAAAAAGCAGAGTCCACTTGTCTCACCGCACGATGCGACGAGCTCGTAACGGTTCCTGCATAACGCGTCGTCTCATCATGTTGCTTCTTCCAAGTTCTGGATGAACGTTAATGACGCTGGCATTGTATTAAGAGCAGCACGTCAACCCAAGCTTCTGGGAATCTGTGGGAGTTTAACCGTGTTCGTCCCGTCGTTTGTTGACTTTCGCCCGATCTCTGTCCATCCCATCTCCTTTGCACCACACTCTATTAAGTCACCATCACCATGTCTGAGAAGGGCTCAGAGTACAGCTCTGAGAATGAGAGCACATTAGTCACACCGATAGAGACGACAAAACCAGTATGGCCACTGGTAACGCCGCGGACCAGGAAAGAGTTGTACCACACCATTATCAAGTACAACTACTGCGTCTTTCCTCTTAGTCTGGGACTGACATTCTGCCGTAAGTACTCCGAATTCATCACTTATCTTACTCGAAGGGAAGACGTTCTGACTCGCCGGTATGTAGTCCTCTGGAAGCTGGCCTACGTAACAAACCGTTACCAAAATGCCGTCGCCGTCGACAACCAATGGAACTGGGCGACCATCCTCCAGACAGCACTGTTGTTCTTTGGTCTCCTGGCCCAAATGCCACCGTACGTTTCCGTATGGAGCCTGTGCATACCCATGCGACCAGGCTTGCACGCCCAAGAGCCGGCGAAGCGTGACTTCAGGAGCTTGAGAGTGTGCCTTGTGACGAAAGGTACAAACTTTGATGTAAGTGCACGCTGAATGCCCCATCGTCAATAATTGAACAACACTAACATGATTGAAGACCGTCATCAGAGCCGCCAGGGCCTGGGCACCGATGCAAAACATCCCAGGCGTGCGTTTGCACGTCCTGCTGGATGACGAGAAGAAGGAAGTCGAGTTTCGCCAAGCAATCCCCTCCTTCGTCCAGATTGTCGTAGTTCCGTCGGCCTTCACCCCAAGCAAGGCCAAGTACAAGGCTCGCGCGCTGGAGTACTACCGCAGGAACCAACAGCTTGGAAGCGGCGACTGGGTCTTGCATCTCGACGAAGAGTCCATCATCGATGAGGCTGTGATGGAGGCCTGTATTAACTCCATCACGAAGAGCGACATTGACATGTTCATGGTACGTGTCTCTCTACGTTCTTGAATCCCGTAGAAAAAGGTTGTTGACGAAGGCGCATCGAACAGGGAACGCTGCATTACAACGATGTCAATCACTGGAAGAACGGCTTCCTCTCAACAGCCGAGACGCTCCGCTCGCAAGAGGACTTCGGAAAGTTCTCCTTCTCGGTCAGGATGCGCAATAAGCCCATGCTTGGGTGGATGCACGGCTCTTGGATCCTGATCAACGGTGCCGTCGAAAACACCACAACCTGGGACACTGACTGCCAAGCGGAAGACTTCTGGTTTGCCTACAACGTATGTTGACCTGCCCCATTCTGAAGCATGATGGAACACCATGGGAGATTAACTTGACCTTTACCAAAGTCCTCCGCAAAGGGATACAAGTTCGGCTGGATCTGGGACCCCGTCCACGAACAGCCCAATGAGACGTTTCAAGACTTTTGGAAGCAGCGTAGGAGATGGTACACGGGCATCCTCTCTATCCCTAGCGTCATTGTGCAATTCTCGCTTGTGGTCAGCGTTATTGGTGAGATGGTATACTGGATTGGGTATGTTTCTCCCCTTCTTTCCTGGGCTGATGTCGAGTGCGTTACTGACTTTGAATACCACAGACCCATCTACACACAGCTCGGCGGGTCTTTCATCATCCCCAAGTGGCTTTTCATCTGGGGCCTCTGGCATTTCACCGTCGACACCCACAGTCTACTGGTCGCATCATTCATGTCAGATCTCACGGCACCAGAGGGCGTGACGTGGCTTCAGACGGTTCAACATGCCATCCAGACGGTGTTGCTTGCGCCGATAGTCCGTCTCGTACAGGTCTCGGCCCTGGTGACGTGTATCTTCAATCCGGCCAAGGGCTTCGCGATTGTGTCAAAGAAATAAAATAGACAAGTCATCGTAATAGACATTAGAACATAAAGCGGAATGGAGTATCGCTGGGCGAGCTTGTCCTCATTAATAGAACAACTAATTTAGAGACTCAAAGGACCATGCAGTACGCCTGTTCACTTACGCGCACCGAGGTGCCTAGTAGTAATATGGGAAGCCCAGTCAGAGCCCAATGGGCCGCTGTAGCCACGTCCCATAATCCCCAGAGATAGAGTGTCTACTGTGATGCAACGAGGGCCACACTTTTGGACATATCATGGGCCGAGCCGTTCTCTGCGGGTCCGATCGGTATGCTTCCGGAGGTCCCGCAGGGTGGCGCTCGGGTGGCGTCCCAGTACACGCACCGTTGGCTGAATTATAGAAAGCTTGATTTAACGATTCTCTTGTATTAACGAGCAGGTATCTTAGTTGAAGGTAGCAATGATCTTGTCCGCCATCTCAGGCAGCGTCTTGGCAACGACGTCCATCTTTCCGAAAATATCAGGCAGCTCCTCTCCCTCCAAAGCCTCACAGTAGGCAGCGTTGAAACTGGGTAACAAGTTAGAATATTTTGAAACTTTCAGCGTGGACACGTAGTACTTACCCAACAGTCTTTGCTGTTGACGCATCCCAAAGATGCGCAGCCGCAAACCAAGGCTTGCCGTTCTCAGACAGCTTCTTCAGAATCGGCGCATACGCCTCGGGCGTAGGCTTCGCCAACCCCGACGAGTCGCACGACAGCAGATTCTCAACCGGCATGTCCACGCCTCCCCTCGAGAAATAGCCGCCCACACGCGCAATGTCGCCCGCCGTGAAGCACCAGACAGTGAAGCCGGCGTCGCGCAGCTTCTGCACGCACTCGGCGGCGCCCTCGCGCAGGCGCAGCTTCTTCCACTCGTCAATCAGGTAGTTGACGTCGTCGTCGGTGCAGAACTCGCGCGGCTTCTCGATGCCGGCGTAGTGCAGACAGCGGTAGAAGAGCGACTGGAAGACCTTGAAGAAGACGACGTAGCGGCCGGACATGGAGAGGTAGGTGTACTCGCGCTCGGCGACCTCGAGCCAGCAGCAGCCGAGGAGCTTCGGCTGGATGCCCCGGGCCTTGAGGCGCTCGCCCAGGCGCTCGTCGATAGCCTCGAACAGGTGCTCGTACGAGACGAGCGTGCCGACGACGTCGAACACGACGTTCTTTGATGCGGCCATCGTGATGTGTGTGTTGTGTTTGTGTTGTGTTTGTGTTGTGTGTGCGGAAAGTGGAGGCCGGTGAGTGAGGGGGTTTTGCGGGGTTGAGAACAAGACACGATTCAGAGCCTACTAATTAAGACACGGGGCCTGATGAAGTAATGAAAATGTTGGGTTGCCGGGTTGGAATCAAATTTGACGATGTGGCTTCTTCTGAGTAATCCTCATACACGGCGTCAGACAAGAAGCAGGTTAAATAACAGAGGCCACGATGCTTATCGCAGGCGAGGGCCGGCGGCCGATGCATATCACCAAACACGCGTCCGTGATCTCCAATCTTTCCCCGCATTCTGGAACACCCCCCGAGCGGTTTCGGGGTTGGACATCCCCGGACCGGAAGGGAACGTTTTCCGGGCACTTGGCCCCTTGCTGCGCTGCGCACCCGGATGAGCCAAAGGACATTCCGGTCGGTCGGTTAAATCCAAGGGGCTATGCTAGATAGCCGGGCCGGTGTCTTTGGAAGCGTGGTTTGTAAGATGAGATGCTCGTGATGTCGATCTTATCTTGCGCACCGATGGGACGGTACCGCGACTCCTATCGGCCCATCGGGCACACCCTGCACACTGGCGGCTCCACAGATAATGAGCGAACAGGCGAGGATACCCTCATGTTCGGTGAACTTTAACCAAGTCGGCCGAGACGCGTTTACGTGAGTGTTGGCTTAAAAAGTGACGCCTCTCCGAGACTGAAAGCGCCGCACCGGCCAGTTAGTGAAATCAGTCCCCGACGAGTCATTTTGGTTATTTTATCTTGTACCGCGCTATCAGATCTGAACTTCTTCAAACTCCGCGCTATCACTATCACTATCACTATCACGATGGTTCTCCCGATCAGCAACCCAACAAAGTCCTACTGGATTGAGGGGGCTGAGTCCCCCCTCCGCGACTTTCGCTCGACGGAGGAGCTGCCCAAGGAAGTTGATGTGGTAATTGTTGGCAGTGGTTATGCTGGTGCGACGACCGCATACTGGCTTCAAAAGGTACCCCTAGAAAAGCCCCTTCGCAACGCGTTTGAACCGCAGTCTGACCACGATTTCAAGTTCACGGAAAATGCGCCGCAGAAGCCGGAGATGCTCATGCTGGAGGCGCGCGACATTTGCGGCTCATCAACAGGCCGCAATGGCGGGCAGCTGAGGCCTCACGCCTACTCCCGCTACAAGCCGTGGTCCGCCCGTTTTGGCCCCAAGGTCGGAATGGAGCTCATCAAGCATGAGATGGCGCATCTCCCCGCATTCAAAGAGCTCGCCGCTGCAGAGGGCATCGCGGAAGAGATCTGCCTAAAGTTCGGCGAGACCTTTGACGCGGCCATGACCGACGAGGCGTGGGAGCGTCTGAAGGGCAACTACGAAGAAATGAAGAAGGACCACGGAGAAGATGATGATGTGGTCAAGGTCTGCAGGCTAATCGAGGACCCGAAAGCCGCGGAGGAGTTCACACAGATGAAGTCTTGCGTGGGCGCAGTGGTGCATCCCGCCGGTCAAGTGTGAGCATCGTGTCCTCACCAATGCCAAGACTTCAGGGGTAGCTGACAAACTTTCGCAGATGGCCGTACAAATTCGTCCACGCCTTGCTCAGGAAAGTCCTTGAGACTGGCAACCTGAACCTCCAAGCACACACACCCGCCGATAGTGTTTCTGAAAAGGATGCCGACGGCTGGGTGACTGTCAAGACTCCTAGAGGCGATGTAAAAGCAAAGGCTGTGGTGCACGCTACCAACAGATGGGCCTCGCACCTTCTGCCTAATTTCAGCAATCTGATCTTTGAAGACCGATGCACCATCGCGTCTTTGAAGGCTCCGGAAGGCTTCATCAAGCATACTGGTGCTCAGCACTGGGATAGCAACGTGAACGTGAGTTTTCAATTCATCCTGTCTCAAGACCCCTGAACAGGCATCTAATGAACTTGGCCAGAACTACCATCTTCAACTCCCGCCACCGTACAACAACATCATTATCGGCGGCGCGAGGCAACTTCTCTGCCATTACCCGGACAAGTGCATCCTGAACGACGAAGAGGATCAGCAATTTGAGGGTGCCCCCGAATTCTACGAGACATGGCCATCATCCGATATTGTTGGCTGGGAGGGCGGAGAAAAGGCAGAATTTGCTAAGCCTGTCAACGAGGGCGGCTGCTGGTCTGGTGGTAAGTTGACCTCATGATGATTACCACAGCAGACTCGTTGACATCTTTAACAGTTGACTCCTCGAGCATTGACGGATTCCCCTTTGTCGGGGCCATCCCCGAACAAGACGGACATTTCGTTACGGCGGGATTCTCTGGTCACGGTATATGCTCCTCACTCATAAAAAATTCAGGATTCTAACTGACGATATTTCAAGGCATGCCCAGAATTCTTGGTTCTACCGCTCATCTTACTCCTCTCATTCTCGACGCTTTGGGTGTTAAGTACACCGCCCCGTCGATAGTCGCACCGTTCCCTCCCTTGCCGAGTCCCTTCTTTGCCACTGCTGAGCGGATTGAGAAGTTGCAAAAGGTTGATGCCGCGCCGAAGTGGGAGGAAGAGAGAAAGAGCAGTTTGGAAAGTGCGAAGAAGCCGTTCTGCAACGACGCTCGCAGCCGCCCGAGACTGTAGCGTGGAAGTGGAGGAGTAGAAGATCCATTGGGAGCCTCTTCATCTGTAAAAAATGGGGCCTCGTATACATAAAGTGCTCAATAATTGGGCCAAGGAAATAATGAAGACGCTACAATACAGCACCTATTGAATCCACTTTGGAATAGCTGATTGTATGTAGAGTGAGATACGAGTGAGATGCAGCGCTGAGATTCAGCATAGTCCCGGCGCACAAGCTTCACATCAACTTTGAACCACGCTCGGCAACCTAACAAACACATTGGAATAGTGGCCATAGAGGCACATCTAGACAATTTGAATTTCAAAGTTAGTGCTTCCATTTTATGTGAGTTGGGGTGATTTGTGCTGATGCAGGCTACGTGGTCCTCTTGGATTCAGAGCTGTGTACAACGAGTAACGGACATCGAGGTCGGGCAGGTATCTACAGGTCGGCGAGATTTCAAGCGGAAGGTAAATGTACAGTCTCTTTACTAATTAAACAATGACTAAACGAACGGGGTGCCGGGTCGAGCCTGACTCAGTCATCTCGCGTCTGCCCCGCCGCCGATGGCACACCATCGATCGCCGCCAGCTCCCCCGCATCAATGTCCGTCTCCGCGGGCTTCTCCGGCACCAGGCGGATGAGGAAGACCATGCAAGGCACGGCCAGCAGCAGGATGACGCAGTTGACGATGAATGCAACCTTGGGGTCGGCGCCGGAGTTAGTGTTGATGGCGTACGAGATAGCCTGGCCCGCCGTCTCGAACGCTCTGAAGAGACCGCCGGTCCTAGAGCTGGAGGCGACGTCTGTAGAGAAGGTGCCCAGGATCCAGTAGAGAGACAGCTGGGTCCAGTAGCCGGTCGTGAAGATGATGAGATAGGGGATGTAGGCTTCGGCCCATCTTCTGCCGTGGCTATTGAGAGGCACTGTTAGCAAGTTGAAGGATTGAAAGGTGGAGGGATGCACGTACGTTTCATAGTCCAATGCCGGCTCGGAGAGGCCAAACTTGCCGTACTCGATACCAATCCAGACGAAGCAGGCTGCCTGGGGAATGAACCACATAGCAAAAGAGATCCATGCTCTCTTTGACTGGGACCAACGGGTGTTATCCAAAAGCTTTCCGTAGGCAATGACCAGCGGGATGGTGATCGTGGCTGAGACCCGTATTAGATGGCTTCCTAGTATTTAGGTACGAGGACTACTTACGCATGATCAAAGAAGATAGCGCGCGAGCACGGACAGAGAAGTGCAAGGAAAGATAGGTTCCCATGGTTCCACCGTAGAAGAACGAGTAGAAGGAGGGAATAAAGATGAGCCAAGTCTGCCCCTGGTGTTAGTTTATGACAGAAGTGTTTACGAAGGAGAGCTTCATACCTTGGGACGCTGTGCGTGCTTCCACAGGGCAGAGAATTCTTGCTTCCAGCTGATGCTGGGAGACATCGGGATCTTGGCACCGTCTCTACGTCGGACGCGCCTGGTGGGGGACAGGAGGAATGCCCAGATGACACCAGTGCACTCTGTGAAAATAGCTTTGGTCAGTTACTGTAAGCTTTCACAGACACGATGCGAAGACGTACCGAAGCCAACGAAGATGAGGTACGTAGACCACGCAATACCGCCGGCAGTGCTATCGGAGTAGTTGGTGGAGAAGTTGATCGCACCTCCCATCACACTGCCAGAGTTTCTCATTGCGGACCAGATACCCAGATAGAAGCCTCTGTCGTCTTGCTTCGGGTACGACAACATGGCGGTGGTCTCGGCGACGTAAAGGAATCCCGATGTGAAGCCTCCAATCAGCTAGAGAAGTGTTAGACTGAGTCAAACGATCAATGACAATGGAAGATGACCTACCCTAGCAAAGAGAAGGTACCAATCAACACCGTACTTGGCGTTGACATAGTAGGCAGAGCCAGCCAGGGGCATGGCAATGGCAGCAATCATGCAAGACCACTTGATGCCGATTTTGTTGATCAGAGGTCCTCCGAAGAGGGTCATCACGCAGCCAGCCGCATAGTTGAGCGAGGTTGCCAAGTTGGCGAGGTACGGGGTGGAAAGTCCACCACCTCCGAGGTTGGAGATGGCGTCGGACATGGCGGGGCCGACGAAAGACAACCTGCAGCAGAAGACACAAGACTTAGATTCTACACTTGCATCGATGCACAGACTTTTGCTTTTACTTACGCTCCGAACAGGATCATCTGCCAAAGAACACTGCGCCAGAACTTGGTGAATTTCGGCGCACGCAGGTACGCGTCGTCGATGCCATAGTGGTCGGCTTCAATCACATGGCTGGGCACGGTGCCCAGCTCAGTGGTGTCGTCGACCTTTGTGTCGTCTTTCGTGGGTTCAGGAGCCATGGTGAAGAGACGGTGAGATTTGGCGTATCTCGATTAAGAAGAGATCAGTGCGGCAAAGAGAATGTGTCTAAACGTCCATTGATGTTATATATTCAAGCTTTTGGGGGTCGCCTATCAGTCGCCCAGACAGGAACTTGGAACATCCGTATCAATTGACTTGGTTTGGGTGAGGCCCAGGCGCTGCGGAGGCCCAGTCAGGAGTGTGCCATTGTCATCCATGGTACGCCGGCCTGGAGATAACAAGTGACACGCGCCCATCTAAAATCCCCGATGCGTATCTGTCAAGCGGATGGCCCTTGCAACAGCAGCAACCTTGCCAGTAGATTCCGATCCCCTTCAATGAAACGCAACTGTTCCTGGCTTGACATCCAAACTCCAAGCTGGCCGGCTTCACAATGTCAAAAGCCCAATTCAACATCAGACAATCCGTTCAATTGAACATGGCAATTGAACTGGCCAGGCCCTCTGCTAATAATGCCAACATGTCGCCATCAAGGTATCAAAACATGAGCCCATTTCCCCAGACGGCCAGTGTCCTCGCACCCCGCTGACATCCCGGATGGCGGCCGCGGGATGGCTAGATGACAAGCTCTCCCCCCATCGACACATGCTACCCTGCTCATGTGGCCTCCCAACCTCGACCAACCACACACGACCGCAGACCGGCAACGAGCAACAGTGTTGGCTCTTATCTGCACCGGCCCGGTTCCGGTTCCCCTGATAAACGTGGTCTTTCCCGGGGGCAGGCAACGTTGATAACGTTCCGGGACCGGGTAAGGTAAGCCAGACGAGGCGGGAAAGTTGAGCACGGCCGCCAGGTTGCAGAGCGGCGAGCAACGGTTATCCTGCATATCCCGCGTTATCTGTGGGTGACGTTGCAGTGGAGCTCTCTCTGCTGTCTGTCCCTCCCAGCTGGGTGTCTGTCTGCTCCTCTAGCTTCTACTTAGTCGGCAGGTGTCCGGGGTGTGGTGGAACAGGCGAACTCCATCGGTTTGGGGTATCTGAGCCGAAAGCGGGGGAGGACCCAGCAAGCAAGCGATAGCGCTGACGGCGAACATTTCCCAAACATTTCCCAAACATTTCCCGGGGGAACTTTATAACAGCGAGGTTCGGCCGAACGTGGCTACTAAGCGTGGTGTTACCAAAAGCAGACAGTGGTGTGTTAGTGCGCTGTTTTTCGATTTACATATTCAATTGGCAACAGACGGGCGGATTGATTGATAGACAGACACTGCTTTCTTCGGATACGGATAAGCCATGCCGCCCTCCCCGCTCCCGGTTCCGAACTCCACGACCTCCTTCTGGAGGTCAAGTCCGCACCCGCTCGACAATCACCGGTCTACCCCCGACGTCCCCTCACAGGTCGACATTGCCGTCATTGGCGCCGGCTATGCAGGCGTCTCGACGGTCTACCACATCCTCAACATCGCCAAGGCCAAGGGCACCCCGCCCCCGAATATTGTGGTTCTCGAGGCGAGAGAGGCGTGCTCCGGGGCCACGGGACGAAATGGTATGTTCTTTGACATGTTTGATTTTATTGAGATAGTTCTAATGATGCGGCGGTGCAGGCGGCCACCTGAAGCCGGACCCCTACAATCGGCCTTCAACCCTTGCTCTCACGCATGGCGTTGAGGTCGCCGGCGAGTGCGCCAACTTTGAGGCGGACAACCTCGCAGCCGTGAAGAAGGCTATTGAGACCGAGGGCATTGACTGCGACTTTGTGTACACGCGCGCTGTTGATGCGTTGATGAGCGAGTCGATCTGTGAGCGCATGAGGTCTGGCGTTGAGTTGCTGAGGAAACATGGCGTCAAGGTGATGGACGACGTGTACTTCGCCAAGGGGGCGGAGGCAGAGCAAGTAAGTCAACTTGCTGAGATAAAACGTGTTTAGGCCACTGACGGGAATTAGCTATCGGGCGTGAAAGGCGCCAAGGGGTGTCTCTCATACACGGCCGGCCACCTCTGGCCGTACAAGCTCATCGTCGGCCTCCTCGAGAAGGAGCTTGCCGCCGGCGTGAACCTGCAGACACACACACCCGTGACTAAGGTCACAGAAAAGCCAGATGCAGACGGCTTCCTCACACTCACCACGCCGCGGGGAACTGTGCGCGCTAAGAACATCGTGTACGCGACAAATGGCTACACGTCGTCGATCCTGCCCGAGTTCTCGGAAAAGATTGTCCCCGTGCGGGGGATATGCAGCCACATCCACCCCGGCAAGACGCCAGCGCCGCTGCTGCCTCACTCGTACATCATCCGCTGGTCGGAGAGCGAGTACGAGTACCTCATCCCGAGGCTGGACGGTAGCATCGTCGTGGGAGGTGCCAGGGGCGCGTACTACCACGACTTGGAGAAGTGGTATGGCAATGTCAGCGATGACAAGCTGATTGAGGAGGCGAAGCACTACTTTGATGGGTACATGCAGAAGGTCTTCAAGGGTTGGGAAGACACTGGCGCGTACACCAACAAGGTGTGGACTGGAAGTAAGTTGGCATACTCTGAGACTGATGTGAGATGTTTGCTGACGTTCTTCGCTGCTAGTTATGGGATACTCCACGGACTCAACACCGCATGTTGGTGTGGTTCCTGGTAGACAGAACCAGTTCATGCTGGCCGGCTTCACCGGTCACGGCATGCCGCAGATCTTCTTGTCTGCGAAGGGCGTCGCTTCGATGGTGATGGAGGGTGTAGACTTTAAGAGCACAGGTATCCCAAGGCTTTACGAAGCTTCGCAAGCCAGGTTGGACAACCCCAAGAATAATGTCTTGGACAGTTGGAAGGCATCGCAAAAGACTTCACCAAAACTGTAGATTGGGGAAAGGTGGCAGCAGGGGTTAATAGAGGGCAATTTCTCACGGTTCCTGGAGACGAAAGTCGGCATTACAAGTGTGCATCAATATAATTGAATTAATCCTTTGACCATTGACTACCTTGCGGTGTGTGAGATGTTGCCGCCCCTCTTAGTCAAAGGTCGACCTCATCGGATACATTATGCCATGACCCTATACACGGGATACTCATCACCGACGTTGACAGGCAGAATGTTGAACGTGGCATACGAGTCGATACCCTCCGGCTCCAACGTGACAAAAGCATGGGCAGCGTTCTTCTGTCTCGTGCTGACCCAGAACCCTCCCGCCGGAATTCTGACCTCCCTCTTCACAATTGCAGTCTCCACGGTAGATCTCGCAGCGCCTTCATACTTCGACGCAGCAACACTGGCGCTGGTCACGTTCAATGCCTCAACCTCGCCGCTGAAGTCGAACTCAAGCGTCTGAACGGTGACGCCAGCCACGCGAAGACGCTCAGCTACGTCAGCCCACGCCTTGGAGAACACGTACGCCTCGGGACGAGCGCGGGTGAGGTTCGCCACCACAGGCGTGGTGTTGAGGAGCTGGACCGGAACATCGACCAAAGCTCCCGTCTCCGCCTCGATGAACTGCCATGAAATGTTCGTCGGGCGAGGGGACTCTGTGATGACAATGTCCTCAGTGCTCTCGATGAACTTGGTCCTCGCGTTCTCGACAGTTTGGTAAACCTCCTCGGCGTGGTCCGCTGCCGTCTGGACAATCGTCTCAACCATTGTCAGGCCCGTGGCCACGCGGCGCTGGAAGTGCTGGTCCGCCAGACCGATACCGCGGGTTTCCGTCAGGAACATGATGGCCTGGCTCAGCGCGACGGAGCTGTCGCCGATCTTGGCGTCGCCCGTCGTCTCCTCCAGCACAATGTCGTCCGTCCCGTCGGAGCCAACGACGTAGGGACCCCATCTCAACCCCCTCCTCTCCATCGCCGCCGCAATGGCGTTGGCGAAGACGGCCTCTGAGATGTTGCGAATGTCAGCGTGGATGTTGGCGTTCTTCATGGCGGAGAATTGGCCGTCCTGCGCGTCGATCCATTGCTCCTTGGTGCCCCAGGCCTGAGTCGGACTATACTCGTGGCAGTCGACGCCAACATGCGGCGCGAAGCCCATGACCAGCTTCTTGATGTCGCGGGTCTGTTGGCGAGCTAGCTTCGTGTGATCGCGGTTGGGGTCAAAATTGGTCGCAAGGTAACGCTGGAAGTATGCGACGCCGTCTGGGTTGTATCGGGGAAGCATCATAATATCGACATTGTCCAGGATGGATGCCGCCCAGGTTGCATTGGCGTCAAATCGGCCGAGGAGAGCCAGCAAGGCTTGGTCGCCGCCTGGCTCGTTACCGTGGACACCGCCCTGCATCCAGATGCGCACTTTGTTGGGAGCACTGGCATTGGCATGTGAGGCAAGACTATCGGGAATGCGCTTTGTGGTCGACAGGTAGACGTAGGGTATCGTGCGGCCTTCTTCGGACTTGAAGTCAGGGTTGTGGTAGGTCATCCACTCATTGCGGGCAGTCAGAGTCTGGAGGTAGTAGTCTGCGAGTGCCCAGTCAGAATAGCCCAACTGCAACATATGTTGTTGGCTTCACGCACCGAGAGTTGCCTGGTCAGTCGGTCCACTGATGCCGTTGGCGAAAGTGCCGGGTACGCTGCCCGGGGTTGCGAATGCAGGCGAGAGAAGCTCAACGCCCTCAACCTCAGGGAAGTTTGCAGCGACGACCTCGGTATCGGGAATCACCTCGACCTGGTTGCTGGCATAGGTGAGCGCGGTGGCCAGGCCTGCGTGCAACAGACCTAGGGCAGCTGTTTCCTGGTAGCGCATGTTGACGATCGTCCCCGGACCTGGCTCCGATCAAGTGCTGGCAATTGGTGGCGGCGACGGTGAAGCGAAGAACACCAATGTTGAGACAGCAACATGGGCGTGTGTTCTTTTAATCTTGCCCGCGGTCTTTCGGTCTCCCACCGAACCCCAATCGCATCGCCAAGGCCTCATTTACCACAGTCAAGAACCCATAACGTCATGTTGTCGCTGTCGCGGTACGACGGTCACGGCATTTTTGCTCAAGCTATGCGCAAATAGGCATCTGTTCATCTCTAGTGTGGAGGATGCCCCTCAAAGTGTGGGGTTTATAGTCTTGGGGATGCTGTCAAAAATCCCCGGAGCTTCCATACAAGTGCTGCGATATCGCTTGCCAAGACATGTTATCTTGCCAAGAAAGAGCCATTACCAGGCCGTCGGGCGGATGTGCATCAATTTTTGATTTCAATTGTTAATAATATTTGTGTGTGATAATACTTGTTGGGGCAAAAACATCGTTGGAGATGGAAATCGTAAGGACGTTGAATGCACGCGTGGATTGAATCAATGATGGGTTAGATATAAAGGTAACGTTGACCAACTTGGAGGGAACACAGGAGAGAAATATGAAACATGCAATATAGAAAGGCACGGATTGATGTGTAAATAGCGTGCTAAAAGCAGTTTTTTTTATTATTTTACCCAAAAGTCGGAACTCATCGCAGTAATAAGTTGAGTGTTAAAGTAATTTATTTTTCACGCTTGGCCATGTCAAATGAGGTCATGAATACCAATATGGAGATACATAATATTTTCCTTCATGAAATAGATAGACAGATGTAGAAACAGAAGCAGAGAAGCAAATGAGGTAGAAATAGCAATACTAGAGATAGGAGTAGAAACGAAGGCAGAAGAAAGTTACATATCTATCAGTCTAATCAAGTTGTAGACATCTCGCCCGTCACTCTTAGAACTTGCGTGTTGCTTTGGTAAAAGCTACTAAACAAGCTAATCGACTACCACTACCGGCACAGAGGCGACGAGATACAGCCGATCAAGACGGATGCACCAACTCCAGCTGATGGCACCGTGAGGCCGGTTCCGATGATGTTGCAAAGCGCGCACTCAAGCGACGACTTGCTACACTTGATCTCGTATTCCATGTTGCCATGTTCGGAGGGATTGCGGCTCGAGCCTTTTGGTGGGATGTTGTCCATCGTCATCTTAATCTTTCGCGGCACCTTGACGTAGTGGTCGACCTTGTCTACCCACTGTAGGCACTGGCCCTCGTGGCCGGGGCGTGTGTCTGGCGTGCGACAGATACGAGTCGTCGTCTCGCGCTTCGATGAGTATTCCTTGGTCTTGCCGAGATTGGCAAACGCGGTCGACAGTCGCTGCAGCGAATGCAGCTCAGAGTGGCCCTCGTTGGCGTGGCATGACCACTCAATGGTACAGCCCGAGCCGATCGAGATGGCCGTGGTATCGCAATCGGTGCTCTTGTCGTTGAACATGCGTCGGACAGTCGCGACTACGTTCTCCGCGGTTTGCTCGTACAGCTCCACCCAGTCCGAGTTAGTAGAGCCGGTGATGGTCGTGTCGTCCTTGTCATTGTTGTTACCGCCACCGCTGCCGGGTTTGACGTACGGCTTGCCGCGGTGGTTGCACACGTAGGCACTGGAGCACCACTTGCCGTCGGCCAGCTGATAAACCTTGTCCCAGTGGTACGAATAGCACTTGAACGGCTTGTCCAACTCGTATTTGTGCCAAGCATCGCCAGCTGGGTTGGGACCTTTGATGCTGCGGTCAATGTGGACGGTGAAGACGTCACCATTGGGCATAGTTGCGCTGACACCGCCAGCTTGGCCCCAAGGGTACGATCCACTCCACGGCACGTTGACCATCATGGTCGGTCTGTAGGTATCTAGCCCGTTGCCCGTCCAGACATCGCCGGGGCAGTAGATCATCTCGCGTGAGGTAGAACACCGTTTGCCCCGAGACCGATGCCGCAATCGGCGAGCATGAGATTCTCGTATGGGCTCCTTTGGGCCAATGCAACACTTGCAGAGAACAGAAGTGATGCGCCCCAAGAAGCAGACCGGAAGTTTTTGGTGAACATGTTGAGTTGTCGACTTATCGCGGTAGATAATAATTGATGAATCAACAGAGTCAAGTGTTTCAAACGAGGTGTTCTCAGTTAGTGAAATCTTGTTGATGCTGCTGAGACCAAAAGTACCAGCTGTGGCAACATCTTGTCTTTTATATTTCTACATATCAACTCGTCCCGCCCTCGATGGGACTAATGGTACTAGATTGTCTCTCAGCGGTATGGTCGTCGGGAGTTGAATCTTTCTGGTATTTCCCCGGGCTCGCCGTTCAAGAACCCGCTCAACACGATCGTCTGCTAGATGCGGGCTTTCCGAAAAGGTCTCGCCTTGTCCCAATGTGCTTCGGGCAACGCGTTGAGCCCGTTGTCTCCAGTCCGGAAAGGCTATCTGGAGTGTGGGTTGCACAAGAAACCCTGGTTTAATGCTTCTACTTCTAAGCCAGCCAATATCCGGCCTTAAGTTAGAGCTATGCACAAACTCTCAAGTTCAAGCCGCTCATGCATGTTCACCTCAATTTGTTCAAACTCGATGGTGATTAAAAAGAGATATTCACTGAAAATATTCGTTGCTCGTGGTTGTCCCCAAACATTACAATGTTGGGTCCTCAGCTTCCTCCAACATGATGGTACTGCAACGTGGCGTGGGGAACGCGTAGAAAGCCAATGCCCCGGGAACGGAAAGTTTCATGCCAATTTGGGTAGTAAGACGCTCTGATAGGTTTCTCAAGTCCATGTACATGTCGCAGAAAATTCATCACTACCGCTGAGGTGCCCTATGATGCATGGTAGTGGCTGAATCTGCACATAAGCACTAGCCCCGCGAAGGTCGTCATGCATACAGAGTAATCGCCGACCTTGATTAGCATCAGCGTCTCATGTCTCAATGAGTAGGCTTTCTCCTTTTTCGGCCGATAAAAGGAAGGACGTTTGAGAGAACACGCTTGGCCTGTATTTCGCCACAAATCCGCGTGCAGTGAGGCTTGGATGCAAGGAAACGTACAGCACGTAGAAGAGGGATTCTGGGGAAATTTGACACTAATTTCAAAGAAATACTGAAACGGCGTGCGGATAAAGTAACAGGATAGAAGACGAATATAGATCGATAAGAACAATAACAACAACGACGACGACGACGACGACAACGAAAGCGATGGCAGCAATAGCTATCAAGCTACTGTACAGATATAAGATATCAGCAATAGTCCGCCCAGTAAGCTAGCCCGAATAGCTCCCGATTAGCGACGCTTTTACAACATCTTCCTCGAAGCGCAGAAACTGAAACTTTCATAGCTGGGGAACTAGGGCGCCATGCAATAGCAAACTATCTCCCTCATGGCAGAGGGAATGTCGATTAACGTCGAAGAATGGGTTCGGTCGCGCATTTAATTGAACCACTCAGACGGTTAATTGAATCACTCAGACGGTGTTTCGGGGTGATTACAAGGATGAAAACGAATCCTGGGGGAACCTTCCTTTCAGAGTACACTCAGCCGAACCGGGCGGCGTGATACTCAAAACGAACTCTCATATTATTCAACGTTTCTGGCTAAGTAATATTCGCACGATAGAAACGATGGAAAGTGTCTTTGGTAACTTCTAAAATCACGTCTATTTCATGAAACCTCATGGACTGATTTATCTTTAAGTGGCCTGCCTCACCGGCTGACACAACGCCAAATGCATCCTGTCATGATTTGGAGTCAGCTTTCCCAACTCCACAGGCTAGGGAACGCCTCTTATAGGATCGATAAATCTTGCGCAATTATAATCACGCAAATCATATTCCATTTTCACCGAGTTTGTGGTAACAGTCACAAGCATTCAATCCAAATACTTCAGTCTCGTCTCATTGTAGAGGATCTGAAGGAATCAACTCAACATACGGAGAACTAGGCATCATGATTGCGTGTATGTCTTCAACATCAGTCCTTGGCACCTATGCTCCACGGCATAAACAAGCATTTCCCTTTCCTGAGCACGACCATGATAACTAGTAACTTCGAATACCTAAACAGAGATGTTTTCCGGTTTGCTACACACCTTTCGGACACCCTCAATGACTCACTCGCAACAGTTTTCACACCTTTTGATTGTCCCATCTTTTCCGCAGTCCAACAGACAGAGTCCACTCCTTTTCAGACAACTCTTCCAGCCCACCAAGTCTATCTTGAGTCACCTTTCTGAATTACCCGTTTGCAAGGCTGACCACACCATGGCTCAAGCTTGATGGCCTACCCACTAATCCCCTTCTGATAGACGTCATGAGGCTCCCAGTTCTCTCTGCCATTCTTCTCGTTGCAGGAACCTCCATGGGTGGCGCTGAAAACGTTCCTGCCAACTTCGGTAGACAGGCCTTCCGCTACGGGCTTCCAGGTGGCCTGGCGTGGCCTGCTGCGCCTAGGCCGGTGCTCAATGGACCGGCACTTTTGACCTTTGAGCAACAAAGTTGCCGCCGTTTTTACCAACTGTTGCAACAGAAGAGGTGGCGATGGATGTGTCTAACCTTATGAGTGGAGTGGCTTGAACCTCTGGCCCATCCGGGTAAATCGGATATGCCACAACGCGGTGTTGACGACAGCATTACAATCAAATCAAGCCTGTACATTAAATTAACTCATAAAAGAATACGCCATTCCGTACCCATTGCTTATCGTCAAGGCTGTTGCTATGCTTATTGAGCTCCGTCATGAACGGATTGCCTCAGAACAATAGAGAGCTAGGTCAGTCATTACTCTGCGCTATGCGGGAATGACCTTGGTGAACTTGCGACCTAAGTAGTTCCTAAAAGTCAAAAACACGTGAAGATGCCTCTCAGACCTCTTTGCGGTTGGCAAAAAGGTCTTCTGCAACCCTTGTATTCTCAATACACATCAGTCAGGTTGAAGCAGCATACCACCATCTTTCTTCTACATCCGATCGCCATCCGATTTCCTTCAGATTCCAGACAGAAGCGATGGCTTCCAAAGCAAAGTCAACAACCGCCAAGGAGGCAGCTGGTATTCGCTGCAGGGAGTTCGCAGACTTGCTTAACCGCGCACATGAAGACACCGAATTTGGCGAAGAACGTCCCATTACAGCGCGAGGGGGAGTATATGCGAAAGTCACCCTCCAAGACGTAAACGAAGACGTTGTTCGAGCTCTCGGGGAGTGGGTTGTGAAGCCCTGCGGATATCTGACACTTCCCGAAAGGTCCACTTCACATCCTGCTACAATTGTCTTCGCAGTTACCGAGCGAATCTGGAAAAAGCTTCGATCGGAAAGCTGCATCACTTTCGTTGAGAACATCCATCACATCAGCCCCGTTACCGTTTCGTGGGTGATGGGCGACAAGGGCAAGAGGGAGGAACCAGAAACCTTATCTGGAATATCTCAAATTGATGATAGTGGTCCTCTTGACGCGATCAATATTTACGTGGATTATGGTGAGGGTCTCTAAGGTACGTTCTGCGGAATACCGTATGTAGTGGCTCGAGGCTGACTGCAGAAAAAGACTCGAATTTCTAGCCGACATTTTCCGTTCTCGCGTACAAACTAAGTGCACAGAAAACCGCGCTGATGACCAGTGAATCTGTTTTCAGATTTTCAATGGGCTCGACTTGAGGGGCCATCTGAAGCATATGCAGTTCTTGGGGCATGGGACTCTTGGGAATACGTTTTGCAGCTCTCGGCCATCCTAATGCAGTAACTCCGAGCGCAACAAAGGAAAATAGCGAACAATGCTTAGGGCAGTTAGGTTCGCCTCATTCCACTGGACATTCTGTAGACAGAAAAGCTTTGTAATTCTCTGTACAAACATTTATGGAGACCTCGTCATGTTCCAGAACATTGAGCTGTCCCGGCATAGGTAGTACGAGCATCGCTAGCACCACGCACGATTCGAAGAAATTCTAAACACACTCATAAGCGTCAAACATGCATGTGACCACCACGAACTACATACGGTCATTTTTCCATACTAATCTTGCTAGTAGCAGTCATTAATTCGGTCAAGGTAGTGCGAATAAGCAGCGAAAACGAGTGTGACACGTGACTCGCAGCTCTGTGACGCCGCCAACTTACTTCGCCCCGCCGTAATTCCACGTCACGATCGTTTTTACGCAAACATGCAACAAAGAGTGCGGTCGCCTTTCTCCCCCAGGGCCCTACAAAATGTTTGACGAATGGAACATGCCAAAATAAGCCACCATGTTACCCAGCGAGCCCGCATCAGAAGGTGCTCAGCCATCGCCCGTCCGCAGAAGCAAAATCGGCTCATTTCGCGTGTCTACTGTTGACGACTTCAGTTCCAGCACTCGCAATGAACGTATTCGGCGAAGATCCGGGCTTCCATCAACAGCCTGCCAGACATGTCGGTCTAGGAAGGTGAAATGCCATGTGTCCGTTGGTCATGAAGGATCTTCCACACTGGGAGAGCAATCCCAGCCCCCACGGTGTCAGGCATGCCAACAAGCGGATATTGAGTGTCGCTGGGACACAGTCGACAAGAGAAAAAGGCGCAAGGTGCAAAGCACAAACGATGCATCGCGAGATACCGGAACGCTACCCATGGAAAGCATCATTGTCATCGGGGACGGCCAGCAGCCTGCTCCAGAGGAATCTCATCTTCACAACAGGGCGGCAAGCCAACCTTCAGGAGGTGAGGATCGGAGCAGACATTCAGGAGAAAAGAGCGCACAAATTCCGGAGAATTTCAACAGCATTCATGTAGGCGTGCCTGAGTTGGGTATCAGGGCAAATAAGGAGCCATCCGAAGTGCACTCAGAAATTCAGCCTCCGTCCAGGGAATTGTTTCCATTCGACAACATGGACATGTCATATGACTGGTCCGGAATTCAAGATTTGGTGCTCGATTTCGATGGAATGGAAAACGTCAGCAACATCAACTGGGATAATGTTCTCGCCGACCGACAGTCAGACGATCCCGCAGCAACGCCTAGGCCTCCCGCCAAAGCGATGCGCCTGCGGCTGTATCGACGATTTGGGCCCACGGCTGTTCTGCCCGGGTTGAGAAAGCTCTCTATTGCGGTCAATACTCGATCTCCAGAAGGGAGTGGTGAGTCTGATGCTAGTAGCCGCCCTGGAACCTCGATGACGTTGTACTCTCGAAGGGTGAAGGCAACGCATCCGTCACCAGGTACGCCAATGTCTGACGACTCGCCCTATGATTTACCACTGGAATGTATTCGTCAAATAGCCGAGGTATTCTTCAACCGGCTGGCTTGCTACTTCCCATTCGTTGAGCCCAAGATTCTGGATGGTCATGTTCGCTCAGGACAAGCGTCTAGTTTGTTGATGAACGCCATCGCAGCTTTGACGATGAGGTTTTGTCCCGTTGAATTGTCGCCCGGCACAGTGGATGTAGGCACAGACAGCCCATGGCGAAATGGGACCTATTTCCTGAAACGTGCCAAAGAGCAGCTTGTTACACTTCTAGCCATACCCACGACAGACATTGTGTCTGGAATCTTGATCTTAGCTTGGGCGGAATTCGGGGACAACAACGAAGCTGGTAAGAAAACTTTCTCTGATATCAAAAGGAGACAACGATCAAAGGCTGACAAATATTTCAGGACTATGGATGCTCTCTGGTATGGCTATCCGGATGGCTCAGGATATGGGGCTGCATCGATGTCCCGAGAAAGAAGCAAACCCTTCCAGCGTCGCTTTCTGGGATCGTTCGCCTCTCAGTCCAGACGGCAAAGGTCTTCTTAGCGATGAGATGTCCAAACTGCACCAAGCTAAATCCAAACTGATCTTGTTTTGGACGGTGTTCTTCCTGGATGTGTTTGTATCCCTGCTTACTGGCAGACCACCTACTCTAAAGCGCTCAGAGGTCGAAGTGCCAATTCCAACAACAGACGACATGAAAGCCGCGCAGCTGGACTTTCAGGAGCACGTGTCAATGAAGAACAAGATTTTCCCTGAGATAGCCCGGTTTATGCTGCTCTATTCAGAAGCAGTTGAACTTCTGAACCACACACGGAGTGAAGAGAATGTTGAGGACTCCACTTCTTCAAACGCTTCATCTCAGAGATCAAAGCTGGAAAAGGTCAGAGATCAGATCATGAATTTGTACCATTCCCTTCCGCCGGATCTGGCTTTTAGCATCGACAACTACAAAGCTTCCAGCCTATGTAGGCAGGCGGGACAGTTCTTGATGCTTCATGTGTACTTTTACACTTTCACAATTCTCCTGTCGAGAAAGCATTCACCAGAAGGTACGAGTAACTCACCTCAGCCACAGGCTGTATTGGTGGCATGCCAAAAGATTGTTCAAATGCTCAACACTGCTGAGCTCATCGACAAAACCGGCTATCTTTCTGTTCCGTTCATCAACCAGGGCTTGTTCGTCGCGGCGTCTACGATTCTGGAAGAGCAACAGTCTAACCAGAATCGGCCCCAAGATTTGTTTTCTCTGGTTAGCGGCACTGACGTTGACTATCTCTGCAAGAAGCTGCAGGAAATGTCCCACTACTTCAGGGGCACTGGCGTGACCCTAGCGGCATTGGAACGCAAAAGACGAGAGGTCGCGGCCAAAACCACAAGAGGCAACCACTCGAGCGAGGATGAAGATTCGGACGAAGAAAAGAATGAGGTTGTTCAGTTGAGCGATGGTGGCATTGTAAACCGATACTCGATACCGGAAGAAAGAAGCTAATTGTCGGTTCATCATGGGATAGTAGAAAGGCAGTCATTTAGGATTCGAAAAAGTGGTCAGATATTGACACAAGGTGGGGAATTCCCAAGATGTATAGAATATTTCCAACAGGAGAGTCTGCTAAGTATTTTCAAATAGTAAGAGATATGTAAAGTTTCAAGATCAACGCCCATACTGAGATAAATCTTGTTCTAACCTAGAGATCTATCTGGCCAAGTTGGGAAACACATGCTAGGAAGCGGAGCGCAGCCAACCCTTGCCCCACCTTCCCCATTCGGTAAATCCGAGCCATGTGCAACCTGGCGCAGCTGCACAGTCAATTTCTCCTGCTTCTTGAAATACGACGTCAAGATTTCATGCTACTATTGGTTTTACAAGTATTTTTGCTGTATATACCAGAAGATCTCTTATCAGGAATCCCGCGTTCTCTGACCACCACCTGATTCAAGCTTTCATTACGAGACCTCGGCATCGACCATGGGCTCCCAGAATAACGCCGAAGCCCTTGCGGGCACGGCTTCTTTCGCAGCGATTTTGTTCGACATGGACGGGACTATCATCGACACTACCTCTGCCATCGTTGAGCACTGGCACAGGTACGGTTCACCGGATTTCTGTGGGCGTAATCGCCTAAGCTGACTGCACTCCAGAATTGGAAACGAAATCGGCGTTCCAGCTGAGACTATTTTGGAAACATCTCACGGACGGCGAAGCATTGATACGTTGAAGCTGGTGGCGCCTCACAAGGCAAACTGGGAGTGTAAGACTCTTTGTGTGTTCTCAATAAAAGCGGCGGCTGACTTGAAATTAGACGTTAAAGAGGTTGAAGCAAAGTTGCCGGAGCTATACGGACATCTGGTAGAAGAGATACCCGGAGCTCGAAAGTTTCTTGAGGTTGTGGCGCAGCCTAATAACCCGTGGGCTATCGTGACATCGGCGTCAGGGCCCCTCGCTTCAAGATGGATCTCCCAACTTTCACTCCCCGTGCCAGATCACCTTGTCACAGCAGAGCTGGTAGAGAACGGAAAACCAGATCCTTCATGCTATGAACTCGCATTAAAGCAGCTTGGCTTGGTAGGTAGATCGGACGAGACCCTCGTTATTGAGGATAGTCCAGCGGGCATAATTGCGGCCAAAGCAGCAGGTTGCAAGGTTTTAGCGCTTCTGACGACTCACTCGAAGGACCAGGTACCTGCAGCAAAGCCTGACTGGGTGGTGAAGGATCTTCTATCTGCCGAGGTCGTCGGCCATCAAAATAGCAAGATAGTTGTGAAATTTCACGATCAAAAGTAGGATAAATAACGTAGAATCGAAAATGATAGGTTGAGAGAGTATATGATTATAAAGGCTTGAGACTAATATTGCGAGCGTCTTGCTATCTGGGCGGATACTACTAGTTAAATAGGCGAATAACTCCCTATATTGATACTAATAGTTTATCTTATCTTAATTAAATCTTACTACTATAGTTGCTATTCCTATCCTTCTCTCTTTCCCTATTATTATCGTTATCGTTATTGTTATTATTATCGTTATTGTCGTCGACGTTAGTATCGTCGTCGTCGTCGTCGTTATAATCGTTGTTATCGTATCGTCAAATATCCAGTACCTGCCCGGTTAGCTAGAAGCATCTGCCTGGAAAGCAAAACTCTATTGCGAACTGCATTGGTCAAATGTTATTACAGTCTATCCAGCGATATTGAAGCTCAGGTAATGTGTCGAAATAAAGAAAAATATAGCCTGAGAGAGAAGTCAACGTCATACGGACGCTTCCGGAACCAGTACATACAGATTTGACCGACCATCTATTCGGAAAACCTGGGCTAAGGGCCGTAATGAATGTATGGCACCCAGAGCGGTAAGATAATTTCGGTTCTTCTGATATCCCTCATGGACCTAAGATCCTCTCCGGGATGCGACGTATCTCCTTCCTGGTCGTCATCATGCATAGCGTCTCTGACTTTGTTTGCTTTCTCCCTCTGCTTCAAGTCCGCAATTACGGACGCTGCCCAGATGTCTCGAAGCTTCTTCGTAGCGAAATGCAAGCCACCGCTTACGGATGCGTCTGATATCCCTTTCGTGACCAGAAACTCGTACGCCAATTTCGCCATTTCAGAAGACAATTCATCGTCGACCTCCCACAGAGTCCCAATCACATGTCGAAAGCCTGACAGCTGAAATGCACTTGTCAGGTGAATGTTTTCGTCCACAAGATCCTGGTTGGAGTTTTCGCTTGTCTTGCATGCCGACAGGTAGGCTAGGAACGGTGGGCTAGATGCCAGATTCTTCTCCATGAGACTCGCAGTGGTCAAAGGTTGCGTCATCCAATCATCTAGCAGAATGTGGCTCTTAAGCGGGTCAAGCCGATTCGACTCTCCGTGTCCTGCAAAGTGGAAGATGCGGCAAGTCTCCAAAGCTGCCAGAACGTCTTTCTTAATAGAATCAGGCTGCACGCAATTCAGCGAGGTCGAGTTGAAAACACCACGAACCACGTCAATCTCAGTTGTTGCGTAGCGGAGGTTTGAGTGTGGCAACCCAGGGGTTTCTCCCATTCCGATCAATACCACATCTGAACCAGATTCACGATAACGCTGTTGACGAGATATCATGATTGCCTTCACAGACGAACTGTATGAAGACATAACCCTGTCCATGGCGGTCCTGTGGCCTGGAGCTAGGTGATAGCCAGCAGCATGCAACGGAAACCGAGCAAGAGGCCCAGTTGGGATCCAGACAATGTGTGGCCATTTGTCGTCGACACAATGTTTCGAGAAGCCAAGATAGTCCAGTACCGGTCCAACCACAGAGTCCCAAAGCCACATGAGTGTTTTGAACGACCGGACGTCATCTGCGCGTCGCAAAACGTCGTCCTTGGTGAGTTTTGGCAGTTCAAAGGCATGTATCCGAGATTGCTCTATAATCAGGGCATCGCAACGTCGGGAACTTATGTTGATGATGACGATTGGGCCGTCTTCTGCAGCATCTTGCATTTGTCTTCCAGTTGCAGAAAACAGGAATCTGTCGAAACCAGGCTGCGCGCGAATGTTCTCCAAAAGCACGGCCATTTTTGTGCTCGCTTTGTGACGTTGGTCTGTTTCTGGAAGCTTGTATAGGCTCAACGGATCATCGAATGATTCGATATCTTCGAAGGCGTCGCGGTATGTCGGCTTGTCTAAGTCGGCGCGGAGTTCGATGAAAGACCGAGCTAGTTCGGGGTGTTTGGCCTCCAGCAAAGACAAATCTGTCCGCCTATCGTGGAAGAAGCTGGCTAAAACTCCACGGCCGGTTTCCAGAAGTTCGATGGCAGTGACAGGACTCTGGCCGTCATTGAGTGCAATTGCTGCGGCCTCACATGCGATTCCAACAACACGCGCCAAAAAGAACTGCCTGTCCTCAGGCTGAAGGGTTGATGGCGCCGAAATAGGAATTAGATCCACGGCAGTTTTGGCGTCCAGAAATGCCTTATGTTTGTCTTGATCCATGTACCCCTTTGGCAACAGATGGTAAGCCGCGTAGACCCGTGTTGTTATGTCTGCTTGCTCAGAACCCAGCACCGCGCGTAAGTACTCTCTTGCCTGGTCTCTGTCGACATCTTGGCCTGTCTTGGAAAACCTGAGATCAAGTCGCGCTCCAAGATTGAGTAGCCATTGGCTCATACCCTCGTGCTCTGCAGGGGCATTATGGATGCATTCGTTCAAGTACTCAATGCATTGATTCAAGTCTGTCAAATCATTTGTGACGAGAAAACGTTCGGCAAGAAGATTTCCAACATTGTTCAAATACCCAGATCGATTCTCATGATCGTGAGAGGAATTCGCAAGGGCTTCGTGTCCAAGGTTGATAGCCTCATTGAGATCGTCGACATTTTTGGTCAATCTTGCGCGGTTGTTGAGCTGCGTACCAAGATTGAGCAGCCTGTCTGGTCGGGATTTATCGTTCAATGGCGTCAAGTTGACCATCTTTCTCACGATGCGTATACTGTTTTCAATGTCCGCCAGAGCTTGAGTTCTTGCAAACTTGCTCAGGTACATGCTTCCGAGGACATTCAACCTCCCGGCGTTCCGAGGGTCGTTTTCGCCTAAAGATGAAACAAGGTCCTCCATGATGTCGATGGCCTTCTCCAGATCCACCAAAGCTCCAACAAGATTGAACCTGACTTTCAGCCCTTGCACAAGATGTTGTACGAAGAAGTCTCGTTCTGGACCAACTGATGCAATCTCCAATGCGTTTCGACTGTGCAGAATTGATTCGTCAATGTCCGAAACTTGGTGGGTGTAGTTGAATCTGTGCCTCAACCCAAACCCTATGTTTCTGAGATTTTCGACTCTTTTCGGGTGATGCAACGGGGCCGCTTCAATCGCAATCCTTACAACCGCAATGGCTTCGTCTAAATCAGGGAGCTTATTGTTTCTTTTGAATTCAAAGAAGAGGCCCGACGCAAGCATGTGAAGAACGTCGTGATAGCAAGAGTCCGATTCCAAGACCCCTGACAGAGCCATCCTCGTGACGGCTACTACATCGACTTGTCCTGGTGCTTTCTCGCTCTCGTCTAGCCACTTGTCAAGGGAAGTGATGAGATTTCCACAGTGTTGTTCTCTCCTCGGGGCATTTGGTGAAATTGACTCAAGGATCCGCGTCGTGTGGAGGATGCTTTCTCGCAGGTGTGGCAATGAATGTGAAAGTCTGTACCTTTCCCATGCCATATCAGCCACAAACTTCAAGCTTGTTTCAAAGACCTGGCCCCATGCAGAAGTCCTTTCTGTGAGCGCCTGCTTCTCAATAAAGATTGCGTTGTCGAGGTCCGTTACATTCGAGGTAGCCCTAGACCTGATGGCGAGTGTCTTCGCGACCATATCTAACTTCCGGAGTTGTATTGGATGAAAACTGCCGGGGATCGCTGAGGCCTTCGAAATGAGGCCATCGCTTATTGGTTCCGGGTCCCTGACTTGCAAGTCGGCAAGTTGGTTGGCAAGACCATTCAGTTGTCGAAGAACATGCACCGTTTCGTCCAGCTCAAGCTTTACCACTGAGCTTGAATGTGCGGGCGCATCATGGGCAATCGTCTCGTCCTTGTCGTTGTCGCCGTCCTTGTTGTCGTCGTTCGTCAAGTTAGAGTAAACTTCCACTTCCATTCTCCATACCAAGTTTGTCCAGCCTGGATAGCGAGCAAGCGGGAATATGCCAATTTCTCCGCCCTCCATAAATGCCAAAGACTCGATCCAGGCCTGAACATCGTCCATCTCTTCGTCATCTCCCAGTGGAACCCCAAGGTTCCATTCGTGAGTGTGGCATCGAATATCAAACGATGCTCGCACGTTTCTTTGAAACTCATAAAGGTCGGGCTCCTCATCGTCGTGTATAGTTCCAAGCGCGAACCAGGTGTTGGAGTCCGCGTATGGGTTTGATGACGAAGTAGTGTCAGCTCGCCCTAGACGATGTCAACAAATGCGTATGGTTGTGTAGTTTGAAGATAGGTCAAACACGCACCTTGATCGTGTGACCATATCCGCACAATGAGCCGAGTTAGTTGCCCCGGCCCCAAGGTGAACTTCAAGTAAGGGGCGCGAGGTGAGTTGCAATCGAATCCTGTTGGCCGTGCTCGGATGATTTCTTGTGGCTGATACGGCTGTTCGCGGATAACCTGGCCAGGCTGCCCTCTAGGTACGGACATGTCTAACAAACCAGTGAAGTAGTCTTATCAAACACAAGTCTCATCAAACGCAACAAGAGCAGTAGGTGCGAGGGTCGCGGACTTCGAGTATGCGAAGACTTCAGTCAGGAAAGACTACTGGAATGAGGGAGAGATTTCAAATGCAGAATCACTCACAGCCTTGCGAATATTGTGTGCCACACACATTACCAACACATGACACAGCTGGGAATGGCGCTATTGCACTCATACAATATCAGGCGACCAATCCTAACCCTTGCCTCTTTCGCGGATGCATGCTGACGAGGTTCTGAATGGGGCACGGCACATGACCCCCTTGCCAATTTAATAGCAAGGTTATGGCCTAGCAATCAAGAGACGGAACCTGTTCAAAGCTGACAAAACTACAGTCTGTTGACTATTACGTGGCTGTCGACGGATGCGATTTCTGTTGTACGATTACTATCGCAGAAAACGGCATTGTCTGATTCGTCGGGTCCGAGAGATGTAAATCACGAAGTACCTCTTAGAGACCTGAACGAATCAGGGACCGTCATTTTGGCCAATGGGTGCAGCGCATTGGAGCATGCTGGGGTCTTTTGGTGTATACAGTGCAAAGTATACTTGCATGCGATCTAAACACCGACACTCGACCCATATGGGCGAAGGTTGAGTTACAAATTTAATGTCACTCATCTCAAAAGACTGATCTTCGATCTTTAGTTCAGAAAGAACTTTTTATTTCCATGGAGAACAAAAGAAAATTCGCAAAAAAGGTTGGCTCATTGGGGACTGGAAACAGAGTTCATGGAGGAGAATAAGACGCATCTACGACAACTCACAAATAGGCACCCTACAAGCGACACACTGTCTGCACGGTGTACACTCACCCATGACGACATCTTGTGGAAACAGACAATCAAGTACCACGTACCTCAGCAAAGATTTCACACACTGAATTTTGAGATGCTGCGGAGCCGACATACATATTCCCCTCAAACCTTTTTCGCGGCGATTCGATTCTCAACGCAGCCTCGTCTTCAGGCAATATATGTTGAGCGGATTAAAGATCCCTGTATCATCTTCTTCTCACGTTGTGCTCGAATTGCCTTCTCTCACCATGGCATCCGGGAACAACCCGAACACAGTCCACCTGACTGAGCAGGAGGCGGAGCGGATCCGGACCACCGTCCAGAACAACCTAGATAACCGATCCAAGCAGGCCGGTCAACCCCGGGAGCCGAGGGATGCTCATGGCGCCATCAGCCAGGCTACCGGTGCCTCCCTCATGCAGGACATGGGCAACATGACGGGATCCGGTGGACAAGACACGCTCCCTGCCCTTGGCGTCGGACAGACATACCCGCCATGTGCAGTCTCATTGCGAGACTTGGAGCCAATGACTCTTGCCGATCTCAAAATGGAAACTCATCACACAGGCCGCCGACTCATCGTCAAGCGTGCAGCTCCAGTGGTCACGCACGCCGCCCGATCATGGACCATGGTGCAAGACGAGGAGGCCAAGGAGACGGAGAGGTTGGAAATCTGTCTTCACAAGACGATGCACGGCGAGGAGATCCTTGAATCGGCAAAGACTTTCGAGATCAAGGAGCCATTCTTTACTCTCACCGAGGAGGGTGAGGCTACTATCCGGATTGACCATCCTTCGGATCTCGTCCCCATCGTGGATGAAGCACCAGGAGCGGACAAGAAATCAGCCGAAGACATGGCTAAGAAGTGCAAGGACTTGGGCAATGAGGCTCTCGGGAAGAAGAAGCTTGGCCTGGCTCGTGCAAGATATACCCAGGGCCTGGAGTTTGCCAAGAAGGATGTTGAGAAGACCGCGGACCTGGCCAGAGATATTGCTCGCAACCGCGCACACGTGAACCTTCTGTTGAAGCGAAACGATGAAGCCATCGCGGACGCCAAGGCTTCTCTAATTGGCAAGGACGACGAACGGTCCAAGGAGCTCGACAGCAAGGCTTACTTCCGTGCCGGCACTGGAGCGTACAACCTGGGAGAGTATGAACAAGCAAAGGGCTTCTTTGAGAAGCAACTTGAACTTGCCCCCGAGGATAAGGGCGCAAAGGCAAACCTCAAGAGACTGGCTCTGCGTCTCAAGGAGCAGACGGAGGGCGGTCACGACTTTGCGAAGATCAAGGCGAGTCTCTCCCGCGCTACTCCGCGGGCCGATGCGGCAACATTTAACGGCAAGACGGTGGTCAAGGACAGCAAGGGACGCGGACGTGGTCTTTTCGCATCCCGCGACATTGGAAACGGCGCAGTCATCATGGTTGAGAAGGCGTCCTCCGTTGTATGGGGCCACGAGAGCGACGCTCTGACGGGAATGACTTACGACGTGCGGGATAAGAAGATCAGGGTATCACCTATCGGCCTCACCAAGGTCATCGCCCAGAACCTGCTGAACAACTCTTCCCGCATCGCAAAGGTCATGGATCTTTACGGCGACTACACCGGGGACGCCAAGGCAAAGACCGAGACCGAAGAAGGCCCGGTCGTGGACGTCTTCAGGATACACGACATTGTCTGCCGCAACGCCTTCGGCGCGGATGATTCGCATCTCGGGGAAGTGTCAAAGCCGAGCACCGGCCTCTGGGTCCGAGCCGCTTACATCAACCACTCTTGCGTCCCCAACGCCAAGCGAGAGTTCGTCGGCGACCTGATGGTGATCCGTTCCCTCCGAAAAATCAAGAAGGGCGAGGAAATCTTCCACAGCTACGACGAGTCGGGCGACTACGAAGCTAGGCAAGCGGCGTTGATGACTACCTGGGGCTTCGAGTGTGGCTGCGCCCTTTGCGCGGCCGAGAAGACTGATGAGCCTGCTGTGAGGAAGAAGAGGAACGAGTTGGTGGCCGAGGCAAATGACTTCATTAGCAAGACGCACCCGTCTAACAACAAGCGTCTGACGGTTCTGAAGGCTCAACGTCTTGCCACCGCGATCGACGAGACCTATGCTGATGAGAAGTTCAAGGGGCTGTCTCGTCCGGCATCGGCGGGTATCCGGGAGTGGCTTACTAGAGCAGCCCAGTAGATGGCAATAAATCGAAGAAGTTAAAGCCGAGTAACGAGATTTCTTCAGTGCGAAGGTTGTTGATTGGCATTGAACCGGGAATGAGTATTGGTTATTCCCAGCGGAGATCTCGGAGGGTCATGGCTGGCGTGTTTGTGATCTTTCCGCATTGTTGACTAAACCATCATAGTCCAAGATGAGGAAGTTTTCTTTAGTCAGTCATGGGACTGGCGGATACTTGCTCCGCAAGCAGCCGGAAAACCTCAAGTTAAAAGTCAGCCGCGTGGCCTTTTTGCGCGATATCTCGGATATTGTCCGGACTATGGATCACTCGTTCAGCCTTACAGTATGCTAGCTGCAGAAGCCGAGCTTCTCCGAATCTTTCGGTTGAACCCTGGATGGCAGGTGCAACTGGTATCGTGAGCATTGCTGCTATGATCAATGCCGTCAGCAAGCCAAGACTTCCAGTCTCGAATACTTCTCTACCTTTCCATCATTCATGGATATAAATAAGGGTTCAACATGGCAGGTGGCTAGGGGTCTGGACTCCAGTATATAGACTTGGCAGGCTCCGGTCCATCCGTTGCTCCGAGGCGTCGCTTCGGGCATATACCCATGTTCGGCTGCCATCGTGACCCTGAACGGCAGCGCCGGCCTCAAGAAATATCACCGAGACTCGAATCCACAATTCTTCAGAGCGACAAGACCGTTATGTACCCCGCACGAATCCCCCACATTCACCTGTAACCATTCCATTTTGCCAAGAACTTCGCAATGGACTCGCCCGTACGCCAAGAGGGCTGCCAAGACAAAAACATCCAGTTCTCCCCTTTTTCTCCATGTTTTAAGACTTACACAGCCTTTTACAGCCAAGAAAACGCAACCT
The DNA here is from genome assembly GCA_020226115.1 of Colletotrichum viniferum. NCBI lineage: Eukaryota > Fungi > Ascomycota > Sordariomycetes > Glomerellales > Glomerellaceae > Colletotrichum > Colletotrichum viniferum. Next base: position 1,387,735 of record JAGFBE010000014.1, on the reverse strand, counting down.
TTGGACGAAACAAAGTTGTTTCGATGCGCATTTTTTCCAAGTCTTCCTCCCGAGAACAAATCCGAACAGCAATGGACGCTCAGACCATGGATTCTCGCCACTCATCTCGGTGAAAAACCGTTAAACGAGTGCAATCGAAAGTCAGTGGCCCTTACCAGATTAACGGGTTGTCGCGATGACAGGCGACGGAGGGGCAGCCCTCTTTGAGCCTTTTCAGCGTCCCTGACGAGGGTGGTCCCAGGGCGCTGCCGCGAGTTTAATTGCTTGGCATAAGCGAGCCCACCCCGGAACCCATGCCGTTCGCTCTTGCGTGCGTGATTCTTCATATTAGACTTTCTTGGGTGGTCCTTGGGCCACCTTCCGGATTGACAACCTTCAGATGTCCCGACCTATCACGTAGGGCTGTGCAGTTTACCCAGTCAGGCATCAGGGCACACCCGCGCGGTTGGATTTGCGGGAGATGGGACCTTGTTGGAGGGAGCTTTGGAAATAGACCAGACTTAAAAGCTCCTGAACGGCCGGTCTTTGCTCCGAGCTATGTAGCTAGTCATACCTTTATCTGTCCCTCGTTCATCCGCTTCCTGAGCTTAAACCTAGTTTCAACTCAGTCTTGAGAGGTGTTTGCTATTCGAAAGTCTTTCATTAATCACATACCTGTCAACTTCAAAATGGTCAACGCCACCGAAATCATTGCCGTCCTGGCAGGGACTTACACCCTCCTCAATACCTCTGCGTAAGTCAGCCCATTTAGCCTGGCTAGCTGTCGGCTCCCGCCTGAATACCGATAGTTTGGCTCACACTAGACTCGCACAGGACTAGCAATGGCGTTCCCGTCGAGGACCGCGTCTACGGTTCCAATCCTGTCGGCATCCTCACATACAGCAAGTCCGGCTACGTAACAGCCACCATTACATCGACCGACCCCGAAGACCGCCCGGCGAACCTCACTTTCCCCTACGAAGACAGCCAAACCGACGCGGACTGGGCCCAGGTTGGCAGACACTCCATCGGATACGCAGGCGTTATGCGTATCAGCGACGCCTTCCCCGCCACTCTCACAACCGGTCAAGTCATCCACGGCCCGTTGACTGTCGCCAACATCCCTTCCATGGTTGGCACCGAGGCCAGACGCAACTACACATTGTTTGAAGACGGCAAGGTTCTCCTCATTGCGTCGCAAAGAGATGGTGGCAACCGTGGAGAGCTGTGGTGGAGAAGACTGGATTAAATACCCCTTTAGTGTATGAGTGTTGTCAGTAGAGTTCGTTTCCTGTACAAATTCAAGCATCAGCGTATTTTATCACTCACATTCTGCCGGGGACCTTTGGTACCACCCGGAGCACTGTCTTGACTTTAGCGACATGCAGAATGCACAATTCACACGTTTGTTAACATCAAGATACTAACCATTGTATGAGCGAGAAGACTTTTTCGCATTCTAGCTTAGTCTCCTGGCTCGAATGCTGATGCAACACTCGCTGGGACTCATGCCATATTTGGATGCTAAAGAAATCTATCATTGAGATGGTAAGTATATACATGAACCCAAGACCCAGTCACGATGTCCCAAAACCCTTGCCCATGGTCAATCTTATCTCCTCAGTAAATAACGGGCCAATCTGAATCATAGCGAATGACATTGATTCCCAGGAGCGCGGCGTTTGCACTGTTGTAGTAGTGGTAAACAAACACATCAGCATCCGTGTCCGTGAAGACGGCAGGATGGCCAGGGCCATAGATCGAGCCATGAGTAGCCATCACCTCGGTTCCACCACCGTTCATCATTTGCACACCACTCTTGTCGACATAAGGACCCGTCACGCTGGTGGACCGACCGACCATGGTGCGGTAGGTGCTGGCGGCACCGTTGCAGCATCTGTCGAAAGACACCCACAGGTAGTAGTAGTTTCCGTGGCGAGTAATGAAGGGTGCTTCGATGGCGCCGTCTGCCACTGTGCGGCGGGCAAGAGAGACGAGGTTCGTGCCAGAACGCTTTCCAGTGCTCGGGTTGATGGAGATCATCTTGATGCCCGTCCAGAAAGAGCCGAAGGACAACCACCAGTTTCCTGACGGGTCCACGTAGAGGTTGGGGTCGATGGCGTTGTAGTCGACGGAGCTTGATGATTCAATCACTAGGCCTTGGTTGGTCCACGATCCTGACGCGCCCGTGCTGCTAGTCGCTAGGAAAATAGCAGACTTCTGAGATCCGAATGTCGAGGCAGAGTAGTACATGTAGTACTGTCCGTTACGGTAGGAGATGTCTGGAGCCCAGAGATTGGTGTCGCCGCCCGTATAAGCTGTCGTCCACGATGCGCCATTCGGAAACGCAGCGCCGGCATCGCGCCAGACAGTGCGATCGGTGGAAGTCTTGAGCGCGATGTTGGTTCCGGTGTGGGCCATGAGATATGTGCCGCTGCTAGTCTTGACAACACTTGGGTCATGGACGTTGATGCTGCCAGAAACCGCGCCCGGGTTGGGGTATGCTGCATTAGCACCCGGGGCTATGGAAACGACAGAAAGGATGCTGCCGATCAGCTGCTTCCACATGGGCAACATCTTGAATAGAGTTGCGGAGTAACCGCCGATCTTTGCGGTGACAAACTTGGGACGGGCTGATTGCTCAGGGACTCGCTGCGTCTTTGCCTGATAGACCAGGAACGTGGGTCAAAGAGCAAGGTAAAGAATGAATTGATCGCCTGGGGTTGAAACAAAAATGGCAAAGAGTCGTCGAAACATCGTCTTTTTGTATCTCTGTTGTCACGGTGCTCTTATCTTCCGTATGGCTGCCACGCGCGCTATGCGCAACATACGCGGTCATCTTGCCCACGAAGCGCCCCACGGAAGAATTACTCACAACGGAGACTCTGGTTCCGTTTCGTGGGGAGAGAAGCGCGCCATTCAGATATCACGGCAGTGAGAGCGGGATGTGACATCTTGGCAAGCAGCCAAAGGCCGGTACCGGATTAGGAAGGAACGAGCCGCGTGACTGCTTCTTCCACGAATCGAAACATGACAGTGACCTAGCTCGCCATTCACGGGGGAAGTTGGCGACCGATGTCAGACACAAGGCAGCATTGTGGGCGCGATGTAGTTGAGTATTTTCTTTGGCATTGTATCAATTTTAATTTCCTGGGAGTCACCACGCTGTTCGGTCGGTGCGTAATGCAACTGCATCTGGTCTATCATGGCCTCCAATCGTACCAAAAATACCACGTTGTGTGTTGTGATTTGCTCATCTAGTCTTCTTGATAACAGCCGTTAGAACTGTCACAAGCTTTGGGCAAAACCCGCATGGTGGGATAACGTAAGGGCGACCGTAAGTTTGTGTGTTAAGTCCATGCAAATGGCGGTTCCTACGTAGCATGCAGCTGTCGTCCAGAAACTCGAAAGCGTTCTTCTCCTTCCGGGGCGCAATGATGCTGCTCTCCATAATTCTATAGTACCTATTTTCGTTAGTTTCGAATTCATGCTTATGCTTAACCAGACTATCCACGTCCACCTGGTGGGCGATTGCACGATCGATGATGTGAAGTTTGACCTCCGATGATGGAAATCGTGTCGCAGCTTCCAAAAACTTCAGAAAGCACCCGCGGCTGCCGCCTGCTCGAAACAGGTCGGATATAGCCATCGTTTTGTTGCTAAACTCCCAGGAGGTGTCGTACTCGAACGCAATACTTGGAACTCCGAGATAGTACCCTATCTTTGGAATCCTGAACGAAATCGCGTTGAGCAGGAGGCGGACGGTTCGTTATTGATAGTAAAAAGGGTCATCAAAAAGCTGTGCGTCTTCGATTTGAAAGCAGAATAGTTCAGCTTCTGGATAGCCGAGGAGCGACGTATTTTTAGGTTTGACCTGGCAGTCTCTATGACCACACGAGCGATGTGAAGAATGATCAAATCCTGACCTTAGGTACTTTGGCTTCGGTTCTTCATACTGGTTAACTTTGTAGTGCCATTGAATGACCTCTCTGGATTCCACACAAGCAGTCCACAAACCTGCATCAAGTGTGTAACCAGATTCGTTCCCTCTGAACCGCCCAGGGCCTGATTGGAATCGTGGAGCAAGCAGCATGTACCTGTCGTCTTCCATAATGGGGTATGCGGGCTTTGAATTTTCCGTCAGATCGAAGTGGGTGTCTTGGATGCCGAAGAATTGGACGCTCTTGATACGGGCAGGTCGAATGGCAAGTCTCCATATTGCTAAGCGTAGTTCAGCTGGAAAGCCGAGGGAAGTACGCAAAGTCGCCTGTCATTTTCTGCGTTTGTGGAGTGTCTTGCAGACTGCAAATACGAAGACAGGGCTGGAACCAATTTGACGCCAATGCTGAATTTCGGTAACGAGTGTATTGTGTTGGCGTCGTGACCGGGTAGGAATGTAAATGTCGGGGAAAAGTGTAGAAAGCCCGTACCTATAACGGAGTGGCATCTGCTGTTTAAATAGTTCTCAAAGTTTTCACTCTTGAGTCAGTTCAGTCTATCAAGGGTGCAGGCGCTCAAGGTGCGCCTCAATCGATTGCCAAGGTTGATGTGGAATTTGGACTGGAAGGTTTCAATTGATTTACTTGGCATTAGAGCATCATAAAACTATCTACTTGACGAAGTACAATGGCTCTACTCAATAGCCTTTTGGACGTACTTGTCCTGCCACGAGCGCTCATTCGTAGGGGGCAAGGCGCGGCGAGATACAGTACCACGAGGGTGAAGAGCAGCAGCCGCAAGGTAGCTTCTGCGTCTGACCGCCGCCTGCTCGCTGACATCTCTCTTCTCAATGCCACCGTAGGCACACTTGGCGCCGTTAAAGGCAGCGTTAGCCGCCGCCTTCCAGACCTCGGTGACGTCGTTGACCATCGGCAGAGTCCAGTATAGACGGCAGTCAGTGATCTCCTTCACGAACTGCGCAGGGATGCCATCCTCGACGTTGTCTCTCAGAATCTGGTCACGGACGTTGACAGCAGCGGCCAAGCTGCGGTTCAGAGGGAGATCACTGTAGGTGGCGAAAGCAGCCTTCTGCTTGTCGGTGGTGGCGTAGGGGAGGAGGTCGGTGGAGAAGCCGTAGATAGAACTCCAGTCGAGGACCTGGGATCCCTTGATACCACCGACGCCCTCAATTCCGCCTTCCTTGGGGCGACCACCCATGGCGATTGACTTGACACCACCGTGGATGCGAAGGAACTCGGAGGCGATAGTGCAAGTTGAGGCGCAGACACCGTCGTACAGGATGATGATGTTGTCAGCCTCGAAAGGCTGCGCAACGTTGGTCAGGTTGCCGTAGCCAGTAATTTCGATGCCCAGACCGAAGGTGGCGTTGACCGTCGTCAGAGGGTCGTTCAGATTCCAGCGCATTAGGTTGGTGTAGGACGTGTTCTGGAAGACATGGGGGGCGAACTTGTCCTCGAACGAGCTGAAGCCTTCGTTAGAGATGTTGTAGTCGTAGCGCCAGTTGAACCAGGACTCAGAGTAGCTGGTGACCAGGTCAATGTTGGCGTTGTTGGTGGCATTGGGCTCATTGGAGATGCGAGAAACGATTTCAGCCGCAGCGTTGAAGCCATCATTCTCCTTCCAGCGGGAGTTGCCCTCCTGGACAGTGTGGGGGAAGAGCTGACGGAAGAAGTCGTAGCCCTGGAGAATGTAGCCACCGCCATTCTGCTGGAAGTCGATCACGAGCTTGGTCTTGCCGGCGGCAAGAGCAGCTGTGTAAAAGTCACGAGCGGCGGCCTGGAACTCCGCGGGACTCTCACTCTCAAAAGCAGTGAGAACAATGACAGCAACGTCATCGAGGCCTTCGCCCTCGAGGTAGTATCCAGAGACGATTCCGTCGGGGGTGGTGACAATTGGGGACGGGTATCCCGGAAGGAGGTCACTAGAGCCAGAGCCGGTGGATGGAATTGTGCTTGAGGGAGCGTCGACAGCAGGGCTCAGCGGGTTGCAGAACTTTGCGTAGAAAGAAGGACCGTCAACAACTCCAGTCAAAGCTTTCTTAACGGTAGCGTGGTTCTCGAAGGTGACTTCCGTGCCGTTTGCAAACGTGATCGTGGTGTTGGCGCCTTGGTAGACATAACTACTTGTATTAGTTGAGATGGTAGCTTACGCGTGAAGCTTGAACTTACCGAATGCGACCGCCTGAGCTGAAATATCCCTTTCCACCGGTTGTGGCATACAGAGACTGCTCGAAAAAGACAGAGTTGTATGCGGAGTCAGCGTCGCGGTTCCAGTTCGCCTTGTTGATGGTCTCATCGAGGTATGTAGCGGCATCAATTCCGTTGATAAGCTTAACCTCGGAAGCAGTCTCTGGAGACGAAACAACCTCCTCTGAAATTGAATCAGAAATGCACTAACGAAAAAACAGGAGGCTCGAGCTTATCTTACCATAGATCTTAATTACTGGCAGGGATGAGCCATCCTCGCTAATGGAGACGAGCGCACGCTCGCGGGTCCACTCGAAAACAGCAGTCAAGAGGTCTGGATAGTACACGAAGTGGCCATCATGCCCAGGTCCAAAGACTTCATTGTACAGAGCAGATTGGAAAGCGTACTCGCTGGTGTAAACGTCGGCTTCGAGGTTGCTTCGGACCTTCTCCAAGGCAGCGAACATGTCGTAGGCTGGGAAGTCATAGTCGGCAGGGGGATCGGCCTTGTACGTAGCGTCTCCACAACAGTTAGCACTCTCCTGAACCGATCACACATCCGGGGATCGGAGCTCACCGCTCTGCCATTCGAGGTAAGGCACGATTGAGTCGACCAAGTCAATGGCCTCCTGCTTGCCTAGGGGAACTGAGTTCAGACAGTCGTAAGCCAGCTGAGCGGGCACAGTCGGCGTGACTGTGGGTGCAGCAGCATGCTGAGAAGCCCAAGCAGCGCTGACAGCAGCACAAGGCTCAGTCGAAGAAGGCACCGATGCGGTGGTCGTCGAGTTGGAAAGAGCAGCAACACTGCCCAGCAAAGCTGGCGCGGCAACAAAGGAGCTTCGCATCTTGACGTCGGCTCAGAACAACTTGGCTATTGATCAGGGCTACCGAAGGAAGCTGACCTCGGGCTCGCTGGACGACGCGAAAGTCCCGCGTTCTTATGTCTCTCAGCTATTCTCCATCTTGTAGTCGTCATCCACTTTCCTTCAGGACTGAGCCGTGGTCGTCTCCAGTGCTCCCGATGTCACCATCGCCTGCCATCGTGCGTTAAGTGGGCGTTCATCCCAATCGCATGAGCTTGTTTTGTCGACACCACATGAGCCGCTAGCTTCACTTGGCAGGTCGATGTGCAAGGTCACCCCCAGACTGGGGCCGCCCCTGGCGCTTGGCCTGCATACGAGCGACTCTCATCTCCAGAGTGCACCTTTGTTGGAGCTAAGGTTAGGATTATCACGGATATGTCGGCTGTTGAGCTGCCGGTACTGCATGTTGGAGGCGGCCGACGGACTTCTAATGCCGTTTTAGATCCTTGATGTGAGATTTCTTTCTGCCGTTATTTCTGGTAATATTGTTGGCTTTTGACGTGATCACCGCGCGATAAGAGAAGTGGGGAGTGATTGGCCCCTTGCGTGAAGTGGCTTGATTAATCTAGCTACGAGCGCCGGGCGCGCCTGGCTACAAAGTGGTGTGGCCGACCCCTTACGTAAAGGCGGGATTCGGGCCGGGATTCAGGCCTCAGGCCCAGCCTAGCTAACTACCGTTTCGCACCCCCCTTTCAGCTAACGCTACTAGCACTCCCTGTAAAGCTATTCCTATCCTAAAGTAGTAATTAGATCGATTATATAACTATTAGCTTTATTCCTTAGCTATCTCCTTTACGCTTTCTTTTTAATATTAACCTTATTATCCTATCTCACCTCCTAAAACACTTCTAACCTCTAACTCTTAGTTATATACTAATTATAATATAGAACTCTCACTAAACTTAAAGTAACTTTAATATAAACTTAAGCTATATAGTTTAGTAGTTTAGTTACTTTTAAATTATATAGACTTAGATTAAAAAAGTTAGTAACTTAACCTTAAGGTTTTAAGTTTAAATTAAGCTTATAGTAATTAAATTTAATTACTTTCTTAATACTAGTTAAATAATATTAGTTTTATATTCTATAGTTAAACTTAATATTTTAAAATAAATAAAGTTTATAGATTTTTATAAAAGTTAGTTTTAAGATATATTAATATTTTATATAAACTTAATTAACTAAGATAATTATTAGAAGATACTATAAAGTCTAGTTCTCTTTTTATTTTTATTCTAACTTTTTGCTTTTAATCTTAATTAAAATTAAGTAAATTAAATTTAAGTTAATAATTCTTTTAGTAGTTATTATTATTAAGTTTTAATATAGAGGAATATTAACTAAGAAGTCTAACCTAGCGATAAACTTATAACTTATTAAAATTAAAGTATTTAATTATCTTTCTAGCTTTTATTATTAGATAATTTCTTATATAGAAGACTTTTATAGTTAGCAATTTAATTATTAAAAAGAGCAAATTGAGGTAATTAAAATAGTATAAAGTCTAACTATAAAAGTTAATTAGTTAGTAAGAAATAAAGAAATAAAGTTCTTATGAATAAAGGAAATAAATAAATAAAAGGAACTCAATTAAGGTTAAGTCTTAAGATATTATCCTTAGATTAGGACTTATTATTAGCTATAAGTAGTTTAAATAAGCCTAGTATTTAAATAAAATCGCAATACTTCTCTACTACTAGTAGTTTAGTAAGGCTATTAGTAACTATTTTATAGGTTAGAATATAATTAATCTTAAAGTCTCTATTGCTAATATTATTAATAATTTAGTAATATTTAATCTTAATGTAGCGTAGCTTAGGGAACTATTTACTTAATAGATAATTATTAAAGATATTTATAGAATCTATATATATTTAGAGAGGTGATTAAATAGAGGTATTTATCTTTTTAAAGAGATCTATAATATATAATAAAGCTTTCCCTCTAGGTATTAGATTTATCTACTTAACCTTATAAGTTAATATAGCTATAAATGATTATAGTACTAATTTCTAGGTAATTAGTACTTCTCTATATATAACTATATAACTAGCTATTAACTTACCTATTCTTTTATAGTTAGACTAGCTAGTATTATAGAATACTAATAATTTGAAGTTATTAATAGAGTAACTTAAACTACTAAAGTAGAATACTAGTTATTATAAGCTATAAAGATATCTCTATATTAATTTTAGTAGTTTATTATGCTTTTTAGAGGTATATTATTAATCTCTAGTAGCCCTACTTATAAGTATTATAATATCTAGTTATATACTATTTATAATCTATTATAACTTACTTAGATTACTTTAATATTTATATATCTTAGTAGGCGTTTTATGTTTATCTATGATCTCTAGTAGCTAAATATTACTAAGAGAGTAGAACATTTAGTTATATCTAGTAATATCTTTCTCTATTAGTATATTATTAATATATTTAGCTTGTAAAATCTAAAGTTATTTTATTTTATAGTAGTAAATAATCTTAAACTTAAGAAACTATTATACCTCACTTAAATCCTTAATCTAAAAGAATTTATATAAGTTATTTTTAAAGCTATTAACTTACTTAATTCTAGGTGTAGTAATAAGTATATTATTAATATAAAGTAATATTATAACGCTATTCTTATTAATAAGAATATAAAGCTCTTTAGGGAGTAGTTTAAACCTTAATTACTTAAGGATAGTAATAATTTGCTTATATTAGAGAAGAGGAGATTCTTTTAGTCTATATAAAGCTTTTTTCAGTCTATAGAACTAATTAGATCTATTATTAAATCTATAGGGTTATATAATAAAGATATCTTAATCTCTTACTAAAGCGTTTAGAAAGGCTATAACTATATTAACTTAGTGAAGTTCTAGGTCTTTAAGTGTTATAATTAGTAAGAAGACTTATAAAGCAATAAGATTAGTAATAATAATATAAACTATCTTATTATTTTTATTTTAAAAGTTACTATAAATAACTTATCTTACTCTAACTCTATTAAGTCTTTTATCTACTATAACTTTCTTATTATATACTTATTTACTTAAAAGATATTTGAAGCTATTAAGGAGTTCCTTAAGCTGCTAATAATCTATTCCTTCTAAGCTATTAACTTAAATCTTTATAGTATTAAAAATAGCTAACTTTAGAGGTTTTTCTTTTATTACCTCTTATTTCCTATAAGTTATAAGTAAGTAAATCTCTAAACTAAAGGCTTATAATAGGTTAAATGCTAAGAAGGTAAAACTAACTAGTTTCTAGTCTATTTTATTATTAATTAAGTTAATCTCTATAGCTTCTATTTTATTAAATTCCCTATTAAACTTCTTTATATTATATAGTACTTAAGTTCTAAGTATCTATATTATTTAAATAGAAAAAGAAGTAATTACTTTTAGCGATCTTATGAGGATAGAGCTCTTATTACTACTCTTTAGTCTCTCCCTCTATCTTCTCTATATTAGGTGTAAAGTTTAAAGTAAAATACTAAGAGAGGTCTATTATTATAGAAGAGTAATAAGTGATCTCTACTATAGAGGAGCAATAAGAGAATAATATCCTAGAGGAGTATATCAATTATTTTACTATAAAAGAGATAGTTATTCTAATATTAATTATATCTATATATTTATAGTACTAGTATCTAGCACTATTAAATGTAGTTTTAGATCTAGGATTAGCAAACTACCCCTCTTTCTACTAACTTCTTTTTATTCTTAAGGAGGCTTATCTTCTTATTTTTATTTATTATTATCCTCTAGTTTCTAAGCTTCTTCTAGATATAAATTGCCTATTTCTTCCTCTTATTATTCTTAGTTAGTAAGGCTAATATATAGCTAGTTATATCTATAAAGTTAGATTTCAGCCTTATAAGTTATAGTTAGTAGTTTATTTCTATATTTATAGGTCTCTAGCTTAACCTCTTCTCTTAGCTATAAATTATTAAATTTAACTAGGGGAAACTTCCCTTTATCTTTTTTAAACGTTATATCTCTTATACGCTAAATATTATTAGTTCTTTCTATAAGAATATAAAAGATATTACTATAAAGGCTATTATATCTTATAAATCTTCTAAGTTTAGCTTTAAGCCTTATCTTCTATCTTTTAATATATAGATAGCTATCTAAATAAATATAGATATAGGCTTAGTAGCTTTAATAGTAAAGGTAATATATATATAGTTTTCTTATAGTAGAAGATATATTAAAAGTATTTATTAGCTTCTTATAAGGACTAATATTACCCTTACTATTAGATAGCAGATTACTAACTTTAGTAGAAGTTTTTATTAACTAAGGCTAAAAAGATTCAAAAAAGCTAGCTTTTAAGTATATTATTTATACTTTTTACTATATAGCCCTCCTAAAGCCTTCTACCCCCCTATTCTACTAATAATAGTTTAAAGCTACTATCTCTAGATAGAAGCCTTATTCTTAAGTAAAAGGTCCTATTACTTTAAGAAGAGCTATATTATTATTTATAATAACTTTAAAGAAGTAAATAATACTATTTATTACTATAATCTTCTTTAGAAACTAGCTTTATAGCTAAATAGCTATATCTTTCTTTAATTTAAAAGCTTAAAACTATCTATAAGTTAAGAAAGCTTCTATAATATAAAAGTTATAAGTAACACCTCTAAAGCTTTATAGTATTAGTTCTAAGAAGTTAATCTAAACCTTTTAGAAAGCTTAAGATAGTAGTTTTTATTATCTATTACTAAGTTATTATATTAACTTTACTATAAAATAGATATAATATTTATATCCTATAAGAGGTATTCTAAAGAGGTTTATATTAATATCTCTTATAGTAGTAATAATTACTTCTCTAGATAGATACTCTAAATAAGCGTGAAAAGTTTAGTAATCTAGCCTAAAAAAGCTAAATTTATTACTTTAGTTTGAGAGATAGATCTAAAGCTAAAAAACTTATATATCCTACTTAAAATTAATAATAGCTTTAAATATATCTTTATAAACTAAGATATTATTTAGACTATTAAAATAGATACCTATCTTCTAAAGAAAACTAATACTAATAATTTATACTATATTATAAGGTTTATAGAGAGTACTATATAGTTAGAAAGTAGTCTTTTTACTACTTAGTTTAATAGTAATCACTCTAGCTATACTAACAGCTTAGCTAATTTAGTTCTTTCTACTTATATAGTTTATAATTAATCCTTAAAAGAGATCTTAAAGTTCTTTAAAGATAAAGAAATTATTAAGGATATACCTATTAGCGCTAGTATCTAGTATAAAGGAGTTTATCCTCTTAATAGAAGCTATAGATATAATATATTAACTTAGTTATACTTTCTAGCTATTATTTTCTTCTTTATTAGCTTTCTTAATAGTACTATATATAAAGAAACTATTAATCTCTATTTTAATAGTCTAACTAATAGAACTATAAATAGAAGGTTTAAGTTTTTTTATTAGTTACTTTTTAACTCTCTATATATAGTTAATTTTATATAGATCTCTTATAAAAGATTAAAAGTTAAAATATAGACTAAATACTTTAATATTATTTACTAAGAATAGTAAAAAGGTCCTCTTCTAAGCTTAAGCTACTAAAGTATTTATATAAACCTCAGATTATTAGTTAATATCCTATTTAATACTAGAGTTTCTAAAAACACTATTTTAAGTTTAACTTTCTAAAGTAAATACTAATATAGATATCTAAGTTATTAATTACTAAGCCTATAATTTATTAGTATATTTAAACTTATTATATCTTAAACTATAGTATTTAAAGTATTTAAAGTAATATCTACTATATTTATTAAGATAAGAAGTTATCTTTTTATAGTAATAGTTATATATTTTATACTTATAAAGATCCTTAAGATATTTAACGTTATAGAAACTATAGAGATCCTATAGATCTAAACTCTTAGTCTTAAGTATTTAAGTTTACTTCTTTATAGTAAACTTCTTCTTATTAGATAAAGCCTTAATACTTTAAGAAGCTTACTTATATTATTCCTTTTTACTAAGTCCTCTAAGTTCTTATAAGAGATCTTCATAAATATAAATCTCTATAATAAAGTTATTCTCTATAGTATCTACTTTAGCTTAGTTAAATTATTTAAAACCTTAAATAAATCTATAAGTAAAAGTTATCTTAAATAGGCCTATACTAGAGCTATTTAACTTATTATAAGTTAAATATAAATCCTATATAAAATCCTTAATATTACTATAGTTAACTTTAGATATTCTATTCTAATTATTATAAACCTTACTAATAGCTAGTTTATTAAACTTCTAAGTATACTCTTTAGCCTTACTAAAGATCTAAAAAGCTAGAGCTATAATAGAAAGTCTATTATAGATCATTTCTTCTAGAAGATTATATTAGATCTTCTCTATAAGAAGTTATCTAGTAAATATAAATTCTATAAGTATAAGATTACCTAAAAAGTTTAGATCTTTAACTATAGCTATTTTATTATCTTTAAAAACTATATTTTTATTATATCTATCTAGTACTCTATTATCTATAAAATAAAAGAATAATCCTATAACTTTAAATATATTCTTAAGATTTATCTCCTAAAGTTAAAAGTTTATATCCTTAATTAACTTAAGGATAGTATTATAAGCTAAAATACTTTAATTTAATCCTTTACTAGCTACCTTCTATATAGCTACTTTAGCTATAAAGTTTACTATAAAAGAAGAGAGAAAATTAGTTTAAAATAATCCCCTTCTAGTAAAACTAGAAGAAGATAAGGTTAGATCGTTAGATAAAGACATATTGATTTATTTAATTAATTTAAAGTTTAAAATAAGTTTAAAGAGTAGTTTTAAGTAATTATTAGATAGTTATTAAGTAGTTATTACTATATAACTATAGTAATTATTAAATAATTATTAACTTTAGTAACTTAAAAACTAAAGAGATTTTATAAATAGGGAATATATATTATAATAGCTATAATCTCTACTTAAAAGTAGCACTTCTAGTAGCTTAGTAATCTATTAATTACCTTTTAGTAATTATTAGATTATAAGGTTAGAGTCCTAATAGCTACTTAGGAATAACCTCACTGTTTAGTAGATAGATTTAGGTATTTAGAGGGCTTATAATCTGCGTGAAGTAGCTTGATTAATCTAGCTATAAGCGCTAGGCGCGCCTAGCTATAAAGTGGTGTGGCCGACCCCTTACGTAAAGGCGGGATTCGGGCCGGGATTCGGGCCTCGGGCCCGGCCCGGCCGACTACCATCTCGCACCCCTGAACCCCGGCGCGAACAAAAGATCCCCTTCCCGATGCCCGCGTGTGCCAGCATGCGGCTTGTGGGTTGAGATGCCTCGGCCCGTCAACCGAACCTGCAGACGCGAATCTCACGGATAGGACTTCCCAAAGAATTCTCAATTGGCAGGTGGTGAACGGATATTGTTGATGAGGGGCTTTGCGGCCTGAGATTGCCCGGATCATGATTCGTGTTTGCACTAACAGATTTAGTCCTCACTCATAAGAGGTCCTCATTCTCTTCACTGCGTTGGCCACCGACTACCACTGTGTTACTCAAGACCCATCAACAGCTACCTAACCTCGAGCGCCCGTTGTCTCCCATCATTGGGTTATTCATTGACGGTCATGACACCCAAGAGTTGTTGTGGCTCATTGCGTTTCACAGTACACTTGATACGATAGGTACACGGAATGACGCAATGATCAATGTTGATATAATGAGACCACCTGATTTTCCTGTGTCTGCACGGCTGCATTTCCTGCGTCCTGAAGTACCCCTACGTTATTGACGACGATAGTAGCGACGACGATAGTAGCGACGACGATAGTAGCGACGACGATAGTAGCGACGACGATAGTAGCGACGACGATAGTAGCGACGAAGGTGATAACGACGGCGACAATAGAAGCGACGACGAAGCCGGCGAGGCAGAGTATAGCCACAGGAAAATCAGTCGCTCTACCATAGGAAAAATACGCTGCCTCCATATAATAAGGATTATAGGACCAGTACAGTAGCACTTTCACCCCAGATAGCCCGCCAGAAGTGTCTGCGCCGTTGCTGCAGCATATAATCCATAATAACCTTCATTAGTTTTGCAGCCTAGTTGTCTCATTCCGATCATCATCTACCCTCGAGCGGCCAAGCCTACCCGACAAACGATCCAAATACGTAACGTCCTCTGCTCTCTGGTGTTTGCTCAGGACTACGTGACTAGCATGGCTAGCTCCAATCTTCATCATAGCCCACGCATCCAGTTTCGTGTCTACCAAATCAGACCTTCGTGCCGCATACGCTGCAAACAGAGACAACGCAACCAGGTGCACTGCCAACAAAATGCTGATCGTGATCATCCCGGCCAATGACATAGAAGGAATTACGGTGTCCAAGCCTTGGTCACGGTTGACCTCCACGGAGTTTCCATTCGTTTGGTGTTGGAGCCAGGCCTGATTCGCTATAAATGCGGCACGAGTGAAAATGTTTTTGATCGTCCCTCTAACATATTTGGCGTCATCCTGGAAATAGAAAAAGCTAGAGAACCATTTGGACATGTTGTATTTCAATCTAGGCTCCTTGCTGATGTCTGCGCTTGTGGTGCATAATATTTCTGGTGATTTGTATCCCTCGTCTTCAAGTAAGAGTCCGAGGGGATTAAGATATATGCAAGTGGAAGAAGCCGTGGTGTTTGATGTGACGTTTAGGTTCACAAAGGTTGAAGAGTTGGACAACCTAGTGTCCAAGAAGGACTTTCGGCCGAAGAGCGCGAGTACAACCGTAAGCAGGGGTCCTTTGTTGGGGACCCTTTCTAGCACATTGGGTTCCCACGGATCTATCCCAAGAAGGATGCGTTCGTCATGGTATAATGGGCTGTTTTGAAGCATAAGTAAACCAACCAACCATAAGACAAGGCTCAGACTTACATGCTATCATCTCCACCATCTTTATCTTTCAACATGAAGTCGTTGTATACTGATACTTGCTTTGCACAGCCTCTCTGGCATGCACCTTCAGGACCGAATGGGTCTTTGTCAAGCAATTCGCCAGCTGTTTGATTCCATTCGTTTGGTAGCTGAAAGTATCCCGCTGTGGTACTCATACTGATCTTCCAGTATGAAATCTTCGGTTCCTTTTGCTCAAAGCTAATGTTGAGATACAGGTTCTCTGTAAAGGTCTGCCGATCCCTTGTCCGCTTCCACGGAGTGGTGGTGAGATTGCCTGGCATGCATATTTGGATCGAAACCGGTGGATATCCAGGATAGCTCATACCGCCACCTTCAGTGAAGTAACTTGCCCAGAAGGATCCAGGCATCGTCTCACAAGACCTCGGGAAGTCTTCTGCAGTCATCAAAGCCACATCTGTTGTGGAGTTGATGCGGGGGATGAACTGACGGATAAGTCCGGTCGAATAACCAGCTGGTAGTTGGGCCAGAAAAGGGGCTTCTAGCTTTGCAATATCTTCAAGGGTCGTTCCGAAGTGGCATGCCTCTGATATGCGTTTACCATCGACCTCTTTAGAGTCAGAACATGCGTAGCCGCTGCCTTGCCACAACTGCGCTTGTGGCTGAGAAGAACTAGTTGTTTCCAACAAGCCACGTGTGATGAGAACAACTGAATTGTCTTCGCGATATCCTCGACCTGTGTACTTAAATTGCTCGGGAATATCGGCCAGGTAGCTCGTACCCCCAGAGGAGTAAGTGACCTTCTTCGACAGGACCGACAAGAAGGATTCTTGCAACGGGGAGAGCAGACCACCAAGGATGTACACTGCAATAGCCACAACGAGAAAGGGCGACTTGTGCCGTCCCCCTAGAGCCGTTGCTACAGCTACTGCATCCGTCCAGCTCTTGTCCGCCAGTGCACTTAATTGACGCAAGCTCAGATCGTGCGAACTTCGTTGGACGTAGATGACGGCTGCAGCTGACATGACCGATGTCGTAAGAGGGAGGGTCAAAACCGCGATGACTGATTGCAGAACCCTAATGCGTTGATACCAATCCCTGTTTTTCTCGATCGTTTGGCGGATCAAGTTGATGTTTCCCCCATTGTACTCGCTCTGATAGTCCATAACATACTGTTTTGTGAACTTCAAGGGCCATAGCGGTCGGTAAGTCATCACGCATGTCGTAATCCAAGCAAAAATCGACAGAGTTGCGTACCCTGCTACCAAATAGGCAGGCACCAGTGATCGCGACTGAACTACTGGCTGATGTGGGTGTTTGACTGAGTCCAAGTCTTTCGACTCGACGATTGGGGTCTGTGATCTCGATGTATCCGAAAGAGACATGGAACTTGGAGGTTCCGGGGATGGTGTCCGCCGCCCAGGAGTTGGACGGATAGTATTGAGGTCTGAGCCGTATTCGCCGTTTGACAGTCTGTCTCGTGTTTCTCCTTCGGAGGTGGCCATTGCCGCGGTAGCGAGGCCGATGTATGGCCAAAGTTGGGGACCGATACAAAGAAGACGATATGGTAGGGTGGCCAGGGTGGGAAGGGTATTTATGGAACCTAGACAGCTCAGCCCTGGTGGGCGATTAAAGCGCTTTAGATTGCCATCTTATCGATGTTTCGCCTGTGTCAAATCATGACGACAACCCGCTTCGTAGCGATATGCTCGAAGCAACGCTGCATTCCTTTCAATGTCTATCCAGGGCTTGTCTTGAAACCCTTAGGCAGACAGGGTGGGCGAAAGCCAATCACACCTCGTGGCTGACAGCTTAGATCTGCAGGATTGAGGCGCTGGTTAACATGGCTTTTAGTGCTTATCCTGTGATGCGACACTCTAAGGGATTGGGGCCTAGCCACTTCATACCCTTGCTACCATCGTTTCCATTGACTTAGAATCAGTCCACTCGATGCAAATTTACTACCACTGAATGACTTTAAATCTACTGTAGATGCTCAAGCTGTATCACCCCGCATTGTCTACACTTTTCCATGATCATCAACGACCTGCCTTTAGGCGTATCGTATTCTTCACCTGCCAGCATTTATACTTCAGTCCTTTGGCATATCATTATTTGGTCTGTTGAATTAATCTTTCGTCTGTCGTTTCTGTTATCTCTGTTGTCTCTATAGTTCTCGCTGTCTCTATTATATCTCTATGGCCTCACTGTCTTTTGTCGTCCCCACTGGTCATTTCATTCCGTCGTTGTTGAACATATGTATACCAGGTACATGTATATTGTGCACGTCGTCCGGATTGGTACATCTAAGTTAGTCTTCATTCAGAGCCTTCCGCCATATGCGATGTTTCTGGCACTGCTATCCAATCCAATCTAACTTTGTTGGAATCTTAATTTATCTCCATTTCACTTACATTATCACGGTAGACCGGGAGAGCAGAGCTAGAAATGAATAGGCGCTTGAATTTGAAAACATGCAAATAGAAGTTCACAAATACATACGCAAAAGAACAGACGAAATATTTGCCCAGACTGACATGCTGCGTGGTGTATTTGAGCTTGCATCTACATTTTCTCAGACGTGATAGAATATGATGGCCAAATTGCATGGAACTCTTTTGGGCGGTTTTTCTCAGTATTGATTACTACCACCCTGGCTGAATTTGAACGAATGAATCCCCTTGGGTTCTCAGAGAAAGCACATCTCAACAACCAATCGTTCTGCGTCGCTTACCGCCATATCGCCCAGACTGCATAAAGCTCCGCCACCTTCAGCTTCCCTCGACCATATCAGATCAGGCTGGGACAAGTCAGAATTCTCCCAATCCCAGATGTGAACACATCGCCATGGCTGAATCGCTCGCGGCGCTCGGCGTCGCCTCCAACATCGTCCAGTTCGTCGAGCTCGGCTTCAACATCACAAAGGCCGTGATCGAGACATACCGAAGTACCGATACTAATGGCCTGGCGGAGCGCAATGTCGACCTGGTCGCCATGACTTCCAGCCTCAAAGATCGGTGCACTCTCCTCCGGGATGACGCTGCGGCGAAAGCAGACCCGATCACCATGGGCCTCCTGAAGCGATGCATCAAAGTCGCAAATGAGCTACTTTTCGAGCTGGAAGGGCTCAAGATGAGCCCTGCTGACCGCAATCGAAGCTTAACGAAGTTCGTTAAATCGATCAAGGCGTACTGGAGGAAGAGCAAGATAGAAGACCTTGCAGCCAGAGTGGAAGACATCAAGAAGGAAATCTTTGAGAGGTTGGAGCCTTTGCTTTAGTGAGTCCATCGAAACTACTTCTTCAAGAGTCCTGTGAGTCAATCCCACTAATGATTGTGACAGTGATCATCGCAAGTCGCTGTCAGAAGCCATGCGCTCACTGGGCGAAGCATCGGCCGCTTGGAATAACGCCACCGAGAAAAGGCTAGATGCTATTGCTCGAGACCTGGAAAGGCTTGTCAACGCGCAAGTAGTGGAACAGTCAACAGAAGACCTCGAGAGTTTTGCAAAACAGCTGTCCAGGTTCGTGGATGAGACAAATCATCGCGGCAATATAAGGAGTATCCTCAAAAGTCTTCACTTTGCGCAAATCAAAGAGAGACAAAATTAGATTCCACGGGCGCATCGTAACACATTTGAATGGATATTCGATGAATCCTCATCTGTCAATTTTACGTCATGGTTTCAACATTCGGGCCAAGGCGTCTTCTGGGTGACGGGAAAACCTGGATCTGGGAAGTCTACCATGATGAAGCTCATTCTGGGTCATAAGACAACCAAAATGCTGGCAGAGAAATGGGCTGGGTCAAGGCCTCTCATTCTCGTTAGCCATTTCTTCTGGAGCGTCGGCAACAAGATTCAGAAGTCACAGGAGGGTCTACTCCGGACGTTATTGTTTCAGATCATGGTTCAGTGCCCGGAAATCATTCCGAAAGTTTGCAGCGAGAGGTACTCAAGCCCCTTCAGAGCTCTCGAGTCCTGGAGCATCGAAGAGCTCTCCCAAACATTTGAGAGAATCCAACACATCCAAGAACTTCCAATCCGAATCTTGCTTCTTGTTGACGGTCTCGACGAGTACAGTGGAGAGCCGAGTGAGCTTACGGAGTTCTTGGGCACAATCGCGAACTCCCTAAACATCAAAGTATGTTGCGCAAGCAGGCCTTGGCCAGGCTTTCTCAAAGCCTTCGGTAAAAGCCGTTGGACTTTGGAAATACACAAGTTGACCCAACACGACATACTGCGATATGTAGAGGACAACATGTCAGAAGATGCAGTGCTTCAAGCTCTGCAACATACCCAAAGACACGAATTACAAACATTGGTTCTTGCAATCGCCGACAGAGCAGAAGGTGTGTTTTTCTGGGTATTTCTCGTGGTTAAGTCACTGCTGCGAGGGCTACAGAACCACGATACCATCAATACTCTTCACAAGCGACTGACTGAACTTCCTTCGGATCTTTTACAATTCTTCCAGCGAATGTTGGATTCGATTGAGGAAGTATATGTTGACGACGCGTATTTGGCATTCATGGCCTTACTCTCAGCAAAGACATCCTTGCCTTTGCGCTTTTTTAGGTATCTGAGTGTAATCAGGGATTCTGTGACCCCAAAAACAGTCAAAAACAAGTTACCGAACTCCAAAATCGTTACCGACATGAATACGATATTAGACAACGACGGATTTGATGAGGTATTCGACCGCGAATTTGATCCGGAAAGGAGGGAGGTGGAGAAGATCCTCGCCAAGTGCCGGGATTTAGTCCAGGCGTGGTGGATTGAACAGAACAAGGTTCGAATAGGCTTTGTTCACAGGACTGTCTTCGAGTTTCTCCTTCAGTCCCCGTCGCTGCAACAATTCAACCTGGCAGTACCAATTGGTCACCACATCTTATTTCCAATGGCATGTTTGAGGAACATGGAAGAAAGATCAACAGAATTGGAGAGGGTCGATTCCTTTCTGAGGATATGCCACTTCTTGCAAGAACTGGAAACCGACAAACTTACTTTCTCACCCCGCCTTTGGAATGGATTGTGCGACGTGCGCAAAAAGTCATTTCTACCGTGTGCGCCGAAATCATATCAGCTGCTGGGGCATGCTCAGGCGCGGTTCTTACTGAAGCTCGACGCCCCGACACAAGGTAGCTTAAAAGGCGTGGATTTCACAGACATTATAGCAGCAATCTTGCGAGGCTCTGTGCACGTTGATGTCGCCGATTGTCCCCAGGTTACAAACTCTGATCGAATTGACACAGAATTGCTAGCCGGCATCCTCAATCTATACGAGGCAACCCTTGCCAACTCAAGAGACGAGTTCGATCATATTTGGACGACGTTTATACACAAGGTTTCCGGACGTAGTCTTGAAGTGCCACCTCCGAAGAATGTGTTTCAAGCTTGCAAGATATTCGTTGAGCGCGGAGCTCCTAGATACCTGACACCGGAACTCACGAACGATGACCGTACTGAAGAACAACCAAGCGAATTTTCGGAGCAAAAGGATCTTGATGTAGTACATAGATTGCGGGTGTGCGGGACATTCGAAAGCGCCGAAGTGGATGAACTGAGAAATTTGTTTCCTACTGAACCTTTGCCGCAGAGGGCATCCACAGGCTTCGGTCAGCTTTGGGGCTGGCTGACAATAAGCCGGCGAATTATGCATGATGTGTGGGGGGGGGGGGGGGGGGGGGCAAGAATCAGCGAAGATGCCAGCCGATAAGTTCTGATAGATTTTCTTTGCATATTTGGGGCCCATCTCAAAGGGTTGATGGGGGACGGAGACGGGGAGCGACGCGGAGATTGTAAGGCTTGATTGGCAGAGGTAGACGATTTGCACAAGCAATAACCAAGTGATGATAAATCGTCCCGATGAAAAGCTGCATGACATTCAAAAAGCCGTTGGTTTAAGATGACAAATTTGTATTAAGAAAGCTATGCTATCCGGCTTGCTTTTCCCCACCGTGACTCCACAAACTCCGAGGCGCAAGGACGACATCCTGGTGATACCCTGATGACCACCGCATCTTCCGAACAATTGTCATCATGAAGAGGGGTCGGCCTTCGGAACGCTAGGAAGCTCGGCAGCGATCGCCTTTGCTTCCTCTGTCTCCTGCTTGGAAGGACCATCGGAGACCTGGTCGTTCGTTGTCGTTTTGTCGGTGGGAGGGAAAAAGAGACTGGGCGGACTATTAGCAGCTATCTCGAAAATGGTAACCAGGATATACATACGGCAGGGTCTCGTTGTAAGCATTGACATCCTTCATCTCGAAGGTGCAGAACACGATCTTGTCCAGCTTCTTGCCGTTCTCTCCGTCGAGAAACTTCCTCACGACACCAGCGGCAACGGGCGCAGCTTCGCGGCTAGGGTATCCATAGACGCCAGTGCTGATAGCGCTGAAAGCAATGCTGCGGCAGCCGTTCTGGACAGCGAGCTCCAGGCTGGACTGGTAGCAGCCCTTCAGCTGCGCCTCGGAAGTCTCAGGTGCGAGCTCGTCGTAGACGGGACCGACGGTGTGGATGACCTTCTTGCAAGGCAAGTCATAGGCGCCGGTGATCTTGGACGAGCCGGTCTGGCAGCCGTTGAGGGTGCGGCACTCCTGCAGAAGACCGCGACCGGCGGCGCGATGAATGGCGCCGTCGACACCACCACCTCCGAGCAGACTCTTATTGGCGGCGTTGACGATGGCGTCGACACCGAGCTTCGTGATGTCGCCACGGATAACGGCGACCTTTTGATTGTGCGACAGGTTGGGAGCGTGGAGGGGCTTCGCGGGGGCGGAGAGCTTGCCAAGCTTGTAGAGGAGCTCAACGGTCGGGATATCGGCGACGGCGGTGGTGGCCATTTTGACGGCTTGACGGATTGGCATAGGCGATTTCGCGGGATTGGGCAGGGTCGTTTTCGTGGCCGATTTGGAGGGTTTCGGCGCGGGAGGGGGAGGCTGTTGGGTTGTTGGTGACAAAGAAGCAGGACCGGAAGCAGGAAAGGTGGGAGCCCATGACGAAAGAAGACTGGAAAAAGCCCCGCGCTTAAGCTTGGCTTATCGGGCTTATCGGTTTGTTCTGGAAGGAGCACTGTTCGGACGAAGCAGGGGGCAAGCAGTCAGGTCTTCTGGAGGGATGATGGAATAAATCATCAGCACAATTTCACTGAATTTTCACGCTCTTAAAATGCTCGAAGAACTACCTCACCTTTGAGTGATTTTTCGTTTCTGTTTGGGTCATCAGGCTCAATATTGGAAGCTTCGAGGGCGGCATCGCCGTTGAGCCTCAGGTGCCTGGCGCTGTAAACGTCGAGCACCTTTGCGGCTGGCTGTTTGCTTCCTGCCTGCCTTATCTTAGCGTCGCTGTGTTATCTTATCAGAATCGGATGCTTATCTTATCGTGCCTTTGTCGCGTGTCGCAAGGAGGTCACAGCGGCTGACCCCTCGCCCCTCACTGTCCGGATCCAGTTGAGTCATCCCCGCTGTAAAAGAAGTGCTGCCCCGCCACCACGACCACACATTTTCCACCTCTTGAGCTGCCATCGAACCCAATTGAACCTTTTGAGCCAGCACAAGCGATACGCACAGGACACGAATCCCCTCCCGATTGTCGCGTTCCCCGATTGAATACCGACACCATGGCGGACACCCCTGCGGATCCCACCGCCAAGCTGGCCGAGTCCACGGCCAAGCTCCAGCTCGATGAGGAGACGGGCGAGATGGTCAGCAAGGGCGAGCTGAAGAAGAGATTGGCCAAGCGCGCGAAGAAGGCTGCTACCGAAAAGGCAAAGGCTGCGAAGGAGGCCGCCGGTGGTGCTGCTGAGAGCAAGCCCAAGGCTGCTCCCAAGCCCAAGGCTGAGGAGGTTGTCCTCGACGCCCAGGCCATGTTCAAGCAGGGCTTCCTCGAGGAGGTCTACAAGGAGAGGCCATCTGAGAACGTTGTCACCCGATTCCCTCCCGAGCCCAATGGATAGTGAGTGCTGTGATCTATCTAGAGTCTTGTCGCGCTACTAACAACCCCCCTGTCTCCATATCGGTCACGCAAAGGCCATTGCCGTCAACTTCGGCTTTGCGAAGTACCACGGCGGTGTCTGCTACCTGCGATACGACGACACGAACCCCGAGAAGGAGGAGGAGAGATACTTCACTGCGATTGAGGAGATGGTCAGGTGGCTGGGATTCGCTCCCTACAAGATTACCTACTCGAGTGACAACTTCCAGAAGCTGTACGACCTCGCCGAGAAGCTGATTACCCTGGAGAAGGCCTACGTGTGTTACTGTGGTGGTAAGTGCGGACGCATTGTTCTGCTAGCCATTAGATGCTAAGATGCGATCACAGACGCCGAGATCAAGCTCCAGCGCGGTGGAGAGAAGGGAGCCACCCCCCGATTCCGATGCGAGCACGCGAACCAGTCCGTGGAGGAGAACCTCCAGAAGTTCAGAGACATGAAGGACGGAAAGTATAAGCCCAGGGAAGCCTTCCTTCGCATGAAGCAGGACATCACCGACGGCAACCCCCAGATGTGGGATCTTGCGGCGTACCGCATCAAGACCGACACCCCTCACCACCGAACCGGCTGGGACTGGAAGATCTACCCCACATACGACTTCACGCACTGCTTGTGCGATAGCTTCGAGGGCATCACCCACTCCCTGTGCACAACTGAGTTTGTCCAGAGCCGTGTATCTTACGAGTGGCTGAACAAGACTCTCGGCGTCTACGAGCCCATGCAGCGCGAGTACGGTCGTCTGGGTATCACCGGCACCGTCCTCTCCAAGAGAAAGATCCTGAAGTTGGTGGAGGAGAAGATCGTTCGTGGCTGGGATGACCCTCGCCTGTACACATTGATTGGTATCAAGAGGAGAGGTGTTCCTCCAGGCGCCATTCTCGACTTCGTGAACGAGCTTGGCGTCACCACCTCTGTCTCCGTCATCCAGATTAAGCGCTTCGAGCAGACTGTCCGCAAGTACCTCGAGCGCACTGTTCCCAGATTGATGATGGTCCTTGACCCCATCCCGGTCATCATTGAGGGCGCTGAGACTCAAGACGTCGAACTGCCTTTCTCTCCCAAGGACCCCAAGATGGGTTCCCACACTGTCAAGTTCACGCCTACCGTCTATATCGACCGCGCCGATTTCCGAGAGGTCGACAGCAAGGACTACTTCCGTCTTGCGCCCAACAAGACTGTCGGTCTTCTCAACGCCCCCTGCCCCATTAAGGCTACATCCTACACCAAGGACGAGACCACCGGCAAGGTCACCGAGATTCGTGCCGTGTTCGACACAGAGATCAAGAAGCCCAAGGCCTTCATCAACTGGGTCGGCACCGAGGGTTCCAAGAAGGTCGAGGCCCGTATCCACAACTCCCTGTTCAAGAGCGAGAAGCCCGACGACGCCGAGGGCGGTTTCCTCAACGATATCAACCCTGATAGCGAGGTCATCTACCCCGACGCCATCATTGAGAGCGGCTTTGACGAGGTCAAGCGCCGCGCGCCCTGGCCCGAGGCTGCTGGCGAGAGCGAGCTCGGCAAGGGTGGACCCGAGAGTGTCCGTTTCCAGGCCACTCGTATTGCCTACTTTGTGAGTATCATCCTTGCAGTAGAAACATTATTCCAAGCTAACCAACTCTAGGCCGTCGACTCTGACAGCACTGATGACAAGATCGTCCTTAACCGTATTGTGTCGCTGAAGGAGGATGCCAACAAGAACTGAGCGGGGATCACGGACAAAAGGAGGATGAGGGAAAGTGATTAGGTGACGTGGGAGCATTCGGAGTTGCATAGACGGCGGGAAAATACCAAGCAAACTCCACGATTAGTGGTGGTGAATGATTGCTTTTGTTCTTTTTTAGCGCTAGTCATGGGATTGAGTGAATCATCGTGGGCCTCTTCCTTGCTATTTGATCTCAGTGAAACTGATTATGGAGGTGAACATCACACACACGGCACCAACATGAGGCTCTTTCGCTACTTCGTACTATCCATGGCGTGGAGCATGTGGATATGGCTACTCTGCGCAGATCACACCTTAGCTGCACTTACGTCGCCAAGCCTGATGGCCGCCTCAACGACAACGCCTTTCCAAAATGCGGTCTCAGCTGTTACCAGGCGCGATGATCTAGAGGACACTTGCCCAAACGACACGGGTAAGCACATTTCCCACACACCACGAACGCGTCTAACAGATCACAGTGATGTGCCACCTCCCACACAACTGGAACTGCTGCCCTTCAACCTCCCAATGCTGCGGCGCAGGCTGCTGCATCGCGGGCTCGCACTGCGTCGACCTGCTCTTCGGCCGGTGCTGCCCGAACGGCAAGCGGCTCTGCAGCTCGGTCTGCGTCGCGGGGGAGTGCTGCGGCAAGGGCGGGTGTGGGGCCAGAGAACGGTGCTGCGGCGGCGGGATATGCTGCAAGGAGGGCGAGGTCTGCGACTACGGGAAGACGTGTGTCAGGAGCAAGACCTCGGAGGGGGAGAGCGGCGCAGGCCGTGGTGGGTTCGGCTGGCGGGCTGGTGTTGTAGTAGTAGCAGGAGTCATGGGCGCGGGCTGGGTTCGTCTGTAGGGGCGGGAGGCCGGGGGATTATTTGGGACTGTTATGAGATGAAGCGGTGCTAGGCTACGCTTATCTCGGGAATGAGATAGGACTTCGGATCTGCCGAGTTCTCCGTGGTAATGGCAGCTGAAAAGAAGGGTGTCAAGACGCTACGCTGGCTAGGTCATCCAAATTGTCGGGACAGGTGTTGAGTTGACGCCATGTGTCAGGAAGAGTCCGTACATCGCGTCATTTAGACTCTCGCTCAGTTAGACAACCGTTTAAAATACGACAATCCATCTGTGGCAGGAGGATTAAAAAAAGAGGCCGACTTGCATTTTTTGACATATTACAGCAATCAACATGACTCTGTCAGTTGTCGATCAGAAAAATGTGATGCTGGACAGAGTTCAATAGCAGAGTTGCATTAATGGGGGTCCCCAATTAACCCATCGAAATGCGAGCGAGCGCCATCCGGAACTTGCGGCAGGAAGGGGTGTTCACCAGGACCTCTGACAACTGGGGTCTCCTAACTGTCGAGATGCACGCCATGCCCCGGTTCGCTGGCCTGTCAAACTCAGACACGTAGGTGAACGAGGGCGATAGACTTTGCAGAGGCAGATTTGCTGATCAGCCCAGCCCAGCACACCACACACCCACGCGCAGACTTTCAGACGGGAGGTGAGGTGAAGAAATTGGTGTTCTTGGCGGGAATGGGCCACAGGATCCGAAATGTTAGGGGTCTTTTCGGATGGAAGGTTTTTTGGTGGCGGGCTGGCAGGTCGGTAGGTATGTAGCAATGGAGAGAGCAGGTGGAGCAGAGGCCCGGCGACTGCGGCAGTTTGAGGACCAAAGTGGCCGGCCGGATAACCTTATTCACGGAGCCGGGACTTCGGACGGGTCCGTGCGTGGGTCCCGGGTGGGTTGCAGTTTGGGTGAGGGAAGAAAAGGGCAGTGAGTGGTTGTGAGGCGGGCGCATTCTGATTCGTGGCTTGGGCTTGGGCGGATAGGGCAGTGAGCATGGGTGAGGCGTTTTGGCTTTCTGGTGGGAGGGCCACGAATGAAGACACACAGAAAAGCGGGGTTGAGCTGACGGTGGACTGGGTGCCCTTGCATGGCATGACGGGGGCGGCCGCGGACACCCTGGCTCGTTACAGGTTACAGGGAAGCGGAGAAGAAGAAGGTGTTCTTCTCATTTTGCTCGGCCTCTGCAAGTGTTGCTTGCGCCGTTGCGTGCGCGAGATGCGGGCTGTCATCTGAGGTCTTGTTGTGTGGGAAATCTGTTCGGATTTTATTGAATGAACGAACGGCGGGTTACTTAGTCATGCAACGCGTTGACGAACGTTGGAGGCACCCACCGGAAATTTGGTGTCGTTCATTTGAGAAACTTTGTGCTGCAATATGCGAAAAATGAAGTGAAAAAAAAAAAAAAAATACTTCAAACAGCAGTGAAGGAGGGACCTCTCAGGTTTAGCGCCGCTGCGACATGGTGCTGATGCTGGTCGCTGCGCCGCAGGGCGGACGAATCCTCAGCCTGGGCGGGCCTGCGTAGGGCGGGGGAACACGCCCGACTGCGCGTCCGTCCTCCCGTGTCGCGATCCAATCTGTGGTGTTTCTGACTGCATGGGCTCCAATTGGGCCTGTATGATGCTGACTACGATAGCAGGGGACACAGTGACCGTGTCCGTTCCAATGGCGATGGCCCTGCAACTGCAGGCAGCCTGTTCCCGTCTTTCTTCATTCCCGCCTTTGTGCGACTCGATTCGGCCCCTTCCATCGGCCTTCCCCATGATTTTTTTCTTTCTTTGCAATTCGTCTCTTGCCCAGCCTGGACGGCCCGGCGTGGCCCCTGCTCCTGCCCCTCAACGACGTCTCCTCTGCTCCTCCCTTCCTTCCCTGTCTCGCTCTTTCTGAGTGTGCCTCCTGCGACTGCCCAATCTCGTGCCTTCCTTGTGCCTTCCTTGCGCCTTCCAATTGCTGTTATTACGATGGACCTTCCTTTTTTCTCCAGCCCAGCCCAGCCCGCACCATGATCATCGTTGCTTCTCAATGGGTCTGATCTGTTTTTCGCAGGCAGGAGCCTGGCCTAGCCGGGCCTCGCCTGCCTTGGCCTGCTCGTTAGCCACATAAGGTAGCTCTTGCCTGTGTGCTTAACTGGCAAAATTTGTCTTGGTAGTCGGGTGCCACTAATACTAAGCAATGCCTCTCGTTCCTTCCGTCTGACGTGCCTTTCTTCCTTTTCTTCTGTGATCGTGTTGCTCTGTCCGTCCATCCTCCTCCCTAGAAACTCTACTCAACTCTCTCTCTTCTCCATCCCAACTCTCACCTCGTCCGTCGCTATCGTATTGCGCGTTCCCCAATCACCAGCCCATCCGACGGCCAGCCTCCCCTGTCCTCGACATCAGCACACCACACCACCCTCTCGCCGTCCATCCAGTCTCACTACCGTTCCTTTGGTTGCTAGCCCGCGCGGCCTCTGCAGTCCCTCACGCGAAACTCGCCGGCACAATTCCAGTCCAGAGCTTCCAGACAGCCATCTTCCCTCCATCGCCGCTGCGACTCCACGCAATCCTCCCACGCACATAATCCAGTTCGAACACCCGACGTTCTCCTCCAACCGCGATACCCCCGGCAGGGCCACACTTTAAGCTCAGAACGCTGCGACGCACCCCTCCCTCATCGGCGCGATCCTGACCCCCTCTGCTTCGCCCTCGACCGCAGAGACCGGCGCCCAGTCCAAGTGCCATCGCGCACCGCTGCCCGCCGCCCGTACTGCTACGCAACACAGAGCACCCCGTCGCCGATTGTCACGTCGCATCAGGCCGCAGTCTTGATATTGTGCGGTACACACAAGTCCCAACGCCAAGCCAAGCGCTAGCCTGTCTAATCCGCCACGAGGGCCCAGCACCAGCACTCCGTCTGGCATCTGCCCTGCAAAACAGCTCTGCCGTTCCACACCGAACAGCAAGGGCGCCCTAAACTGATTCACGACCCGCATTCCGTAGTACCTCTCTGTGTGGTGCGTGTCGTTGTCGAGGAGGGCCACGGCAGCATCCCGACCCCATCCGGCCTATAATAGCTACACAGGATTTGACCAGGGGATCAAATAATACCGCTTCCGTTAAGTAGCTCAGCAATGCCGCCTCTGTCATCTTCGCCGCCTCCAATCCTCGCCATCACGGCCACTTTTGTCCAGTTGCTTGTCCAACATCTGCCAAGACCAATCCGCGAGGTCCTGCAAAAGGCCCACCACCACATTTCCCGCTTCTTCACCGCAGTCGCCACCTCCGCCATCGTCGTCCGCCTGCAATCGCTAATCCCGCCCAAGATGCACCGCCCTCTGGGCTTCTCGGCTGCAATCGTCGCCCTGTTTCTCATGTTCGGCTTGCCCGTCATCCTCGCGCAGAGCCAGCCGTTCCACTGCTACCCATACCCGCCCACCGACCAGCTCGCGAGCCCCTTCATCACGCTGGAGCCACACTGCTGTAAAGGCACGATTGACAACAAGCTGAGAGTTGGAACGAAATGCGAACCGGCGAACGGAGGAAAATACAAGACCAAGTTTGGACAAGATCTGGGCACATGCGCGACGGGATGGACGGACGCGTGTTGTATGCGTCTGGTACGTGGACATCAGACCGGGATCGTGGGCGAAATTACTGACAAAATTTCTAGCATTACCCGCCTGAGATTGCCCGCCCAGACATGTCGTACTGCGATGCGGGGTTCCTCGTCAAGGCCGAATCAAAAAATATCATCGACGCCCGCAGCTGGAGCCCGAATAAGTACGGAATCTGATGAACGCGGGTGGAATCATCGCGATTTCGGATGATGTAATAACTCATATTCTCGGTCTCTCACGTCGGTGATGAGAAACGATGCGGAAGGGTTAGCCGAATTGAAACGACGGTCCACGAGGGACCCCAGGATCGTAGGCGTGGGTCGCCAGAGACCCAGCAATCCAGGGAATCATATCCACCTCGACAGCGACCTGGGGAATCGGGGGGTTTGGGGACTGCTCCAGACTTTTCCGAGCGGCGGTGCTGGCTGACGAACGGAGGCCGCCTTTTCGCATTTCCCAAACGCTACGACGTACCGCCTACTACTATGCACGACTAGCGAAGCAGAGGCATCTGGCGTTTTGCGGGCAACCACGGAGCGATGTTACGATGGCACGATGGTCTCGAGCGCCCTTGTTCGAAACGAGGAGAGGGAAAGAAGGGAATTCGCATTATATACCCAGGCGATTGAATTTGGTTGCTTTTTCCCTTTGGGATGTGCCTGCATCTCATTCTGTACAACACAGGCGGGGTCCGGTTTCTTGAGACGAGGGGAAGGAGAGGTACTGCGTCACAAAACACAGACGACACTTTGGGGTCGGACTCGATGGACGTGGGTCATTGTGAGTTCATTTTGACTGTATTATTAGCCCACCTCTCGTCAGGTCTTTTATCAATCCGATGTCCGCATGCCGGAAACATCGCATTTCACATCCTATTGGATATTTCAACATCTTCGCCTCTGATCGTGCGGATAACATCAATGACCGATGACCTCAATGACGCGGTCATGGCGCAGACAGGTCAGGCTGTATGGAGGCACGCGACCCGATGACGAACGAGTTAGCCCAGCGCGCTCATCTTTCAGCGCACGAGTAGGAGGTCATTGCTGGAATGATGAGTCGACGGGTGATGGAGATTGGCTGGGTTCGGTTGAGCTGGCCCGACCGTCGCCCGCTGCTTGCCGTTCAAGCCCGACCGAACTCTCACGGGGCGGGAGGCAAGGTTCTTAAGAATCGTTCGGCTCGCACGTGTATTTGCCTCGCATCGCCAGGTGAGGGGTCATTTAGTGGCTGGCCTCCGGAAAAGACACCGAGATGGGGCCCCTCGGTGGCCACGGCAGACGGTAGACGGCAGACGGAACCCGGGTCCTTCGGTCGGCTCGGTCGGTCATGTCACGCCAGCCTTGTGGGCGATAAAACCTTATGAGGGCGGGATGTCGATAAACCAAACATCGGAGGGCGGTTGGGGGCCTCACGTTGCCTGGTAGGGGGTCCTGACTGCGTCCGCCGGTGAGAAGACCGCCAGACAGCTCGCACCGCGTGCCGGAGAGCCGGAGGTTTCCGGGCGAAGGCCGCACAGACCGTGCCGTCCCGTGGTGGAGCTTCTCGGATAAACTGTGGAGCAGACAACACGGAGGGCAGGTGGTAAAGTTTCTCCAAAGTTTCTCCCGTTTCACCTGTTCCTTTCGGGACACCCCAGACTCGCCGAGGGGGACCTGTCGCTCAATTCAGTCAGAACTTCCCACGCGCAAAGCCCCTGTGTTCCGCTCTGTTACTGGGTC
The DNA here is from genome assembly GCA_020226115.1 of Colletotrichum viniferum. Lineage (NCBI taxonomy): Eukaryota > Fungi > Ascomycota > Sordariomycetes > Glomerellales > Glomerellaceae > Colletotrichum > Colletotrichum viniferum. The sequence continues at coordinate 1,355,999 of JAGFBE010000014.1, read as the reverse complement.
ATAGGGCATCTCTCAACGAAACTCTTTGGAGACCAACGATGTGTTGCTGTCTTTTTCCTGACATCGTCAATGGCTGGTCCAGTGGTTCTTTTACGCTCATCACCCGTTCCCTGCTAGCTGCAGATCTCCCCACGTTCCTCTGCGCCGGGTCATGTATGTTTCCACCAGCAACGGAGTTATGTGCTCGTGGTATAGTACCTCTCCGGCTGCTGCTACTACCCACAGCTCCAAACCAAACTTCAGACCGAAAAAAGGGGGGGACAGAACGAACAACAGCCGCATCTTTCGAAACCGGGGTCTGTGACATTCTGTCACACAGCCGCCACACGCGGCAGTTTCACCGTGCCCCAAGCAGCTAGCCAACGAATGGGGCGCCCGCCTGTGGTGCCTCGCAACCTTTAATCCCACTTCAACGCAGCTCCCAGCGCCGCAAGGCACGCCCGAAGAGACGAAAAGAGACAAACTCACCACGCTGTGGTACATCCAACCACCGCCCAAACACCACCGTTACCGCAGGTCACATCGCGCCAGCCTCATATCCACGGTCGCCCCGACCGACCTGCTTCTGAAACTCGCCCGGGCTTTGCTTTCAGTGAACATTAGAGACGCCTTGCTACCCGTGCCTGCCATAAGGCTTAAGCTGTGCTTGGCGGCCTTCCTGTCTTGCAGGCACAGGCAAGGCACAGGCAGGCACAAGCAGCGCCCGTTCTACCTAGCGTTGGGCCCTGTTCACACGCATAGGTGGTGCTCTCTCACTCTGGTGTTGAGTCCTTCGCCCCTCCTCCCAGGTGCCCCCTTCGTATTGGGATGAAGAGTCCCGACAGACGGAAACGCAAGACACGACAACACAGACAGCCGACGACAGACAGCGGGCAACCAGCGGCTGAAGGACAGAGACAGCTCAGACAGGCACAAGGAACGCCGAGGTGACAGGAGACAAGCAGCAGACAGCTCGGCAACGCGGATCTGGCAGCGCTCACTGTCTCCGCGGTCGCCCCTTCCCCGCTTGCGCTCGTCCTCTTTTCGGATTGCTGTTCTTTTGCCCTTCTTTGGCCCCGTTCCTGGCCTGGTCATTTTCCCACCTTCCCACCTTCCCACCACTCTTCCCTCTCTTATATTATGCCCGAACCAGTGATCGTCCCGCGGGTGGGAAACAAGGCCTCCCCCTCCTCTCGTTCCTGAAAGACTTCCTGAACGGGTGCCTGGTCGGTCCTCTTTTGTTCGCTTCTTATTGGGCGGCTCTTATTGCCTCCATGCCCCTTGTTCTTAAACTTCTTTTATTCGTTTCCCCTGGACTGGATCCAGTAAGAAGGACTGCTTAATCATACACACAACACATAGACACACACATCCACGTCGCTTCCCGCTCTTCCCAAACGTCAGGTTCATGCGAAAGTCGTTCGGCAGTACAGCGAGACGTTCGGCTTCTGTGCTTTTCAAGGAGGGCACAGGGATAGCAGATCTGCGTACGGCCACTTGTTGCCACCGAGCCGGCCCTTTCGACTAGTGGCCCTGCTCCCCCATTCTCCGCTTCTTTTGTGTTTTCGCCTCAATATACTCGCAACAAGCGCGCTTCTGTTGATAAGTCTAATCGAACGATCGACAAACACCCCGACATCGATCCTTATTGATTGCCACTAAGGGCGGCTCTGTGGAAACAAAACACTATACCACACACGGCCGCACCCGAGCATCACATCATCAAGCTCACACAACACGCATACCTGGCCCTGGGCATAGTAACACCACGCCATCACAGAGGCCTAGGACGACGATGAACATCCGGTGACGGCAGGCCACCACGCCTCCACCCTCCGCCCGACCGGCTTGCCCGTCGATCCCAAGACCGATTACCACTTCACTCGCGAAGCAGAACGGAAGAAAGCCTGTTTTCTGCTGATACATGGACTCAGACGCGAGGGCCAGGGCCAACGTGCCTCGCAAAGGACCCAAGCAGAACACCAACGGAATGGATTCGTATCACCGCTACGTCGCCGAGTCGACCATTACGAGAGGCGACGATGTCATCGCGAGGCCGTACACGAGCCACTCGCGGTCGTTCAGCACACCTCGCCCCTCGACGTTAGATCACTCCTCTTCTTCCGGCAGCGAGTATGAATTTTCGAGCAGCGATGGGGACGCCAGCAGGGCCACGACAGCGGTGCCTGAGATCATGATTACGAGCCCGAGTAAACCGCCCACGCCGGGGCCGCGGTACAGCCTGACACCCCGCCAGTCGCAGTTTCCGCCCGCTGCGAGGTTAGCTGTGCCCGCGATGCGACCGATCCCGCAGGGCCAGCCGCTGCAGACTTTTCCCCCGCTAAACCCGTCATTACAACCGTCGCAACCGATCCGAGAGATGCTGCAGCCGATGATAAGGATACCGCCGCCGACGGGCGACTCGGATGATTTTAGGAAACGGGATGGGTTGATTGACGTCTCGTTGCCGTACCGCCCGTTTTACCTGCAACGGAGGATATTGACTTCGTTTGCGATTTTGTTCGCGGGGTTGTTGATCACAGTAGAGGCCGTGCTGGACCTGTCCAACAAGAGGGGCGGCCTCGGCTCCCCAGACCACGGGTTCAGGTATCTGTGGCAGTACGGCTCCGCCTTCATCTTCACGTGTATCGCGGCGCTGTGGGCGCGGCCGGAGCACCAGGCCAAAGCCAATGCGCCGTGGATCCGGATGTCCAAGGGCCCCGCGAGCGTTGACCGGACGCTGATGCTCGACTACGTCTTCATGTTCGAGCCGTGGGCGGTCGCGAAGGCTGCGAAGAACCGGGACTGGCTAGTGGCGGCGGCTGCGTCTGTCGGCTTGACGCTGAAGCTGATTATTGTTATTGCCGTGGCGCTCGTCAGCCCGACGTTCCAGATTGTCACGGCGCGAGGGGCGACTTTGAATGTGCTGAACGCTTTTACGAACGATCCGAGCAATTTGCGGGCGGCTGGAGCGTTGCCGTTCTTCACGATGGTGGGGCTGCAGACCAAGGGGCTGAATTTCCCGGACGGCACGTCGAGGGAGTTTGCGTTCCAGTCGTTTACGTCGGATTTCAAGTCGACGGCCGAGTTGAGAGCTGACGTGGACGGGTTCGAGTCGGATATACTGTGCGAGCCGGCGCAGCTGAATCTCACTGGGATTCAGTACATCCAGGCGTCGGATACGCAGCTGAACGTCACGGTGTCGACCTCCAACTGCTCCATAACGCAGGAGATCCCGAACATGGCCCTTGTCGGGTTCACGCTGCCGACCTTCTTCACGGCGTTCCAGGCTGGTGCGTGCGGGAACTCGCAGAACATGGACGACGGACGGGTTGTGGTCATGTCGGGCGCCATCACGATCGACCCCGCCAGCGTCCCGACGTCCAGCGAGGTTTTCAACGTGCCCATCCGAGGCCAGCTGACGCGCTCTGCGGCGCTGATTTGTCGGCCGACGTATGCTATCACGACTGTCCACGTTGAGAAGAACAATACCCAACTCATGAAGATCGAGCGCACCCGGTCAGCAAAGAACCGGACGTTGAATCTGGTCAGCCCTATGGATATTGTAGAGGGCCACTTCGCGTCGTATCCCACCGATTCCCAGATCCTAGGCGCCATGCCGAGTGTGAACAGCCGCTACCCCGGCGTCGCGATCGTCGCCTCCGACGCGGTGATGAACTCGGCCGTGGCGATGGAAGTCAAGGATAACGGCATCCCCCCAATCGACAGCCTCCTGCAAGCAAGCAACCTCACCCAGATCGTCACGAAATACTGGCGCCAGTACACCGCCCTCCTGGCACGCAACTCGTTAATGGCAGAGACGGCGCAGCCGCAACGGATCACGGGAACGGCGGTCATCATCGGCGAGCGCCTCAACGTGCGCCCCATCCCTGCGCACCTGCTCTCCGGCCTGCTCGGTTTCGCGTTGGTCCTCACCCTGGCCGCCGTCGCTTTCGCCCCGAGGACGGGGTTCCTGCCCCGCGACCCGAATACCATCATCAACATGGCGACACTCCTTGCGCATAGCAGGGCGCTGCTGCAGTGCCTGCGTGGGACCGGCGCGGCGCACGTGTCTACTATTAGGGAGAGGCTGCTTGGGACCAATTATTATACTGGCGTGGAGCCGTACGAGAAGGCGTCCAAGGGGCAGGGGTATTTCAAGATCTTTGGGGGCAACCCGCCGAGGCAGGATACGCCGCCTGAGTTCGTCAAGACGTCGAACTGGGGCCATCCGATGCCTTTGCACCCCGTGGCGAGGCTGATTGCGGTGTCTACTATGGCGGGCATGATTATCTCGCTGGAGGTTGTGCTCAGGTTGTCCGAGGCGAGGCAGGGCATTACGACTGTCACGGCGAATACCGACCGCCACTTCCTGTGGACGACTGGACCCGGGGTGTTGTTCGGTATCGTGGCGCTGTACCTCGCGTCTGCCGACTGCGCGACGCGGTGTCTTGCGCCGTATAGTCAGCTCAAGCAGGGTGGCTCTTTCGAGACGACTGTTGGTCTTGATTTCATGGATAAGTCCAAACCCCGGATCGTCTACGATGCTGTCAAGACGAAGAACATTGCAGTCGTCACCACCACCGCCGCCGTCTTCATCGCCTCGCTGCTGGCAACATTCTCCGGAGCTCTGTATACCACCGTGCCCATACCGTCCACGCGCCCAGTCACACTGCAAAAGATCGATCAGTTCATCAACGCCACCGCGCCGTGTAACACCTGCACCACAGACACGCTTCTTGCGTCTCTCATCTTGGACGCTAACCTGACCTTCCCGTCTTTCACCTTTGAAGACCTCAACTTCAATGGCGTACGGCTCACGGAACCGCTGTCGATGAAGGACGGCGACAGCACCATCCTCGTCACGCTCCCGGCTCTCCGGTCGAGACTTGACTGCAGGCTTTACCCGCAATCCGAAATCAACACTAACTTCACAATACCGAACGTGCCGAACCAGTTCTCCGTGGCGCAGGGCATGCGCGTCGATATCGCAGGCGAACCCTGCAACGACCCATCCATCCGCTCCAACGCCGTCCTACCCTCCGGCGTGTCCCCGTCTTCCGTATTCGGAGTCGCCACCCCGCGGTCCGCGGGACCATCCAGCCAGTGCTCCGACTTCACCTACGTATGGGGCCAACTCGCAGACACAACCCCCACGCAAGTCGGCTACATCTCCGCCATGGGCTGCAACGAAACCGTCGAGACCCTAATGGCCACCGTCCGCCTCACCGGCTCAAGCCTCCACGTCGACCCGACTTACCCGCCCCGCGTACGAGAAAACACCGTCCGCCGCACGCAGCTCAAGCTCCTCCCGCTCCAATACGGCCTGCTCGCCAACCTCACCACCGGCAACCAGCTCGACCCCTTCTTCAGCTCCCTCGTCACCTCCCGCTTCGCCATCCCCGCCGGCAACCTCGGCGACCCGGGCCTCGCGCGCAGCGGCCGCGTCGCCGACGCCATCGTCCGCCAGCACGGCATCGTGCGCGCGCAGAACCTCAACGTCAACTCCCGCCGCAGACTGCCCGACATCACCGCCCAGGAGGTCGTCCCCGGCATGCTCGAGGACACGGACGTGACCAGCCTGCGCCGGCTTGTCCAGGACAACGCCTCCACGCGGATCATCCAGTCCATCCTCGCGCTGCTCCTCGCGCTGACGCTCGTCGCGTGGCTGCTCACCCCCGGCACGGACACGCTGCTCCCGCGCAACCCGTGCAGCATCGCCTCCGTGGCGGCGCTCCTCGTCGACGGGAACGTGTTCGGGTTCTTGGGCAGGGGCGCGGAGTGGATGCCCACCGAGGAGATCCAGACGAGCTTCCTGGACGGGAGCAAGGCGATGGGGTTCCGGATGAGCTGGGAGCGCGTGAAGCGCCGGCGCACGGAGCTGGTGGAGCGGGCGGATGTTGCGCAGGAGAGGGCGTTTGGGATCAGCGTGAAGCGCGCGGGTGGATGGGGCGGCGGGGAGGATGTGGGCTTGGGGATTTTGGCAAGGGTGAATCGCGCGCAGAGGGGGTTTGTGAAGGGGTGGGCGCGGATGTCAACTTGATTCTTCCGATTAACCCATGTCGGGAAGAAGAAGATTCTTGACTTTTTGTATTATTTTACAATGTTTTATCACGGTACGCAAGCGTTGCGTAGGAGTTCTAGGATGGGCCAGAGAGGTTGGTGGCCGGAGTTCTTTTTCTTCTGTACTTTTTGAGTACTGGGTATGATACCACAAACTGGGGGACACTGAACCAGGGAGTTGATCTCAAATCTTGTTTTGGGGGTGTTCAGGATAGGACTACCCGAAATGACAACGTATGAACGTCAACTATTATGAATGAAGCTAAGACAAAATGTGAGCTGACCGTGTTCTCGCTTTCGGTGAACGAGAGACAAGTCTGAGTTTCTCGTGGCGGTCGGGTTCGCGGCCGGCTGCGTCGGGAATGTACCTTTTGACGGGCGGTGGCTGCAACTTGGAAGCTGACCAACCCTTCAATCGTATGATCCGCGAAATGGAAATCGATCTAGACTTTGTTTGTTCAAGGGGTTCATGATGACTTGGAACCATCAAAACTTGGACTATCACGGATGTCACTTGACGGCCAGACAGGGGGAAGTTTGGTCTAGATCAGGCGATGGTCGGTTTCTGGGTTTGAAAGGCGTTCACGAAGAGAACATGGTGCGATGTCGGTATCGGCGGCGGGGGTGGGGGGGGGGGGAGTTAGGTCGGCGTCTTTCATGAGCATCGCTCTCGGATTCTGGGAATTGTGAAATGAGTCTGGATTATTGAGACTGGATGAACGCCGGCAGGGTCGGAGGACGTGATCCCTACCACTGGATGTTCATGAGCGGCAGGTGAACTTCACAGCCCAGTTCATCATTTGCAAGGATGAGAAGTTGGATCGCTATCGGGCTCGCGAAAAGGTAATGAGCAAGCTGGGGGATTCGCATTCAACGAGCGGAGAATCACCTCCCACAAAGTGATAACACGCACACTGATATTGCCTCATCGCTATCGGGCTCGGATCTCTAGATATTCCACGACTACAGCAACATCAGAGTCGGACTCTACCAAGACTTTTAGAGTTGACCTAGCCACTTTGTCCAGCCCGTCCCGCCGTGGCGGTGTTCACAAGCTGGCATTACCAAGTCAGCCGCTCGAACAAGGTCCCACCCTTGTACCTCGACCGTATGATCTACGTCACCCGCAAGGCCACAACCGGATGCCGGCCTCCATCGGGCCCGGAGGATTAAGAGGCAAACTTTAGATCGGGTTGCCGGATCGGAGAAATCTTGGGCGATTGGTGCTTGGTTTGGGCGGCATGAGGTGGCACGCCCTTGGCCAAGGCCGGCTGTGAAGAGATGTGGGCTTGAGTCGTGGGCTTTTTGCCAAGATGTTTTGGTACTTCTGGGGCAGGGCAGAATTTCTGGTCAACAGAGTCGCTGCACTGAACGGTGGCAAAGGATGGGTTTACTGGAGAAAGAAGACTGCTCGCTTGAATATTTGGATATCATATCTTTGAAGGAGGCATAATGCCTAAATGGGTTACGCTACTCCTCCCGTGTATTGTCATGATCATCTCTAGTGTGCAGTTGCCATGAGGCTTTTCTTCATCCGAAGTTCCAAAAACAGAGGTGAAATGCCAAAGCGCCAGTGTGTCCCGTCTTCGCCGCACCGAATGTCTCAAAAGGTGATGCCCCAAACGCCGTGTCTTTAGATAGAAACTGTGGTCTGTGTGAAACGTTTGAGTCAGCAAGAGATCATCACTTTCATATCGGTACAGTCGAATGTGAGACTCTTGATGGAAGACGACTTACCCAAGAAGACTTGAACCAGGTGTAAATGGCTGAATGCGTTTAGCCAACGGAGCAGGTGCAGCCCATGCGCTTCTCGAGGTCGACGCTGGGGAAGGGCACGCAGATCATGCCGTCGGCCTCGCAGTTGGTGCGGGCGGTGCCGCACTCGACGTCCACGCAGGGCCCGTCGAAGCGGGCGGCGACGGTGGCGGCGAGCAGGGTGATGAGGGTGTAGACGGCGCGCATGGTGACTTGACTTTGTGTGATGTCGAATAGCAGTTGTAGAGAAGGTTGGGAAAAGTTTGGATGGTGGAGTGGGAGTGTTCGCGGGTGGATGTGCGGGATGAGGAGGATGGGATGGCAAGAAGGAGGGATGGACGGATGCTTCTTATACAAGTTCACGACAAGACTCGATGGAGAAAGATGGAGAACTCGAGAAAGAAGGTTTGGAAACATTGGCAGGTGCCGGATGGTCAGTCGACACTCCGCCACCGTCCTCTTCTCTTTCTCTCTCGGTATGTGTGGAGGGATGTCTACTCCATGTCGATACCAAGAGTTGGCTCCGTTGGAGTTGGTTACAGGGAGGATGCTATTTCGATGGCTTGCGGAGCTGCACATGGGTAGAGGAGAGGAGAACAACACCGCCGCCTAGACCGTGAGGGTAGAGTGGAATAGCTGTACAGAGATGGGTGGCCTGGCTGGTCTGTGTCTTGGCTGGGCGAGGTGCTTGGGCGGCGGTGAGCCCGATAGGCAGCCGATAGGGGGAAGAACCAGTACAGACGAAAGTGTGGCTCAGGAAGAAAAAAGTCTTGGACAAGGACGGCGCGTCTTGGCGCGTACGCAGTTGTGTTTGGGGCTATTAAAAGCCATCGAGTATAGGAGCTTGATCATGCTCTTGGCGATGGGAGGCGTTTCAATCCGTTCTTGGCGGGAAGGGTGGGGGGATGGTCGTTGTTCTTCGCAACGATGCAATGAGGTGGGCTCTTTACGGGCAATTTTGGGTATGTTAGGACCGGGGTTGGGGGGCTTTAGGGGCGCTGTAGAGAGCTTGTAGGGCGCCGGTGCGGTCATCGTCCCGGACGCGATTCATGCGTTGCCCGGCGGGATGAGTTCAGCTAGTATGAACAAGCCTCACTTTGTCATGACACTGAGAGATTACACGGTTATTTACAGCATGTTGTGTGGATGTACTGGGCAGAAATGTGTATGATGATGGGCAGTTGAGACTGAGCTGTAGAGACGTGCGAGATTAGATTAGATGGCGCGGAGCTGTCCGTCGTGATGAGTGATCGGGGCAGGCTTCATGTGGCAGTGACTGATCGACGCTGCAGCGATGTGCCGGATGGGACGCAAGCGACAGCTGAGGATGAGGCGAGACGATTCCTATTATGGAAGTTTACTGTGTAGTAGGTTTCTAGTTCAATTTTTAAATGCCTGCATGGCTGGCAGTGTTCATTCGATGATTGGTGACACCTGTGGCCCGTTCATCGTGACATGATCGGAGTTTTATCACCACAACCGGTCAAAGTGGTCAGTCAACCTTCTCCGACTGTTGTGTGCTCTCCTGGCAGATTCTGCGAGCGTGGGTCCAGTCCGACTACATGACTACGAGATTGATATTGCCCACTCTAAAACAAGCTTCAATAGATCTCCGGTCGAGAGCTTACAGCCCGCCCGAATATACTGCTGGCGCTCGGCCCAAGTCTTCGGCGCCGATGTCTCACCCATATTGCGTCCTCCTGCGATTTCACTGCCGTCCCATCGAGGGGTTTACTAGAGTCATGGTGTTCCCTGATATTTGGTATTCTGTACGGCCGCCTTTACGATTTAGATCTAAGATAATGTAGCCCCGCGACTGCGCGGTATGCCTTTTGTAAAGCGTGTGCTTCTCTCCTGTAGGAAGCTGTTGGCAACTCCGGTGACGTATCCCCAAGACTTCCAAGAAACTCTCTCCTTCCAATACCTGTCCCCCAAAGCCTGCGCCGCGTAAGCACGATCACCGCCACGCTTTGGTGTGCAAAGAGTTGGTTTTCAGCCCTCTCATCTGTTGGTTGGTCGAGGGCAAAAAAGGCACGAATTCGCCCGACGAAATTCGCGTAAGGACCCCCATCACCACGAGGCATGCTGGGGGCAAGAAGAGCGATCCCCACTGTGGAAGAAAAAAGTAACTCCGTCATTACTCGCCAACATCAAAATGTTCATCTGGACGTCGCCTCAGCAATGACACGTCCGTCTCAAATTCAGGGAGGGATTCATGGCTTCGTGCCTCCTTTGAGCACAGGCTGACGGAACCCTCCGTCTTCATATCCGGCCTTTTGGCACTAAGACCCAACTGACCAGACCTCAGTGGGGTCTTCGGAAGGGATGGGCCTCTGTGTTGAGGACGTACTCATCGAGGCTGATGAGGTCAGGCGGCGAGAAGACGAGGTAGAAGTACTTCAACGTCTCTGCAAGCCAGAAACTCTATTTGCCGTCGGTCAGTAAGTCCACCTCTGTTGAACCATGTCTGAAGGGGATGATGAGTCTTCTCTTACCTCCATGTAGTCCTCCTTGGGCAGCGGGTCCGCTTTCTTCGTGACGTCTAGCACCGCCGCATTGCCATGCTCGACGAGCGTCCCGTTGCTGACGGCCTTCCACATCTCCCACGCCGCGTCTTGGAACCCTCGGTCACCCGTGATGCGGTACAGCACAAAGACGCTCTCGATGGCTTCCGGGCGCAGGATGTACCGCGCGTCCTTGGCGGTGGTGAAGCCCTTGGGGAGGTGCTCCTTGAACTCGGGCCGCAGCCTCTTCTCTTTCTCCCACCGGTCCTCGTCCCACTTGCAATCGTCCCTGCGCGGGCACGCGAGCATGTTGAAGCGTTCCGGCATCATGCCCGTCGGCATGGCCTGGTACGCGTAGTAGCATCCCAGCGTGAGTCGCGCCCCGATCGTCACCCACTCCTCCTTGCCGAGTAATCTCCCGGCCAGGGCGTAGATGCCGCCGATAAAACAGGCTAAATGCTCGCTCTCCGGGTCGAGGAACAGTTTCCCGTCAATGTCGACGTTGGCATTGCCCGAGATCAGGATGTTCTCATTGCCGGGTAGCATGGGTCGGAAGAACAAGGACTCGTTGGCGGCTTTGAGGAAGGCCTCCGTCATGTCCTCGTACATAGGCTCCAGCCCGCCAAGGAGGGCCTGCATCTTGGGGAGGTACTCGTACAGCGAGTCTGCGCAGCCAGCGATGGTGAACTGCGAGCCCGAAACGACATCGCGGTTCCTCATGGACACGAACATAGGCCACATGCCAGGGATCTTGGTCTTCTTCTGCCCGTCGTGGAAGAGGTCCATGACTTTGGACATGGCGTCGTAGTACTTTGGGTTGCCGGTGAGCTGCGACAGGCGCGTCATCTCGAGTGAGAGCGTCCCGGGCGACGCTGAGACGACGGAGCTCTCAACATCCAAGCCGGTACCTGCTTTCGCGTCGTTGAAGTTGATGAAGTCCACAGGCATGCGATGCTCGGTGTTGAACGCGCCGTAAAGCAGGTCGCCAAGCTGAACGGCCTTATCGAGCAAGACCTTCCTCTTACTGAGGTCATACGCCGCCATCAAGCCGCCGAGATACCGAATGTTAGTCTCAAACGTGTTCACGCGGTCCGAATTCGTGAAGCCAAAGTCAATAGTCGCAACAGCAGCGACAGCCTCCTCAAACTCCGCCTTCAGTCCCATGATCCAGAGCACGTCGAGCGAGTCCACCAGCGTCGCGGCCCACCCGGAAAACTGGTCCTTGGCGGTCGCGGAGATGGGGTTCAGCGCGTCCTTCATCCAGGCGTACTTTTTGTAGTTCGCCCAGTCGCGCCTGAACAGCTCGCGGACCTCGTGCCGACGGGCCTCCCGGAGTCGGGCGGCGGCGGCGGACTCGGCGGGGAACTGGTGCTGCACGCGCGGGAGGGAGGGGCGGCGGCCCTTGGGCAGCGGGGTCATTGGCGTCTTGGGAGGGTATTTGTACGACACCGAGGACCAGTCGAAGCTGGACTGTGGGGTGGCCGGGGGAGGGGCGATGTTGTGCAGGTTCATGTAGCGCTCGAGGGCGGCGGACTCGGAGCGGGCCCGTGATGTGTAGAAATAGTAGAGGAGGCAGCCGCCGAAGGTGAGGGTGATGGCGAGCGTGCGGACGCGGGTCCAGCGGTACATTGCCGTCATGGTGGATGAGATTAGGAGTGAAGTGCTGGGTATCTGATGATGATGAAAAATTGCAGTCGTTTGAAGGCGATGGTGAGCCAAGGGAGAGGGACCTAAGATCGAGTCATGGGAATGGGTGAAGCAAAATGCCGCAAGGTGAGTGTGTCTCCTAAAACGACGCGACGAGACGAAGTGAATGAGATACGGTCGATAACTGGTGATGCTGCTTCAGCGATGAGATGTCGTTGTCGTCGGGTCAAGGCGTATCTATCATCCAGAGCGAGAGCTTCCCAGGTTGCGAGGTCGGGAGGAGATGACCAGCGTGTTAACAAACGCGCAAAGAACAGCCGCCGGCCGGCGGTAGCATCGGGGGTTCTGGAACAACGTTTTTGTGAATATGAGACATGGAGGGCAAAGTCAAATCCCAGCCGGGAAATCCTGGGGTCACCGCCAGGCTACTCCTGCGAACCATGCCCATCCCTGCCAAGACAATTCTGTCCATCGCATAGTGGTTAGCGAGGCGCTCGGCAGGGTCAATAGACATGTTTGGCTGCTGTTGGCGACCAGTCTTGGGGCTGAACCAACGCTTGTTGGCGCGCCTTTTGTGGAATGGAAAGGGGGCCGATGCGACGGGACGGGTTGCATGCCCTTGCTTGGAGCGGAGTTGCCAAGAGTTGTCATGTCTAGAGATGAAGGGGTCTTCAGAGAAGTGACAGCGCTTTCTGATTGAGATGGGATTGATAAGACACTGTCTTCTTCATGATGAGCATGCCTCGATTGTGTTTCTATGAAGACAAGTGTGTGTTGCTCGGGTTCGGGTGCATTCTAGCTTTTTGGAGAAGCGACCGAGGAGACATCCGGACCCCCAACACTCTAATTTTATAGTTATCCACAGTGGGGGTCTGGGTAACAAACACGTTGCTGCCCCCTGATGATCGGTGCCATGTTCCGTCACTAGCGGCTAAGCGAGGTTATCTACGCTTTGGATTTGGTGTATTTGCTGACTGGATGCAGATGTGCCAAGAGTTGTTATGTCTGTAACGAAGAGGTCTTGGAAAAGTGACAGCGCTTGCTGATTAAATAAGGATCAATAAGATATCAACTGCTTCTTCAGTCAAAAAGAGAATATCCCATGGAGTGCAACTGGACTGCAGTACTTAGACATCTAGTCTTTCTCGAATTATGATGAACCATGAAACTTGTTATTCGCTAGAAAAAAGTGACGATCTCTCTGGCCAGATACCGGCCTACTTCCAAAGAGCAAGCCATGAGAGCGAAACACCAGTGATGCGGCGTAACATGTGTACTGCTCCAGGCTAACGACATATTCCACGGGCAATAATGCTTGCCGTGAGATGGCTTTGGTGGAATGCCATCCCATCAGCCAAGGTCAAGGGCGCTATACATACCCACCGCTTATCGCACGCCTGTAACCAGAATCGAGAGCCACTTTCGGTTGTCAGGTCGGGAGGGAAGAAGTTGCTCCATCCATGCAGGAAAATGCCCATACCTTGACGTACCGCTTGATAGCAGAGAGTTTTGCGAAAGCCGGGGATGGATAACGCAAGTCACGATATGGACATTGGCCTCGCGCTGAGTTTACCGAGAGCGACGGTTGAGTTTGGATGACACCAGCCATCACGTATGAAGGTGGTCCATCAGCATCAGTTCCAATAAACACGTACTATGCTGGAAGAAGGTCAAGAACCGTAAATCTACGTTGGAGTTCATCCCGGGCCTTGCAAGAAAGGCCGCAAACGTAGCCTCCAGCACTTAATTGAATGAATTTCGTCGTGAATCGAGTCACAAGCTGATACTATATGCGGATAATGTTGGACCTATTTTCAGTGGTAAACTGAACAGCAGGGCTCAAATGATTGTTTATGTAGTCGGCACTGATGTAACTTTTTGAAATGTCCAAACGACCCAAGCAACCACGCTCCACGCCACCCAACCTCCTGTCACGTTCCGACTTGTGTAAACTGAGAATGCCGTGGAAAAATGTTTTGCATATTCATAGCTGACTTAGAAGCAGCGATTTGGCTCTTTATATACTTTATGCTGCCTGGTAAAACGCACGACGTGAAGGTATTTGCTCTTGCCCCCTTGGGAACTAGCTGTTCGGGTTGGCCGTTGGTGACTGACAAGAATCGCACCTTTTTTCGCTTTCTTGGAGTATTGCGAGTAAGGGCCAAAATACCGTATCTTCTCAGAGATATGCCTTGTTGTTTTCTGTTGACGATTGATGTCTAACAGAGTTCAGCCAATCATGGAAACGCGCATCAGTGCCCTTTTTGTCCGTTATCCCATCGGCCACGCCCCGACTTTTCATTTTCCTGGACCAATCGAATAGCCTATTCAATCCGGTTGCGATTATTAGTGGTATAGCAGGTTTGTTAAGTGCTATGTGGCAGCCGATGGGATGATTAAAAAATGCAGCGCCCACTCTTACTAACGAGTCATCACAGTAGATGCATGCCAACGAGGTTCCGCAACTGTCAGTGAGTATCATAGAAATTTCGGAAAGACTAGCTGTTCGCTTACGGTGGCTGCGATGAACTCACGGCTTAGAAACCTGCTCACTTCAAAATCGACCGATTGGTGGTTGCTGTTCCTTCAAAGGCTCATATGTCCTTGGGGCTCTGGAACACAAGACGATCTGAGAGCTACGACCAACGCCCCCGAGGAACTACCAAGATAACGATGACAGCTATTGTGATGCAATGGAGAGATACAACTAGACCGTGAAGTATCTAAAATGCGCATAGAGCGAGTAGAAGATACACCGTGGAGACTTGGAAAAAGGAGAACCCGCGCCCCCATGTTTGCAGGGGTCAGTTCGAGAGCCAATGAGGCAGTTCAGCGTAACTTACCAGCGGTCATCTGCTGCGGGAAAATATAGATCAAAGTAGGAAGGAAAGAAGAAGAAAAGCGTGATTGGATTGAAGTGCATTTTTAGCTTTTCAGAGAAGCGCGCGAGGAGATCTCGGGACCCCCGACGCTCTCATTCCATCCCATTGAATACAACACGACGTCAGAAAGTCCCAGCGCGGGGTAGAGCCATTGAACACATGCACAGCAACGCTAAATACTTTTTTTTTTCAATCACAGATTCCATCTTCTTTGGTACTCGAGTACAATTGGGCCATCTGAGAGACGTATCTCCTGGCGTCGGGTCATGTAGCATTCAATAGGATAGTTGTCAACAGTGGGGTCTGGGTAACAGACACATGGCTGCCCCCGAGGATCGGTGCCGTGTTCCGTCGCCAGCGGCCGGTAAGCGAGGTCATCTATGCTTCGGATTGGATGAATATGCTGACTGGATGCAAATATTGTCAGATTCGGACTTGGCTCCTAGGTGAGACTCTTCTTTCAACGTCGATGCATGAGATGGATGCTCGGAGGGTGAGGATGTGTCTTCATGAAGTCAATCATCAACATTCAGGTTCGAAATGCTTGAAATAACGACGCGACACAATCGTCTCAATGAATTACTCATCATATGAAATCATCACCTTTCCTTTTTTTTCCCTCCCCCTGCCCCCCCTCCCCCCCTTTTTTTTTCCTTTGGTGGCAGCTGGATGGCAGTCAATGACTTAGTCCATGTCGGCATTTCTCCGTCCCCCCGTCAAGTAGACGCTGAACGCCGTTGTCGCACAGCATAAGAGACATCGCCGTTAGGTACGGTGGCATCACCTAGCACGGCCACCAGCATTTGAGGTGAGGTCATCGATCAACTAGCCTCATCTACTACCACTCCCCAATTTCGTCTCTCATTTGTGCGCTTCTTCGCGACCGGTTGCGGGGCTCTTTGTACCATCTTGTGGCCCCGAGATCGCATGAGTCGGCAGATTCTTGTGCGCAATACTGATCGTCATTCCCGCAATATTTTTCAAAGCCGCACATCATGGCGCCAAGATGCGGGCCGTCCAAGACGACATGCATGAGGGCTAAGACGCAATTCCTTCCCGTCCCAGGGACCCGGGCCTGGAAGCGAGGTGCCATCGACCCAGACAGAAGGACTTTGGTGAATCTCTATTACGTTGGGAAGTATTCAGAATGATTACTACTGCATGCTCTCCATCAGCGGTGTCAACCCGCCGCATGCAGAGCAACGCATGGCAGAGCCGGAGGCGCATCTGGCTGCATCCGCTCCCGCTCCCGTCTCCGTGTACAGCCGGGAACTCGCATCAGCCATTAGCCACGGCGACCGCGATCCGCAAGAACCACATGTTCCCCTCCTCCATCATACCTAAAGCCCCGAAGCCCCTCCCCCTCCATACCCGCCTCCGGCATCGGCTCCCGCCCCGAAGTGTGGGGTCCCCAGGCGCGACTAGTCAACGGTGTCCCGCCGAAACGACTGGAAGCTCTGTTGGCACTCTCAGAGTCGTGGGCTCGGAGCCATCAAAGCGGGCAAAGCGGGTCCGACGGTGGGCGTCACGGTCGCCCACCCATCAGGGTTCGCAGCTCATCCTGACAAACAATGATGCAATGGGCCCCGAAACCCCTCACTTGCTTAAAAAGCCACCTACTTGTTCCTTCTCTCCGTTCACGATCTCTGTGATCTCTCACGACACTCTTCATCCCATCTCACAATCTCTTCTTCAAACTCAAGTCATCATGTCTTTCGGTAACAAGGCTAAGCTTAACTCCGGCGCCGAGATCCCGTACGTTTGCTTGTTTACAGTGATCTGAACTCTTTTGGTTCAGGCCCCTGCCGATCACTGTACCCCGCTTCACGTCTTGAGCTTCACTGACTTTTGAACCCTCATTTCAGCACTCTGGGATACGGCACCTGGCAGTCCAAGCCCGGTGAAGTTTCTGTTGGTGTCTACGAGGCCCTCAAGGCCGGCTACCGTCACCTTGTAAGCATCGGCAAATGCTGAAAGAGATGTAAGAGATAGGAGCTAACAGCTACGGCAGGACTTGGCCAAGATCTACCAGAATCAGCCCGAGGTTGGTGAGGGTCTGAAGAAGGCTCTCGCTGATATCCCCGGCCTCAAGCGTGAGGACATCTTCATCACCTCTAAGCTGTGGAACAAGTAAGTGACCTTGACTTACTGAACGAGCAAGACATGTTTACTGACAGCACCACAGCAACCACCGCCCGGAGAACGTTGAGGCTGCTCTTGACGAGACCCTCCAGGAGCTCGGCCTCGACTACCTTGACGTGAGTACACCGAATCCCTCCATCTACCGAAACACTCACTCACTGACCCTTTCAGCTCTACCTCATCCACTGGCCCGTTGCTTTCAAGAAGAACGGCGGCGAGCTCTTCCCCAAGGCCGCCGGCAACGACTCCGAGGTCGACCTCGACCAGGGCGTCTCCCTCGTCGCCACCTGGAAGGCCCTGATCGCCCTGCCCAAGTCCAAGGTCAAGGCCATCGGCGTCTCCAACTTCACCATCGAAGACCTCCAGACCATTATCGACGCCACCGGCGTCGTCCCCGCCGTCAACCAGGTCGAGCGCCACCCCCTCCTCCAGCAGAACGACACCCTCATCAAGTACGCCAAGGAGAAGGGCATCCACATCACCGCCTACTCCGCCTTCGGCAACAACGGCTTCGGCCTGCCCCTGCTCATCGAGCACGACGTCGTCAAGAAGATCGCTGAGAAGCTCAACGCCACCCCCGCCCAGGTCGTCCTCGCCTGGTCCCAGGTCGGCGGCCACTCCGTCATTCCCAAGTCCGTCACCCCCAGCCGCATCCACTCCAACTTCCAGGAGGTCAAGATCTCCGACGAGGACGTCGCCGCCATCAACGAGATCGGCAAGGAGCCCCGCCGCTACAACATCCCCTTCACCTACAACCCTCGCTGGAACATCAACATCTGGGATGAGAAGGAGGAGAAGGAGGCTGCCAACCGCGTCGTTCGCAAGCTTTAAATATGTGATACCATGTGGATATTAGAGCGGGCCTAGAAGGCCTCGGATAGACGACTCGATGAATAATGAAAAAAAACACATAGAAAGAGAGACCATTCTTCTTTGATAGTGACTTACAAGAAACGGCCATGTCTGGCCTCAGCTCAGAGAGCAAGGTAGTGGACTTCTGGCCAGGACCAAACAGAGGTTATGGACTTGGTTCACAGCTGCGAGGAGCCATTTTGTTGGTTGCTGCTATCCTGGCAAGTTCATGGGTACATGTCATCGGTTGTTGTAAACGACAGGATCTTAACATGCGATCGCAGGTGCTAGCTATGTTTCAGATCTGGTATGAAGCCAGAACAAAATCAAATAGCTATTGGCATTTCCAGCTGTGAAGGATATTCTTTACGATTCAACGCCCGGCTAATCTACAACTGCAACGAACTGAGATACAAAACTAAACCTAGCGGTAGGGAAACTAGGGTGGAACGAACGCACTTATGAAAATTGAATAAAAAGAACACGAGAACAACAGCCTAAGACAAGGCTTGAACCACACGCATCCCATACAGATGGCCTATACTCGGGAGGCAGCCAGAGTACGCTCTTTTGCCCCTTCGAGACCCATATACCATCTGATCTAAGCCTGTATCTGTCAGGCTCAACGTTCCCAGCGTGTAGCTTTTTCGGATCAACGGGTCGCTTGGCTGTCAGTGGAAAGGACCCCCACCCAACATGTAGATGCGACCCTGACTCGGAAAATCTGATGCATTCAGTGTTTCGGGGTTGAATTCGTATCTCGCGCTTCAGCTTTCCTGTAGACGTATCCCAAATTTTGACCTTATCACCAGTGGATGCCGCAAATTTGGTTCCATCTCTGGAGAATGCCAAGGCTATCACATTCGTAATGTCGCGTAGCTTTCTGATGCGCTGGCCGGAAGTGATGTTCCAAATGTCGATTTCCGTCTGATTATATCCTGCGAGATATACGATTCCCTCAAGATATACGACTGAAGACAAGGTATAGTTTCTGTTCCTCATAACGCGTTTGAACTCTCGAATACGTTTGCCATTGCTCGGATTCCAAACAGTGACAGACGCGCCATCCACCACCACAGCTTGTTGGCCGTCTGATGAGAAAGCCACAGAGCTAATTTGCTTGAAATTGTAGCCATAAGAGTACACCTTATGTTTGTGGTGCTCATCAGACGCTGTCTAGTGTTAGTGTAATCAAATGCTAACTCTAACCGACAGTACTCACCCGTACGTTTCTCTCTGAGGTGTAAACCAGACAGGATGTCGTGCCAAATTCGCTTCCTGAATCCCTCCTCAGTTTCATGCGACTGAGATATTGGTGATGTGGAGTCATCTGCTGGTTAAGATGGCTGAAATGGTTCAGACGGTTCGGATGGTTGAGACGCTTGGGTAGGGTCATCCGCTTTCAAATCCCATAGCTTTACCGTTTTATCATCCGCCGCTGATGCTAGCATTTTACCGTCCGCTTTCAAAGACATCGATTGAAAAGCCCCGGGATAACAGCTTCTGAGAGTGCGAAGCTTATGGCCGGTTGTTATATCCCAGAATATGGAGCGACCGGCAGCAGAATTGGACACAAGCTGCTGAGTACCATCGGCCGAGAAGACCATAGAAGAAATCTTTCTACACTTTAGTGTTATCAGGCAGTCTTCTGTCGAAGGGTTCCATATCTTGATTGTCTCGTCTTCAGAAGCAGATGCAAGTTTGTTGCCATCGTTGGAGAACGCCAGCGTTTGAATCTTACCCGTGTGGCCTGCCAATGTTTTCTCGCGCTTGCGCGTCTTCGTGTTCCAAAGCCGAACTTCACCTGTTGCAGATGGTGAAGCTAGCATTTCGCCATCCTTTGACAGTGCAAGAACATAACTGTCTACCTCTGGGATCTTGTGATAGTAGGCTTCGTCCTCTAGATCCCAGAATCTCACTGAGCCGCCTCGGCAACCTGCAATCAGCTGAGTACCACTCGTGACCAAGCATACGAAGACAATTCCTGTGCTCCTGGTGCTGCGAGCTTCCTTGCGCTTTCCGTCTTTTGTGTCCCAGAGAATGAGGGCGCCATCTGCCGAGCCGGAGATTATCGTTGTGCCATCCTGAGAGAATGCCACGCAATGAACAGTGTCCAAATGACCTCGAAGCGTAAGAGCCCACGAACCCGTTGTCGGCTTCCATACCCTTACGTGCTTGTCCTCGTAGGCCGAGGCAAGTGTTTTCCCATCGTGTGAAAAGGCGACCGAAGAGACCTCGTTGCCGCCGACTTCGAGAGACTGCAAGCACGCAGTCCATGCTTCTCCAATTCCTGCTATGAGTTCAACTCCATGCAGCTCTCTGTCTCTGAAGCTGTCTCCTATAACGCTTCGACTTGGACCGAATAGTAAGGCAGACTGATATGTCTGTAAAGGACTGTTCTCGATTCCTTCTCGGAAGTACTGCAGAAACCGCCGCGCGTCCCACACGATGTTTTTGAGTTCATTCGGTTCTGTAGGGTGACTGGAATTCTAAGAGCATTAGACCAATTCACTAAGCCTTTCTAAACATTGATTGGCGCTCACCTGAAAAAGATTGAAGACTTTAGTCAACCCTTCTATCCCCTTCGAAACACTGCGCAGATGACAGATAGCTTCAACCCAGTGTAGGCAGTGTTGCGAAAGAAATTGCTGTACCAGAAGTTGTTGCTCTTGGTCCATTGCGTTGGCTTTGCTGAAATGTTCAGTCCAATGCAGGCACGAGTATCGGGCAGGTGCCAAACGACCCGACGCGACGTTGTGGTCCTTGGGTGTAGAGGCGCCGAGGCCGTCGAATTCGTATATATTCCGCCGAAGTGTGCTTGACATAGTCGCAACAAGTCTCGAAAGCACTATCTTATTCTCATGTTGAAAACCAGACGGCATGACTTCCCTTATCGCCTCTTTCTGCAAGAATGCTTTGGCTGATTGGTGGACAAAGTAGACAACATTGTTTTTCAAAACAAGTAGCCCACAGCATTCCTCGACGGCATCTTTTAGAGACAGCTCCTCCTTATCAAGTAGCATGGCCAGTGCCCGTAAGTCGAATGGATGGTGGAGGATACACACTGTGGCCAGTATCTTCTTGCAGAGCTTCCTGTCCGGAGAACTCATGATCTGAGCCAGTATTCGTCGATATAAAAAGTCTAACCCTGGAGGGAATGCTCTCAGTGTTTCCATTGTCCGATTGCTGGAGAGGGTGATCTTCGCGAGTTGTTGGTAGACAAGAGATACCTAAAGGAATGTTCCTTCAGCGTTATTCTTCAAATAAGCCGAAACCTCCTTACGTGTCGCCTCGTCGTAACCCTTAAGACTCTTCAATTCACTGACTTTGTAGCGAATGTATTTCCCCACTGCGATCGAAACTGCTGTTCCGTTGTTCTCCAGCGACATGCAGATCTTGTTACTCAAGACTGAGAGACCATTGTCAATACTGGGATGTCTGCGGCTAGAAACCACGACTTTGCAATCCGACGAAAGTTTGAGCAGAACAGCCAGGAGCTGGTCCAGCTCATCTGAACATTCGTGAAGAGCGTCGATGACGAGAACAGTCTTCGACATACTTTCGCTGGATGTTATTCTCTGAATCATCTCTGCCAGCACATCCCAGCTATTGGCGTCCTCGAATAGGGCCTTCCCCCTCTTATACTTCTCATATAACGGGGTGATATGAGATCGATTTCTTAAGAGGAAGTGGTGGAGAAGGCCGCGAAGTACAGCATTCGCACTATTCAATCGATCATCCCCAGCCTCGCAGAAGAAGTAAACAGGTTCGTATCTGAGTTGCTGGAGGTGATCAATGATACCACACATCAGCATGGTCTTCCCCTTTCCTGGGTGGCCTGTTATCCAAAGTAGTCTGTTCTGAGGCTCATGGTGCCAATCGACGAACTTTTCATGATTGAAAATCCAGCCATTCAAATCTGATATGAGGCCCCCTTTCGTCCGTTCAATCCGTTTCTTATCGGCACTCGGATCGGTAGTTGACAGATCGCGGAGAAAACGGTCATGTTCTTCACAACCTTGAAAGGCCAAGTTATCAGCGAAGATTTGCAAATTGGAGGTCGGCAGAATTACCAAAGTTGATGACCGAGGCAACGTATTGCTGGTTTCCTGTCCCAGAGTTGTTTTGATGCGCAGACGCGGGATTGAGGTAGGGTTCTGGGACCGTAGTAGGCCCTCGACTGACTTTGCTAGATGGCATGACTGTATTGAAGCATGTCGAGAATTCAAACGAGGTAATCAGACAGAGACAGAGGTTGGTGGAAGTGAAGGAGAATGCTGCTACTGTGCAACAACATTCGCAAATGGGAATGCGACTCACAGACGCAGCCTGGAGCGGATGGTGACTGCATCTTATGCTCTGATGCTGCTCATGTTCCTAATATGGCGCCGTGGAATGAGCCTCGCCATTCGGAGCCAATGCTTCCGTCTCACACCGAAATCAACGCCATGCGATCTGCCATGTGATCCGAACTAGGTGGCGGTGTCCCGGCACCTCACTGCGCGGGGCAGGCTGGCCGGTTTTACACCCGGGAATTATTACAGTTTAGAATCTTGGCTGCATTCACTGTGCATACGACCCCCGCCATATCAGGCGTTCGAGCATGCACGTGAACTTCAAGTGGCGGAGCATATGTATGATGATACCAAAGAGGTTAGTCGAGGCAGAAACTCATTGTGCATTATGGATCAAGGTTGAATCTTCTTCAAGTACATATCTCACTGAGCACTCGTAGATGAGGCAAAGAAATCTTCGCTGTCCATGAACTTAATTCCCATACTTAATCGCTTTCTACTTTCTCGGTCACAATGCCTAGTTTTGCTCGTCCTCTGCGGCGCGAGGATTTCAACATCTCCATCGTATGCGCACTACCTCTCGAATATGATGCGACCACTCTGGCTTTCGACGAATTGTGGGACGAAAATGGCGATGAGTTCGGGAAAGCGCAAAATGACCCCAACAGTTATATAACTGGGCGAATAGGCCGACACGATGTCGTCCTCGCATTACTCCTGAACATGGGTAAAGCCAGCTCGTCAGGGGCGGCAGCAGCCCTTAGATCGAGTTATACCGGCTTGAAGCTTGCTGTCCTTGCCGGTGTTTGCGGCGGCGTACCTGGATCGGACGGTGAGGCGGATGAAATGATTCTCGGGGATGTTATCATCAGCAGAAGTGTCATCCAATTTGACCTAGGCCGCCAGTATCCTGATAAGTTCTCACGCAAAGACACAATTCACGATAACCTGGGCCGATCAAACCTTGATATTCGCTCTTTGCTCGCCATCTACGAGTCCGACTTTGGAAGTGCCCGACTCGAAAATGGGCGCGCAGACGTTTTGAAGAAAGTCCAACAGAAGGCGGTCGAGCAACGTCGTCGGACTCGCTACAGACGTCCGCCACCATCTGAAGACTGTTTGTTCCAATCGACATATCTCCATCTCCATCAAAACTGGAAAGAGGCGGGATGTGGTTCCAGCGATAGCGGCAGCTGTGACGCGGCTGCTCGCACGTCTTGTCGGGAGCTCGGATGCGATCAGAGAAATCTTGTGACGAGGGACCGTCTTGCCGACAATGAGACCCAGGTTCCGCGAATCTTCATTGGGAATGTTGCATCTGGGGATACGGTGATGAAGTCTGGCGACCATCGCGACAATTTGGCTCGACAGAATGATATCATCGCCTTTGAGATGGAGGGTGCTGGTATATGGGATCAAATACCATGTGTTAGTGAAGGGCATCTGTGACTATGCAGATAGTCATAAGAACAAGAAATGGCAGCCATATGCTGCACTTGCTGCGGCGTCTGCAACGAGGGCATTGCTGGAACGATACATCCAGGAAGACAAAGCACGCGCTTCAGCGTCCTCAACTGCCAACGAAGGCTACGCGCCGCATTTCACCAACGTGGGTGGTATAACTCAGAATAATAATTCCGGGAAAGGGGAGCAGTACGTAGCACTAACAATGAATTTCCACAGATGAAGGTGTGACATCGGAGAAGGGATCAAGGAATTGTGGCTCGCTTCATTATGTTTATCTAATAGGAGTATGCTTATCAGTCAAATACTAGCTACAAGTTGACCACAAGTTAATTGAACAGAACCAGTAGGCTGACATGAGGGCTCGCACAACTTCAATCGTCGATGCATTTCCCCAGTAAAAGGTTTCTGCCATGAGACTAATGTAGACGCTTAGAGGAAGCTAACAATGGGAGGGCTGTCAATTAACTGTCAAAGAAGAAGTCCAGCCGCTTATTCCCCTCGTCTGTGGTACTGTTGAGGTATGCTGCTTGTTCCTGATCAGACATGGCGTTCCATCGATTCCGCTTAGACTCATTCCGAAGCGTGTAATACGCCTTGGCGAAAGCATAAGCAACAATTGTGGCGACCGTAATAGCGATGAGGTTCTTATTTCCACGGTGATAGTGAGCCTTATCATCCTCGCGATAGATGTTTGAAGACGCTATACCAGACAGTTGGATCGTGATGTTGTATAGAGCGGCGCTAATTGCTCGAGTTCGTACAGAGTTCGAAAGGCGAGAGCACCAGCCGACGTGAGCGGCATGAGTCGATGGCTGACCGAGGATCATGAATGTGACAGCATACTGCGCCCATGGTGACAGGCTTTCGATGGAGGTGTACTCAACGATGAGCAGAGGCAACACCCAAACCTGTGACAGAAGGCCGATGATTGCGATTTGATGGAACCTCTCGGTGAGGAATGTGACCCATAGCATGTTGACTGCTGCAAATACCGTAACAGGGATAGCGAGGAGCGTGACGTTGAAGGTGCTGAAACCCAAGGCCTTCAAGGATAATGTGAGGTATGTTTTCGGCGGCGCTGTTGGAATTTCGAAAAGAATTCCGATCAGATAGATGGGCCAAAGATCGTAGTCTTTCAGACTCTTCCAGAGCATGCCGAGGGTCAGAGATTCGCGGTTGTGCATGTCGCTCTTCGACGGATCGTCCCGAAGAACGCGATTCACAATGATCTTCTCCTCGCGCTCCGTGAAGTAGCCTGTGGGGTTCCACCATGTCTTTGTCTGCGTTGGACCTGGGACGAGAAACAGGAAGCTGAGAGCGCCGATCACGAAACTGACCAAGGCCTCGATCAGGAAGAGCCATCTCCAGCCTTCCTTGCCGGCCACTCCGCGCATGTGCAGAATGCCATACGCCATAAATGATGCGATGACGCCTGAGATAGAGTCGACGAACCAAAACAGGGCGAGACGGATTGGCATCTCAGTCTTCTTATAGAAATAAGACAAGTACAGAATGCTGTCTGGAATGAAGCCACCCATGAAGAGTCCGATCTTGAAGTTCACGCAGTATTTAGCTCAGAACCGCTTCCATCCTGTTGTAGGACAAAACTTACAAGGAATCGACAGGCAAAAAAGCCGGCCCTATTGTGCATAAAGAACTGCCCACCCGAAGCGAAACTCCACAGGATAATCTGGACAGGAATCCATCGATCAGGACCAAGACGCTTACCAATCATCTGTGATGGGATTTCAGCTACGAGAAAGCCGATGCGATACATGTTCTGAGCATTGTTGTAATCATTTGTGTTGATGTTGAGATCCTTGAGAAGGTTGTCTGCCGCGGCGTTGCCCAGGTTGCCTCTGTCAATGTTCAAACCGAAGAACATGACGAGGATCCAGGCGAAGATCCTAAGGTCGGTCTTGCGACGCACACGCTGCTCTTCGCGGTATGTCCATCGTTCCTGAGGATCGAAGCGATGAACATTTTCGTACTCAGCTGGAGGTTGATAAAAAGGCGCTAAGTTGGGATCATCGAAAACACTACGCTCTGTCGCAATGGAGTCAAGGTCTCTGGGGGTGTTGCGGCGGGTGAGTGCCTCCCAGAAGCCAACTGATTTGGTGGTGTCCTGTGGCTCAGCGAGATCACTGATGTCTTCCTTCGGGGAGTCGACCTCGAACGAAGGCGTTTTGGCGTCGATGTCGTGGCCGCGAGGGGTCCTTGTTCCATCAGCAACCTCGATGGCAGGGGGCGCATTTGCACTCATGTTTGCGCTTTAGGTGACCGCGCGTTCAGAGTGAAGGACGATGAGCTATCAATTGAGAGATATAATCATGATCAGAATTGGCCCTGAATTCGACTAAACTATTGGTTTTGAATCCATCTATATAATACATGAAACATTCGGCTCCGGTACTTGCAATCGGTCAAAAGAATACCGAGCCAAACGCGCACATCATCGCCAATGAGTTCGACGTGCTGCTGGGTTTCGCCCGCTGCTTATTTCCAGAGGCATCTCCTGTCAAAGTCTTCAATGAGCCTGGAAAAGGTTGAAAGCGAAGATAAGCTTTTGGTTGGTTCTCGGCGTCCGTCAGCCGAGAAGCCATCACGACATTATGGAGACAGATGAGGAGCGAGGGGTCCACCTCTCATAGAACAACGGACAATTCCCCATGTGGGATGGTGCTTGGCAGAGACGGGATACCATCCTGAATCTGTCTTGGCGTGCCACTTGGATGGGATTGAGATCCAAATGCGTCTTGTCACCTCCTCTTCAAACTTGGGCGTGACTCTCCTTCAACAGCCCGACCTTCCCGGAATCTTCGTGATGAGCGCTGGCACGCGGGCGGACTAATGCATCATATCAGGCGGAATTGGCGCAGATCGCCCGACAGATATTCTCAACGTAAATAATTCAAGGCTTTTCTCCCTTGTCTAAGCTCTTTATCCTCATTACAAAGCATGCAATTCCGTCGCATTTCTACGATCTGACACCAGTTACCCCGAAAGGCAAATTGTCATACAATTTGATACCTTTCTTGTTTGTCTCAGGACTTCCAATGTCAAGATCCCACTTATCGGGAACTGAGAGCCCGGCATCAATATGATGCTTGTTCAGAAGGATCGAGATCCCGTCGCGGTACAGCCAAGGGTCGTTTGTTCTTCTCTGCCAATCCTCCAGCCTGGTCTGCAGCTCAACAAGTACATCCTGATGATCAGGATCCTTGGCTAGATTCTTCACCTCATTAGGATCCGCTGTGAGATCGTACAGTTCCTCCGCAGGACGAAAGAAGTAGTCTTTCAACAGTCTTTGCCCAACCTTCTTCGGACTCTCTTCGGCATTGCGAATGTCTTCCCACGTGAGTGAGCCGTAGATATCATTGGCAAACGGGAAGTCAAGTCTCCATGCAAGATTGCGATGGTACTTGTATCGCCTCGTCCGGATATACCTCGTGGGCCAGTAGTTCGTTGACTCGTGAAAGGTGTGGGAGCCAAAGACGTGGTCCCATTGAGGAAGCTGCTGATCATCACTAATGATGTCGAGGAAGGACCGACCCGCGAGTCCCGTCTTGGGTCCTTCCGAGTTTTGATCTAGTATCCAGTCCAAGATGGTGGGTAAAATGTCGACATAAGACACCAGATTTGGATTTACCGCCGGTGACGATTCTGGCTGCTTTATAATGAGAGGGAGGCAGACCCCAGCATCGTAGAGAGTAGTCTTGGAGTTCAAGAAAGGAGGGCCATTGTCGCTGATGAAGATGACAAGAGTGTCATCGGCGAAGCCAGATGCTTCAAGCTCGTGGAGGATCATGCCGATGCCCTGATCCAGACGGCTGATGGCCTCCGCATAGCCTGCAAGCTCATGTCGAACACCGGGTGTGTCTGAAAGGAAGCCTGGAACGACCATGTCGTTGGCATGGTACTTCACGCTGTTGATTCGCTCATCGACAGGTTCATCATTGCCAAAGCCGCCGCGGGTGCGATCGCGATGGGGGTCGTGATATCCAACGGTCAATACAAACGGCCGTCGATCCTCTTTGGAGCCCTTGAAGAACTCGGCCGCGCGTTGAGAAGACCACCACACATCCCTGGTCAGGCTTTCGGCCCTCCATTCCCAGGGATAAACACTGTCTGGACCGACGTGGATCTTCCCGATAATCCCAGTGCGAACGCCAGCCTTAGATAACAAGGCTGGTCCAGACTCAATGTGATCGAATGTCATGAAATGATGCTTGCCGCTGTTGAGTCCGTATTGACCATTCTGGTGGGTGTGGAGGCCTGTGTAGAGGGTCGATCTTGAGCCGGAGCAGGAAGCAGTGCTTGCAAAAGCTTTGTCGAATCGCGTACCTTCAGCAGCAAGCTTGTCGATGTTTGGAGTCTTGATGTAGGGGTTTCCGTAGCAGCCAAGCTGCTTTCCCAAGTCGTCTGCCACGAGCAAAAGCACGTTTCTGGGGGCCATCACTGAATGTGTTATTCTTGCTGTAGTCGTGGGAGGTGTGATACCAGTCCTGTCAAAGTCACTGCGATTTGCCTTTTGTAGACAAGCGGAATAAAGGGCTCCATAGAATTCATTGCGCGTCGGACACAATCATTGAGCCATTGATAGCTGGGTCAGTGATCTTGACTCTGATTGATTCAATATTGTTTTCCGTGTGAAAGATGCCGAACTTCCGGGTTTCTCGCATCGCGAATCCTCCCTTTGCCTCTTTTGGCAAATGCTTACATTCGGTGTTCGAAGTCGCCTTTCCCATCGCCAAGCTCGGGAGTCGGAACCGTGGAGCTTCTGCATGCTACTTCATCTTCGACGAAGGTATCCACATATACCAGTGCAGATAGACATGTCGGGAAACTAGTGTATCGCATCATCTCAGGGGTGCAAATGAACCAGTCGCATGGAATGTGCTGGCTGGGGTGTGAGCAGACGCTAGAAATATTCCAGTGATCCATCGCGTTGGATTTGGCCATCACGCGATCATAGCTAACCGCTAAGCTCGAGTTCAACCTTGCATTTGCCTTTCAATTCATCACTTATCAGAATGCTGCATGTCGGTGGTCATCTTAGCTCACGGTGCATCGAAAGAGTAGGAGAGGTTTGTTTGAGGGTTAGCACCGCTCAAGATTGTTGAAAAGATATCGTCTGTCTTACAAGAAGAGCATAGCCGACAGCCAAATCCACTTCAGGCAGCCGTTATTGAATACTTGCTGACCAGAAAATCCTGCGGAAGTACGGTGTTCGGCAATGCTGTGATATGAGTCGTTGATTTCGGGTTCCTTAATGTCGCGATCAGTGTGGCGGCATTTTGCCCTCACCGTGTAAGAGAAATGTGTTTAGAGCTTGGTATATCTTGCTCCAATTTTGTTTTGATCCTTGATTAGACGTCAATATTTTGCTGCCAACTTGTAATGAAGTCTGCTCTTCTTGCTGCGGTTCTCTCTCTGTCAGGAGTCGCTGCTCAGCTCACAGGCCCCGTTGGTCCTACAACAGCCGTGAGTAGGAAAACAACTGAATGCAAAATCTTGAACTACGGCGGTGTCAGCGACAACTCCACAGATGTGGCAGATGCAATTGAGAATGCCTACCAAAGCTGTGTTCTCTTTCACGCCGGCAGCCGTCTCATCGTCCCGGAGGGCAACTATCTTATCAAGCGAACAGCTATCCTGTCCAATGGTACCAAATGGGCTTTCCAGCTGGACGGATTGATCACACTCGCCTACGGCGGCAACTGGACCGTTGATCGTGAGTTGATCCTACAGGGATTCGCAGGGGTTGTGCAGCTGAACGCAACAATCAACGGCGAAGGTGACGGGCTTTTCTTGCAGAATGGAATCACAATTATCAACGGTATGGCATGATGTCACACTACAATAAGGCGAGACTGACTTGAGGAACAGCCGTCGACTTTGAGTTTTACTCACAAAACGGAAAAGGTGCAATCCAGGGTCAAGGGTACCTGTACAGGAACTCGGGGAAGTACGCCACTTACCAACTTGCCCGATGCATGAGTTTGAAGCTTACCGCGCTCTTTCAGCACGTTCCGCCCTCGACTAGTCCGCTTGATTTCCCCTATCAACACGTCAGTCCATGATCTTATCCTCGTGGACAGTCCGAAATTTCACATTGTCTTCGACTTTGCTATCAACCTTGAAGCCTATCACTTGACAATTCGAGGAGCGAACCTCGGTTCTTACGACGGGGTGGATGTTGTAGGAACGAACTACTGGATCCACGATATTGAGGTTTGTCCACTCAATTGTGACTAAGGTTCTTCGATCTCACTCATCTTTCCAGGTCACCAACAGAGACGAATGTGTGTCGGTTAAAAGCCCTTCAAATCATGCCCTTGTCGAAAATCTTGTATGCAACCAAGCCGGATCTGGAATCTCAATCGGTAGTCTGAATGTATCGGCATCTATCGCCAATATCGTGAGCGCTTTATCGTCTGCTTCATTCGTATAGCTAACAGGCTGCAGCATGCTCGCAACATAAGCATCATCCAAGGCAATAACATCGCGTTTATCAAGACTTATCCTGGAGGGTCGGGTTATGTTACGAACATTACCTTTGAGAACTTCCGTTCCAAGGCATCCTTGTACGGACTCGACATCAACCAGTACTGGCAAAACACTATCGAGCCGGACACTGGAGCGGTTGCGCTTAGCAACTTGATTTTCAAGAACTTTTCTGGTAAGTCTCTCGCTTGAATTAACTAGTCCGGTAGGTCTAACAACACCGCTCTCAGGATCTGTTGCTGATGGCGCCAAACGCCCTCCCCTGTACTTGATCGCCAACGACTTAACGTACGCCACAAACGTGACTGTCGAAGGGTTCAGCCTCTGGGCGGAGTCTGGCACATACGTTCTGAACAAGATCAGCAACATCTTTAGCAACGGCGACAACTCGTATGGTGCAGGAGATGGCATAAGGTCACTCACATCGAAACAGTCCCCAACGGCGTATACTAGCACCTACACCATCTCGACCACGCCGACTGGTTGGGCAGCTCCTCCGTTGCCAACATGGGCAGCGGCAAGCACAGGATATGGGAGTAAGTGAATCTTTCCATACAGCTCGTGCGTGATATACCTGCTGATATCCTTCATCTTCACCTTGTAGCTGATGTACCGATCCCCGTGTACACCCCGGCTCCTCTTTGGAAGCCCGAGGGAGATTATGACAAGCATTATTGGGGATCATTCTAAGGTCTGGAGCATGCGTATTGATCGGCGCCTCTGGGGGTAATTCAGTTTGTAGTCGTCAAGGGTACAAAAACATTTGTGCTGAAGGGGCGATTTACCCCGCATACACTTGTTTCCTCATCCGTATAATCTTCGCCGTATTTGTGTCTCGTCATAGATAGGTGGTGCAATCACCATTGCTCTTTATCGCGATCCACGAGTCAAACACAATGTTAACCCCGGAACTCCAGATTCCAGTAGATTGGTCTGAACAGCGATCTATCGTTGTTGGCAGGGGTACCCCCTGACAGGTAAGACACCATCCCAAAGGGCTTCGCGCAATTGAACTGAGAGACTGGCCATTGATCGAGTCAAATCAAAGCCTTGGAGTATGAACATGCGATGCCAAGGGAAGAAAGATCAGCAATGTTTGTGAACCTTTGAAGCTTCAAAAATCAGCCAATATTTATGATGTTTGAGCCTGATAGACAGTCGCCTCCCTGACTCGTGAGGGTAGCCACTCTCAAATCTGTCTCATGTTCCTGCCTCTCTTATCTTAGTGTCAATTTTAGCGAGCTCAGGGTCCCCTGGCACTGATATGGCGGAACGAAGAACACAAAAGCTTGTCTCCGGGCTCATCCGAACACCTCGACATCTATGACATGCTTTCAGACGAATGTTTCTTTCTTTGACAATCAAAATCTGGGCTACTCCTCGCAGAAAAACTCAAACTTCAGCATGAGGGAGGCTACCAGGACCAAACCCTGCGTCCTTTACGCCGTACCTCCTAGGGAGGGCCACATGCGGCCGGCACTTCAAATCGTCAAACACCTAATCACTAATGGATTCGACGTGACAGTTCTGGGAACTCAGAGATGGAAGCCGACTATAGAAGCGACGGGTGGACACTTCAGTCCTATCATCGGCCTCTGGGGCACATTGGATGATCCAGATCGTTGGCCAAAGATCGCGCACGCATCAGACTCTGCGGCCCGTCTTGCCGCATCACTTGATGGAGGTTTTGTTTCACTACTGCCCAGTGGCCTTGAGTCTGTTCGATTCGCGCTTGCCGGTATGCGCAGACGTCAACCGGATTGCGAAATCATTGTTCTTTCGGACACCTGCTTTTCTGGTACATTGTGCCTGAAGTTGGGCACTGACTTACCGGAAGGTTTCAACAAAGGGGAAGAGATCAAGACAATAGGAGTCGGCGTGGTACCGACATTTTGGTCGAGTCCTGAACGGCCGCCATGGGGGACTGGGCTATCATTCGACGACAGTGAAGCAGGAAAAGAACGGAATTCTGGAATTTTGAGAAAGACGTGGAGCGCCGATGCGGAGAACCGAGCACGATGGGTGCTGGGAATCATGGGCTGCTCCAAACCCCTGGAATCTCTCTACGATAACATCTCAACAACCATCGAACATCCTTTTTGGGATGCTTCAACAATTTGTCACGACGTCACACTACAGATGTGTTTACCGAGTCTTGAATTTCAATCAACCGACTGGCCCGATCGAATCAAGTTCGCAGGAACCCTGCCAATCAAGCCACTGCCAGCAACGCTCTCATATCCAGCTTGGTTTCACGATATCATCTCAAACAGTGCTTCCTTGCATGGGTCAAAGTCAGACAGGAAACGGATTGTGTTCGTGGCCCAAGGCACTGAGGTTCTGGACCATAGAGAACTGATCCTGCCCACGATAAGGGCCTCCTCTCAAAGCGATGACGTATTGGTTGTTGCTTGTCTCTGTGTTTCCGGAGCTGAGCTTGACACCAGCAGCCTGCCGAATCACATGTTACCTCGCAATGCTCGGGTAGTCGACTATTTTCCCTATGATGCGATCCTAGCCCATGCGGACGTCTTTGTTTCCAACAGCGGGTATGGAGGTTTTCAACATGCGGTTTCCAACGGGGTTCCGATGGTGCAAGCTGGCAGTACTTTTGACAAACCCGACATTGGCAGGAGGATTGAGTGGTCTGGATTGGGAGTGTTCCTGGAGAATTCTCCTGTTACAGTCGAGGCTGTTGGTAAGGCCCTGGCAGAGGTCCTGGCCACTGACACGTACAAAAGGAGAGCGGAACAGTTGAGGACAGAGGCTGAAACATTCGACCCCTTAAAGAAGGTTGAAGACGAGATAATGGCTCTGACGGAGTGAGTTAAAGGGGAGAACGCAGGAGAAGAGACTCAAAGCCACGTCTTTGTAGAGCGTTTTTCTACGAATGCCAGCACACTTAATTGCCGAGAGACCATTGCCTTGAATTCAAATCACTGCGTTTAAGCTGTGAAAATGATTATTAGTACCACACACGAGAAGTCAAGTTCATTGTTAAGCACGATCCTGCCTAAGCTGTAGGCATTTCCGTCGACAGGTTGCCCTGCTAGCAATTATCTTACAACAGTAGACCGTCACCCTTACATACTCTGGTAGACCCGATTGAGATGGCTTAAGAAACCATGCGAACGAACTTATCAAAATGCGCTATTTCACATATGATACAGCCCTGAGTGAACGACATACCCATCGTGCGCGTCGGAGGAGAAGGTGATAGTTTCGTCTGGGTGTTGCCGTGACATCCGGGGCGGCCCAAAAGGCCGCCAATGCCGTTATTAAGGTAGCTGGAAATACTTTCGGTCGGGGTTTAAGGCCGCGGGCGGGGACACCGAGCTCGGGATCCGGTCTAGGGCAATTTGACTGTCGGACGGGGAGTGGAGCGGTCGGCGCAGTCCGGTTTCAAGCAAAGACGGCATTGGAATTGGCCAAGGGGGATATCAGTGATACCGAAAGCGATGACCATCACTGCCATGGCTGTGTTCAGCAAAGTCACACTGGACGTATTTAGAAACCAGTGCTACGGCTTGATCGGCGTGCGCTCCTTTGAGCTACGGTTGATCTGCCTACCTGCGTCATTGACAAACTGGGATGGGATTAGTAAGATTTTGTCAGAAACCTCATCCTGTTCGCTCTCTTCATCTATGGCAGCCGGGATAAAACTAGCAGTCAACCTATTTGTATTTCTGTGCTTCTTTGCTGTGAGGTGAGCTGTACCAGGAGGGTTGGATTGACTTCTGACCGGCATTACCGGGGCCGCTCACTATTTTACAGCTCAGGAAAGTCCTTGACAGCCTATTTTTGGTAACTACAGCTCAGCGGCACTGGCATTGCCAAGCACTAGTTATTGAAGAAGTTGCAGGAGGCACGCTGAAAAAATAGCTTAAGCTTTTAGACATTATTGTTGCTGACTCGCCTGTATTGCGACAACCTAGGAAACAAGAAAGAGTGGGCCAGCAAGAAGGGATGGCATTCTACGGCAATTCGCTGGGCTACAGGCAATACCGTATTGGACTTTCATGTTTCTAGTTGCTCATGTCACCATTGCGGAAGATGCGAATCACCTTCGTTCCTGATCACCCACCAGTCATTACAGTACAATGCATTCCACCACAGTCATTACCCTTTCCCTCGCGCTGGGGGCTGCTGCCGGGCCCTTCCGCATCCAACCCCGAGCCAACGACACCAGCGTCAACAATAACACTACGTCGATCACACCGCCTACGAAAGTTCCATATGGCACAGTCATCAGCAGCTGTACCGTCGAAAATACCTTTGCCCTTACCTTCGATGACGGCCCGTTCAAATATACCGATCATGTTCTCGACTTGCTTGCCGAGGCTCAAGTTAAAGCTACCTTCTTCGTAACCGGCAGTCTCCTGAGCGATATCAGAAATGATGAAAACCGAGCGAGGATTAAGCGCATGCTCGACGAGGGCCATCAAGTCGGCCATCACACTTGGAGTCACGCCGACCTTGCCACGACTGACGATAAGGGCGTGGTTGAGCAGATGACCAAACTCGAGGATGCCTTCTTTGACATTATGGGGAAATGTCCGACGTACATGCGCCCTCCTTACTTCAGCTGGAGCGCTGCGACCCTGTCCATCATGAAGGATCTCAAGTACCATGTCATCCGTGCGGACATCGACACCAACGACTGGAAATACAACTCATTGGGGAACCTCACAGGCCTGGATCTCTTTGAGAACGGCGTGGAATATGGCGGCACCCTTACTTTGTGCCATGATGTAAGTCAGCCTCTGGAATCCGATAATGTTGAGAAACTGCGTATCTAACAAGCTGCAAGGTTCAACAAAACACCGCTGAGTTTCTGCTTCCTGAGATTCTTCGAGTTATGAAAGAAAAGAACTTGCAGGGAGTTCCTGTTGGCGAATGCCTCGGCGATCCCGAGGGCAACTGGTACAGGACTGACCGCATCCTTCCGGCTACGGCTCCATGAACAATCCAGAGCGGCCAGCTTTGTGTGAAGGTTCGGAATTTTCCTTAGTCAAACAAAAGAGAGCCTTATGATCGACGAATGTACATGATGTTGTTTTTGGTTATGATGAGCCGTAATGTGCCCTTTTCCGAGAGGTTCGCGCACCTCGATCGGTGGTATTGCTAAACATAGATGATTTCTTCTCTCATTCAACCTTGAGTGGCTTCAAATCCTCCGACTTTTCGTAGACACCCTTGCCTTTTCCATCTAGTACCTCCTGCACATATTCTTGAAACGGAATGAACCCAATGTCCGGGTATAGATCCTTTGTGTTCAAGTAACCCAAATACTTCGCGTACTCGGGGGTGTTGTCTCCACGGATAGCCCAAGAATACCAGTACTGAAAGCGGATCAGTTCGTAGAACTCTGGTGACTCCGGCCCCAGGTTAGAAGCCTCCATCTGAGCGGCCCCGGCCTTGATTGCCTCAACCGATCTCTGTTGACAGTTTAGTCACGATGGTGCGGTCTTTCGACTGAACCAAACTTACGTGGTTTCTCTTGACCTTCTCCCCACCCATCTTCTCCAATAAGTCATACACTTGATTCTGAGTGATCAACTCATTGTAGGCAAAGACCATGTGATTCAATGTGCGGGGGTCTGCAATGATCCGAGCAACATATGTCCCAATGTCACGCACATCAGTGATAGCCGACAGCATGTTTCCGTCCCTTCCAATTCCATCAGTTACCAATGTGGTTGCGTAATCGATGCGACCTGATGCAAGACGCGGCAGCGTGATTTGGTACCATCAACCGACATCGATTGCCGTATACGGCAGGCGCACCTTCTTAACATGATTCAATACATCCTCTTTCTATTACTCACGTTAGCTTATGACTGATCTATCGAGTTGCCGAGTCAGCATGCTCAACTCACGATGTCTCTCAGCTTCAGGATGCCCTTAGGAGGGACTATGGTGGCGAAAAAGCAAGGAATAAATCGCCCGACACCAGCCGCTTTGGATGCATTAATCAGAGCAATCTGAGCCATCAGATTGCCAGCATTGATGGCAGAAACCATTACATCTGTGCCTTTGAGGATCTCCGTGAGTGCATCTTCGGGGCCCTCAAGATCAGCGGCGACGATGTGGATGCCTTTTTTCTGGAGGTCCAGCACCTTGGGCTTTTGCAGTGAAGCAGGACGAGTGAGAGCCGTGATATCCTGATCACGAGTTAGCTGCTTAAATCGTGAAGTTTTCGCAGGAATCACCAACATATTCGGGCTCGGTCGACTTCAGGAGGCCGTCGATAATGGAATGGCCGGTCTCGCCCGTCGCGCCGATGATGCTAACTCTCGTGGTGAGCAGTTGTGTAACTCTTTGATCTTGGGACTCTGCAGATTGATGCAAAGATACCGATCGAGAAATTGGGACATCAGCATGTATTTATCTTCACATTACAGAGCCATGTTATTTGAAACAATGAAGTTCCGTCTATCGGCCGATACCACAGTCAACTTCTTGCCCTAAACTACCTTTCGCCGCAATGACTGTTCACCAGACTTGGCGGCTCAATCATCGATCAGCACCCCGCTACTGAGACAGCGGCCAATCCCAAAGTCTACATCTGGCTAGATTTAGAGTACAGGACTACTATGCTAGGGCCGTCGCGGATCAATAGACGCCTGCCATTGATGTGTAGAGTTATTTCTGCGGGTTGGTGTAGAGGTCCGTATTCCTGTGAATACGAACCAAATCGCACCCGTCTTTGTCCGTGTGTGGAACGTTGATGTTCCCTCTTCTTGACGCGAAATGACTTTACAGCACCTCTAACGGGGTAAAACACGGTCGAAAAAGTCGTACAATTGCGCTCAATGGGTAGAACTGGATCCAAAGTGTAACAGAAAGTTGGCAGCCAATACAATGCACAGTTCGTCTATTAGACGGGTACGCGTGCCGTGGATCGCGCGGAAGGCGGTCGTTTATACCTGCTACCGACTGCGCATTGGCCGTGGCGATCCCACTCGCGGACTTTCATCTTTTCGCGGAGTCTGCTCAAGTCGGGATCCTGGCGGACAGCGACGTCCAAGGGGTTCTTATAACGTGGGGCTCTGGAAACCGCTGTTGACGCGTCTGTTGAGTTATTTGATTTGACCTCGGCTAATAACGGCAAGCCCAACTGAATCATTATTGAATCAAATCCAACAGCATCGAGTTGCTTTCGGTGCTTTCTATAACCAAACTTTCTTTTACAATATTGGTTTCAAATTTGTTCTCACTGAGTTTATAAGTGTGTCTCAGCCAGCACCTAGAGAAGATCGACATGCGGTTCCCTCACTCAGCGTCAAAACGCCGGGGCGTTAACTCCTTCCAGATTGGTGTATCCTTTCTGTTCGCCCAGATTGCCGCCCGCAGGACAACACCCTGCGTCATGGAGAATTACTCCTTCCCCAACGTACATGGCGCTCAACTATTGTCGATCACTACTTCGACCCTGAATGGCTTCAAACCTCAGGCCGGATTCTTGCCGGAAGCTGCTCTGGTCACTGAGGATGGTGTGCAGGCTTGTAATGTGACGATTTCATACACGCATCCCGGTCACAACGACGATGTCACTGTTCAGCTTTGGCTACCCACGTCCAACTACAATGGACGCTACGTTGGCGTTGGAGGAGGCGGTTGGTCCGCTGGAGAAATGGGTGCCGACATCAGATCCGCTCTAGCGTCACAGGGGTATGCAGTCGCAACCACGAACGCGGGCTACAACCACAACATGTTTGCAACTGCCGATACCTGGCTCATGAAAAACCCAGGGAACTTGGAGTATCCCTTGATTGTCAACTTTGGGCACCGAGCTCTCCATGACATGACTGTCATATCCAAACACATCATCCGTGAAGCCTACGGGTCACTTCCCAAGTTCTCTTACTGGCAGGGTTGCTCAACTGGTGGCAGGCAGGGTCTCACAATTGCTCAGAGATATCCCGAAGACTACGATGGCCTCCTAACAAGCTGTCCAGCAGTCAACTTCTCGTCGCTTTTGGTGGCAATGTACTGGCCGCAATTCATCATGAACCAGAAAGGCATCTACCCTAAGGCATGCGAGTTTGAGGCAATTGTCGCTGCGTTGGCCGATTCCTGCGGTAAAACTGCAGAAGTTGCATCCTGGGATTTCGATGTCGCATCCTTGATCGGAACTACCGTCGACTGTCAGGGAAAGTCGACGACCATTTCAAGCACGGCCGTGGAGGTCTATCGGGCATTGCTCGAAGGTCCAGTTGACCTTGAAGGAAACCAGCTATTTCCAGGCGTCGCTGTTGGCACCGCAGTTACCGGTATGATGTCGATCGCCAACACTCACTGCGAAGGAGAAAGTTGCTCCGGTGGACGGCCTTACACAATCGCCGACGACTGGATCCGACTCATGGTGAAGAAAGACCCATCATTTGACCCGACGAAGATGACGCATGCCGAGTACGTTCAAACCTTCCGGGACAGTGTCAACGAATGGGACGGTATGTTCAGCAGCAACAACCCGGACCTTCAGCGGTTCCGTCAACTGGGCAAGAAGATGATCAGTTGGCATTCTGTGAATGATGAGGCTGTCCCTGTCAAGGCTATGCGGCAATACTACGATCGTGTTCTGGCTCTCGATACCTCTCGCAATGTTTCGACTCAAGACTATTACCGCTATTTCGAGGTCCCGGGAGCCACCCATTGCGTAGCACCTGCTGGAGTTCCGTACCCACTGAAGGCACTTGATACTTTGAGATCATGGGTTGAGGATGGGACCGCCCCCGAAAGCCTGCCTGCAGTCGCTCTTGAAACTGAGAAGGTCGAGACGAAGTCTGAACCGCCCATCTGTGTCTATCCTAACAAACCGCTGTCTGTGAAGACTGGATATTCATGCGAAAAGACTGCAGTGGTGGCGAATGGAGAACGAAAACATGTCAAAGACGAGCTATGAAAGTTTTGTCACAATATCTAGGCATACAGCGCAAATGTTAGAATTCATACCCAGAACTTTGATAATCGAGGACTGTTCAGATACTATTATGATGCACACAGTAGTGCATATACGTATGGGGTCGTAATTCCGAGCCCATACAGGGAACTGTCTACCACATGTCCAGAGGGTTTGTGGCGTTGTCCGGTCTCTCCTGCATAACGTCCCAATGCTCCTGAATGCACGACCCGTTGAACCGGAATAGATCAACCACCGCTCTCGGACGTGGCTCTCCAGCAATGTCCATTCTCAAGTATACAAAAGCCAAGTCCCCATGAATGCCACTGAATGTGACGTTGAACTTCACCGTCTCCGGAGTGACAAACGACAATGCTTCGATCGAATTGTTGAGACCCGAGAGTGCATACGGGTTGTGCTGGATGTAGTCCTCTGCCATGTGGTCGATGAGGGCTTGGGTGGCGTTCATGTCGGTATAGAGCTTCTGGTAAAACTCGGCGAAAATAAGTCGCTGCTCGCTTAGACTCGCAGATCTAGGAGGGCAGTAGGCCGCCTGCGCAGAAGCCGTAAGAGCCGTGAAAGCCGTAGCGAAGGTGGTGATGTTGATCTTCATAGCGACTGCGGTCCAAAAGTTCAAGTTTGAATGAGTACAGCGATGAGGAGGTTGATTCGCCGCCAACCTCCAACTCCAGCGCGGGTTTCCTAAGGTATTTATCAGTCATTTTGACATAGTCAGCATCTCATATCATGATAGATATCCTCTTAGTCAAATGGTGTTTTTGATTCCGACTGTGAAGTGGAACCGGCTAGATGGCCAAGTCGGACTACCGCGGGATTCGGAGCACTCTAGCAACATCATTCGCTCGTGCAACCTCGTGGTCATTTGGCTCCGCAAGCGGTTCGAAGAAGCTTCAACCGCGCGCTACGCACGTGCCATCTTGTCATTCAAACCCAGAGATCCAGAGATGAATTGCTTACGGAATGCTTCATTGACATGGAGGCGGTATTTGTAAAGGCGGATTCATATTTCTTGCTGGAGCCGTTCAATCAAGTCACGCTGCGCCTCAATGGCGGATGGCTCCGAACTTGTAAGGACTTTTTCCAACAAGAGATGAGAACGGATGCGGGAAGCTGGGAATATATCGAGAACAGGTATTTAATAGGAGATCGTTGTCTGCCTAAAACAGCTTCCGTCACACTCATTCCAAAACCTAGTTCTGAACGACTAATTAAACTGTCTCAGTATCTACACCAGACACCATGAGATCAATCTACGCCGCAATTGCTCTCTTCGCATCAACAATTACCGCCTTGCAAGCGGAACAAATTGAGCCGGCATCGTAATGCCCTCCTCGACCCGCAACGGCCGAAGAGCAGAGAGCCATCTTCGAGCAGGCAGTTCAGACCATTATCGTCGACCAACAATACACCGAGGGTGTCCCAAGATATTATGATGAGGGCTACATTCAACACGGCCCCTTCCTGCTTTCCGGCAGGCAGAACGTCCTTGACTACCTCGCCAACTTTGATCCCGACTCTGTTGACTTCACCGTTATCAACAAGGGAATTGACAACAACCGTGCTTGGATCTTTCAGCGTGTAGAGCAGGTCGGCAGTGAACCACTTGGGTGGGTGGATCTATGGAGGATGAACGGCACTTGCATCGTTGAGCATTGGGGAGTCAGCATGCCAAAGCCGGCAGACGCTATCAACCCCCTGCCACTGTGGTAGCCGTGCGACAGGCCTGAAGCTCGTTTTCCTAGCTTCCCAAGTCTTATATAGAGCATTATATACGATATAGGATATATGGAAAGCTCTTCGTCAGGCTCGATGTCTTCAAACCCGGCATTCCATGAGTGCCTCGTCATATAAATAACTTAATACTTTGAGCTTGGTATTCATAAAGAGAACTAGTGCGTATTTATAACTGTTTGACATCTTGCGAAGCCTTCAAATATCTAACATATTGAAGATCCTTGAAAAGATCTGTTGGTTCTCATATTTCTAAATATGCTGAATTTGGAACCGCTTAATGGCCTCTGACGAGTGAAGATTACCTGTACTTATGTGGTTTTTGAGCACTAATTCTAGGCCGCCTCCACCTTCTAGCCACCAGGCATTAAGTTGGTGAAGATGAGATCTGGATCGTACTTGGCGTGAACATCCTTCATCTTCTGGAGGTTGTCACTGGCGTATCCCTGGAACACAGGCTGACCGGCACCAGCATAGTTCAGGTACAGAAAAGGAGACATAACGCCGACCAAGGCATTGATCTGCGACGTCACGTTGGGGTCGAAGTCGGGGAGAAACTGATCGATCTTGGCATCGTCCGAGACCTCTGACCATACAACAGTTTCTTCGACCAGGATGTAAGTCCCCTGGGGGTAGCATCCACACCCATAGGGTCGCCACCATTAGCGGTAGACACACTCAAAAAGTGCTCGGTGACAGGGACAAAGACATTGGTTACCCCCGAAATCTGAGTCTCCATCATGTCAAAAAACACGTCGTGCACAATGTCAAGGGCCTCCTGGTTAGCCTTGATGGTGACGACGTGGAATGCACTCCTCAGGCTAGAGAGCTGACTCCGGCTAGAGTCCGCGAACTGTGTCAAGTTGTACATGGAGGGTCTTACGATGAATGACGAGCTGATAGGTTTCATCGTTTGAGTGAAGTTGATGAGGGCAGGTAGGGTGGTGGTGTTGCCGTTATTGAACAGAATGGAGCAGTAACTTGGATCGGGGTATAAGGACTGGATCCACTGGACTCTAGGTTCGGTTCCAATTGTTGGAGCCGTCAAGAGCAAAGAAGTAGATGCTTTCGAGGAACTGCGCGCTCGACTTGGGGCTGTACTGGTCCTCGTCAATCGCAACCTCGGTAAGAGAGAAACTCTTAAGGTAGAAACCAACAACAATGGCAGTTGGGTTATCTCCGCCACGGAGCGCCCAGAAGAGTACGGAGTCCTCATTTGAAGCAGTCGCAGACACAATATTGCCATTACCGAGAACGCACCGTAGAGGATGAATTAGGCAAACATGTCTGAAAAGGGGCTGCCGCTCAGCCGTGATCGAACCATTATTCATAGAGACGGTTGGAGACGATTTACGGAGGGTTAGACGTACATCATACTGAACGACATTCGCAGAGGCCCATCCGTTCCCATTGCCGAAGAACGAGATGCCTCCCCCAAGAAGGAATCCGGGCACACCAACCACGTTAGTCATCCAAAACGGTCCCAAATGATCAGGAATTTGAACTCACTCGATGAGCTGGACTGCGACCTCGAGGCCGAACTCCAGCCAGACGTGGTAGCCATGCAAGCTACTTTCGCTACT
The DNA here is from genome assembly GCA_020226115.1 of Colletotrichum viniferum. Taxonomy (NCBI): domain Eukaryota; kingdom Fungi; phylum Ascomycota; class Sordariomycetes; order Glomerellales; family Glomerellaceae; genus Colletotrichum; species Colletotrichum viniferum. The sequence continues at coordinate 1,313,666 of JAGFBE010000014.1, read as the reverse complement.
GGATTGAGGGAGGACATGCCCACATTCTGTGGGATATACCTACGGGCAATGCAATGCCACAAGACCTTTTTGACGAATGGGATGCAGTGGCCAGGTTGCACACCTCACACCGATTGAATCCCATTATTCGGACAATGGATTCCACAGAAGGAGGTGACAGAAACCCACTACAAACGTCGTTGTCGCTCTTTCAACCACGTGTGTACTTCGCGGATCGGCTTCAGAAGGCACGGGATCAGGTATCTTGTAAAGAGTATTTCAATTACCCGTGTTTAGATTAGACACATCAGATTTTGCGGGATGAAGGCCTACGCAATCGCAGGCTTACGATTATCCAATCTGCCCGCCCATTTCCACAATCAACACCAAAAGGACAGGCATCATTCGATGACAAATACCAAGTCTACAGCAAATCAACACAAGACACATAGGAAACCCAAAACTTGAGCAAGATCCCAGAGACCAATGAATTCTCACCTGCCTATGAAGTCCGCACATCTTATCATGATCTCAACCAAACTCATAGGAGGAAAGACCTGAAATTCGTCTCCGATCATACTCCTCAACCCGCGAAGTCCTAACCACCGCTGACTTCACCCTTAAGGAGACGTCCCATCATTCGGATCTCGAAACCTACTCACGAACTTAGGCAACCATATGTGTCCTCTGCGGGGAAGATGCAGAAGGCCCAGGCAACTCAACCACGTGATGTTGATTTCCTTTAGCTTCCACGAAAGGTTACTCTAGCGAGGTCCCAGCTGGTGCTGTGTTCATTTTTAGTTCACACATCATACCAGCACCAATGCTGGAATCTTTTCGAGAGAGGGAGCACCCGCATCTCAGCCCCGGAACGAAGCATAAACCTCCTCGCATCCGTCATCAACACCATCCACCCCAGCCTCTTCACCAACCTCCTCCTCTCCAATCTTCAACACCTTCCCGCTCGCAGTATTCTGCCAAACCCCCTCCAAGCCCGCCTCGCTGTCCTCGGCAAGTCGAACCCACAGCTCCTGCATCTTCCTGCCAACCTCTCCCTCGAACTCCGTATCCTGGCTCCTGAACTCCCCGCTCGTCCCAAACACCAACGGCAGCTCTGCACAATAATATGCTCCCAACTTCGGCTCCGGCGAAACATTGCTGAAGTTGCCGCGATACTGATACTTCCACGTCTTCAGCCCCAGTCTCTCCCTCAGCGGGGTCAGATACGGCGCCTGGCACTGGAACCGCGTTGTCACCGCCCCGACAGCGGGACTATCAACCCCAACAAGCGCCGTCCCTTCGTTCAGATTCGACCCGAGAATGGCAGGCTTCCGCGAGACTGCCCCTCGAAGCAGCCGCTCCGTGAAGTTCCCAAACACAACCTTGTCGTCGATGAACAGGACAAAGGTGAGATTCGCACTCGGCCCCGCAAGGTACTCCATGATCTCCTCGAACGGCTTGACGCGCATGCAGTCCAGCTCGTCCACAGGCACCTCCGTCACACACCCCAGCCCCCGCGCCGCAGCCGAGAAGTTCCCGCCCGCGGCGTCCGTCGACCGCGTGTCGACAATCAAAATCGCAGACCCAGAGTCGCACACGAAGCCCGCCACGACGGGATCTTCCGCGAACGCAAAGTTGTGCACGTCAACGCTGCCCGCGCCCGCGCTCTGGCCCCACAGCACTATGCGCGCGGGATCGCCCCTGAACGCGGCGACGTTGTCGCGCGCCCACTCGACGGCGCGCCGCTGGTCGAGGATGCCGAGGTTGTGGTGCTCGCGGGCGCGCGCGGCGCCGGGGAAGCCGAAGATGTTGAGGCGCGACTATGATGTGCGCCTGCGAGGTTTGTATCCACGGGGCCGGGTTCCACGCGGGCGTGTCAAGGAAGCCCTGCACGAAAGCGTCGCCGTAGATCCAGATTATGATGGGCAGGTTGGAGGTGGGGGTGGCGTTGGAGGGCGTATATATGTTGAGGGTGAGGCAGTCTTCGGAGAAGGAGCCGAGAGGGAGGGTTTCGGGGACGTATTGGGAGGTGGTGTCTTTTGTCTGTGGGCACGTGAGCGGCATGGTTGTTGCGTTTATGATTGAGGTGAAGGGGGGGGATGGTTGTGGCGGGAGGAAGCGTAGGGCTCCGAGGGGTGGTTGGGCGTAGGGGATGCCGAGGTCTTGGTTCACGTTAGGAAAGGATGAATTGACCGTACCGAGGACTTAGAACGTGTTATCTTCCGGACTGGGAGAGAAGCTGAATTACTTACCAGTTCTACATGAAGTTGGTATCAGCAGCCTGTCATCTTAATAGCTCGCTATTGCAGTAAGGGCCAGCAAAGGAACAACAAGACCGCGCATTATTATAGTGTTAGACTACCTGGTTTATGTTATGACTATAGAAGTTAAATAATTAGAAAAAGATAACGGACTACTATAGTAATTCTCTATAGTTATTCATCTAGAAGTCCTTAGTTTTAAAAGCTTATAAATATAAGCTTATTATTACTACTATTAACTATTAATTTACATAGCTTTAGTAGAGCTTAGTAACTTTAATATTAAAGAGTAAAGCTCTCTTAAGCTCTATAGTAGATCTACTAAAACTAAAAGAACGAGCTGAGTTATAAGTCCTAAGTGTCGCAACGTTCAGCTAGCCTAGGTAGGTGAAAATAAGCCTGTGAGCAATACGTCGTGGATATGAATAGCGACTGTCAATTTAAGAGTCATTTTCTTCCCATCCTGTGGTTAGCAATACCCCTGAAATTTAAATGGCATAGCTGCATCGTTGCTTAACGCTTGACAAGTACAGCTCGTCTTGGAAATCCGCTGAACTCAACCAACAAACCACGTTGCAGCAAACTCGTTGACTGGGAATTGTGTCTCTGTTCATTCTGTATTATGCTTTTATCCCCATCAAGCCAACAACTTCGGCACAAGTCTCTAGCGCACTACATGCAGCTCTAGCAACCGCCTCGTCTACATCTATCTCTTCGGTATCCCCGCCTCTTCTGATGAGAGCATCTACATATGCACTGGCTGCTGAAAAAAGAACAAATTCTCTGGCTGAATGTGTCCCGCCGGCCGCTCTCATGCGACTCTCGAATATTCTAACTGATGAGTCTAGGACGTCCCGAATATGCTGCCTTGAGGAAGAATGCAGGGTCGGAAACAGATTCTCCTCCAACTCAGATACCAAATCAAGAAATAATGCGGCAGTGGCCTGGCGTGGAACCGTGGAGAAGTGTGTGTGGCCATGAATACGTAAAATAGAGTAGGCATCGTCTAAATACGCCGGAGGTGCAGACACTTGAGCCGCTGCGAGATGATCTGGTTGCTGTGCTGCACTAAGATAAGCAGCTGGTTGTTGCACGCCGCAGGGCTGTCTCCGCAGTGGATGTGAGAGAAGACGGACGGCGGTCTCCATGCGCATCTGACGTGAAAAGTAGAAGGCGGGCGTGCTGCATGCTCGGGTGGCAAAACGTCCGTGAAGGGCCAGTACGAATGGTCGAGTAAGGGTATCTAGGGTTTTGACTTGGAAGTCTGATAATTGGGGCTGCTGGGATTGCAGGGAATGTAAGGTGTCAAGGTCCGAATTGCATGCTGCGCTCAATTCTCCAGCCAATTGATGACTTTCTTCAAATGTGTAGTCTGCGCCGGGGTTGTTGAGCAGCTGGAGAATTCTGAGACGAAGCCGTTGCGTGCCAGATAGCTTAATGAGGACAATAGAGCGAGTGGAATCGGACTGAGACGAAGATCGACCAATTCCCTCGTCGGCCAGGCTGGACGGTGGCTCGCAATTGTAGGCATCGGGAGCCAGCGGTGGTGGTAGCCCTTCGTCGAGGCAGATCTGAAGGGAAAGCTCCAACATCGTGGCCCATAGGCGTCTTCTCAGCTCCGTAGTCCTTGGGTCGGCCGGAGAGATACCGCGTGCTGGAGACTCTCGGTGAAGACCCATTCTGATACCAATGTGAGTTGGGTCGTAGTAACCGAGACACAAAGCGGAGCTGGCTGAGGCTCCGGGATGATGTTGGATATTGCGTGTGAGAGCAAGTAGACACAAGATTTGAGCCATGTCCACTTGTGCTTGTACTCCAGTAAGCATCGTCTGCTCGAACCACTGCTTAACTTGTATGATCCAGCCTGCTGAGACCTCTTGCTGTGCACTCTCGCCCTCGGTCGGACTGCCGACACCAAGACATACACAAGAAGCGAGTGCGACAACAAGCAGTAGCTTGCATGCAAACGGCTCATCCTTTGTCGTGAGCTTAGCGGCTGGCTTTTCCCAGAAGTCATTATACTCGCGCAAGAAGACTGGTACGTCCAATATTCGCATAACCGACTCGAATGTCCTACTATAAGCCTCAACAAGGACATCGCAGCGCACTTTTGACGGTATCATGTCTCGCACCCCCGAAGCTGTCAGGGGGGTGATTGAGGCGCGCCTGAGTATAGCTGCTCTCCTGTCGTGCTGACGCTGCTGTGAAAATCGTTCCAGCTTCGCAAACATGTCCATGACTGGCCTTACTGTCTCGTAGCCGGGCGATATGATGACATGTTCTTCCTTTTCTTGACCCGCGAATACACGAAGGAGAAGTCTCAATCCTTCGCAGCAAAATGAGGCGGTGTTAGTAGCCATGCTGCACTCGCTAGACGAGCTGGAATCGCGATCCGGCATCAGACTTGACTGAGATGAGCTTGATGACATGTATCGGACCGTCTCCATGGGAGATATGCCCCCCGTAAATTCGTTTTGGGTGGTGCCGGGCATATCCAGACCCATGTTAGCCCAGGTGACCGTGGATGCCAGGTCAAATTGAGGACCGAGCGATGCGCCGGCGGCCACTGGAGACGCCTGTTTGTCTGGGAGACCGCATTTCAGGAAGAAATCCAGTTCTGGTATGTTCATAGTGCTGGCATCCAGCAACGGTCCCTGAAAAAGCTCACTATCGTTGATGACTGGTTGCCCCAGATGAGGGACCACATCGAAGATCGAGCCATGAACGACGTTGGCGAGCATGTCAGAATCTTCAATCGCATTCGACGACACAACTGACTCCGAGGGTTGCCTGTCGTGTCTGCCGATGCTGGCATTTGACATGGGGGAGCTTGGCTTTTGAGGGGTGGCACTAGAGCTTCTGCCATTTTCATTCTTGTTGCTGTCGCGATCTCGACTGATGCTGTGGTCCTTGGGGCCGGTGTTATTATAGACGCACTTTGAGAGACTCCTTCTTGTGCAAAATAAGTTAGTTTTCGCACTCATACGGATTCGTCTCCCGGACAGTATTCGGATTGTCAGTGTGATAATTGGTGTTGCCTACCTCCTGCAATGCCCGCAAGGATTTCTGAGGTCGCACGCAATTTTCCTCCGACGGCATTCTGTGCACGCCACGGCCGGTCTTCGTCGTTTGTGTGGTGGTCCTGGATCCATGTCTGTAATCACTGGGCTGATATGTGTGCCAAGAACGCAGGTAAGAAAGGCGTCTTAAGTACGTGACTAAGAGAAGCTTTTCTGTGGCTAACCTTGCGAGGCGATATCTGTGAATTGCATAGGTGAGGCTATCGACCTTAGTAGTAATAAGGCTACTACTAAAATAGGGCTAAGAGCTATAAGAGTTAGCTATAGTTAGGTTTAGCGTAAGTAGTTATTCTAAGCCCCTAAGTATATACTCTAATCTTCTTATTAGATAAAGTACTAGCTAAAGTGCTCTTATTAGATTTATCTACTATAAACCTTTTTATATAGTAGACTATAAAACTTCTTTATAAATTAACTATTTAGCTTTAAAAGTTAAAAGCAATAAAAGTGATGCCTTTAATTAAAATAATAAATTTTAGGTATTATTAGAAGATATTAAAACACTATAGTTTAAGAAAATATTATATACTATATATTATTTACTTTATAATAGCTAAAAGTAATAACTTTTACTATAATAAAATTTTTAATCTTTAACATGATTAGTAAAGTAGCTACTTTCTAAAGTAATTTATAATATCTAAAGAGATATTATATAAATAAGTTATTAATAATAATATAGAAATTAAAATAATACTAAAAAGCTAAACTTATTCTATATAGTAGTAGTCTTTTAAAAGGAAGTTATGTTTATAACTTAAGATATTACTTTTAATAGTAAGATTAATATATACTCTCATAAGTTTATTAAGAAGTATAGACTTTACTACTATATAATATAATATTATATATAATAGTTATTTAGAGTTATACTAAATGCTATTTTAATTAAAAATAATCTTACTTTTATTATTTAGCTTTATACTTAAATATATTAAATCTTAAGCTATTAAATATTTATTATAAGTCTTATGAGAATAAGTAGAGCACTTTATATTTAACTAATTATTAAGAAACTGTTTAAGTATAAAAAACCTACTTAAGCTTATAAATAGATTACTATAAAAACATTTTAAAAGCTGAGAAACCTTATTAAAACTTATAATTAATTATAACTATATAAAGTATTAAGTAGAAAAAGAAAAGTCTTAAACTAAAATATAATTATAAGATAGCAATTATTTTTAGTAGTAGAAAATATTCTATAAATTAAATAAAAGAAGTACTTAGTAGTATTAAAATACTTAATAATATATTTACTAATATACTTCTTATAATATTATTATATATCTTTAACTTAATAGAGTATTTTAATATATTTATAACTTTCCCTCTATATATATATATATATATATATATATTAAGATTTAAAACTAAAACTCTATATTTACTTTAGTTTTACTCGTTATATATCATAAGATAAAATTTCAATATATCTCTATATATAACTTAACTTACTTATACTTGAATAAATAATACTAGCTATAAGGATATATTAAGTTCTTATAAAACTACTTTGGTTTCTAGGCGCCCTAACAGCTCCAGCATACTGCGCTACAGAGCAAGAGCAGATGAAATTCCGGCCGGTCGCGCAGGATCAGATTGATAGGATTCATCGTATGTCTCGCGCTGCACGACACCCACTTATTATGGGGGTGCTTCGGGGTGTAGGATCGCCTTGCTTATCATCGCCATGTTGGTACTCTCCACCTCTACACGGCGCTGATTAAAAGGTGGCTGATAATTTGCTTACAGGTCCAACAGTCCTTTTAGCGATTGCTTCCATAGCCACCCCACTCCGTAATCGAGTACTTTTTCAGCCTGCGGTTTCGGTGACGGCACGGATTATCCGGCATCCAAGACAATGGACATGCAGCCAGCTTACATTTAATCAGGCTGATGTCGTCTCGTTTCGTACGTCTGGATGCAGCCACCCCCTTTCCCCACTCTCAAGGGCCCACTCAAACGGCGTGGAACCTCGGAATGCTAGGGGTCTGCCAGGGCACGCGTCGTGAAGGATTTCGGGACGGCTCCTTCTTGGCTCCTTCTTGGCTCCTTCTTGGCTCAGGGTGTTGGCAGAGCTAAGCTTTCTGCTTTTACATAGATGCAGACGCACAATGACTACATGTATCCGAAGGTGGTGACGATGAAAGCGGTTCAGTGCGAAAGGCACCTGTTCATCATCGGGGATTGGCGTCACCAGCGTTTATCAGCGTTCAGCCTCAAGCACTTGACTACGTATGTGGGGAATAGACTGGAATAAAGTGCTTGGATGGTCGCTCACTGATTAGGGCTGTGGGGATGCTGAGCAAATTAGGCGGGTAAGGCAGCTTACATTCATCCAGTCCTGCGAGGCAGACTGAAGGCGACGGAACGTTGGTGTCCAATGCCGAGTGCCTGCGGCATATGCAGGTCGATCAGACCTAACAAACCTGATCGCTGTGGCTTTCTGGATCTGATATAAGCTGAGCATTCATGTGACGATTTTGGTCTACGTGTAACGTGAGTCTGAGAGACATTAAAAAGACCGCCGTGTCAGATCTTTCTCCCCTGAAACATATTTTTCATTTGTGTAAAAAGAACATTGGAGTGATTTCAACCTCGATTGTAATGTGCGCATCGCCATTTGTTGGCCTTACAGTATGAATGTCTCAATCTTTGGTGGTGTCCACCCTCCCCGCCTCTTCTTGCACACTAAGCGCGGCCCGCTGAGCTTCTGGGGACCCTAGCCTCGTGATTACTTCCGATATCCCAATAAGGAACCCCGTATTCTGGCCAACAGAGAGTCGAGGTAACAGCTGAAGGCTCATGTCGGTACCAACGCCGGCGTCTTCTTCATAGTCATACGATTTCAAAGTAAATGACAGATCATTTGTTGACTTCAGGGTTCCCACCTAAATTTATCGATTCCGCTGTTCACGAAATACACTCTGTGCTTGCAAGCCAGTTGTTTATTCAATGAAACGAGTCATTTGGTTTTCAACACATCAGTCTGCAGAGGCTAGCATTTACATTTGTTAGCAGAACCAGAGCAGAAATTTCTTAATCTCGGTTTAACTGGCGTATCTGGCCATCTGCATATACTGCTGCCTGCCGCGTTGGTACTTACGGCAGGTGATGAAACGTGAACGATTAAGGCTGTGACGATGCCGCTGGAAGCGCCGAACGCCTTGTAACGCCGCTAGGGCGCGTATTGCATAAGGGGCGTGCTGGAAACAGGTTATTAGCACGTAAAAGGCGTATATATTCAGCAAGGTAACGTTCTACACTATATTACTATATAAAGGGTTATTACCCCTAGTATATATAAGTTTAGATTAAATAATTAATAGATTTTAAACCTCTATTCCTATATATATAACGATTATAATAAACCTTTATTATTATATAGTAGTATAATAGTTATTTATATATATAAATCTATTTAAATAGTAATTATAAAGCGCTTTTTATTATTAATAAAGATATCGTTTAGAAGTAATAAGAAATATAAGAGTAAGACATCTTTAGTATGTTAGCATAGGTATAAGCGTATATAGAGGCGTAATATATGCGCCTATATAGTATAGGGTTATAGATGGGCTTATATTGTGATGAAAAGTGATAATCTTAAGTATTAAAGAGTATTTAATTATATAGATAATAATAAGAGAAGTGATATATTATAATGATTTCTATTAATATAATTAGCAGGTTATATCCCCTAGTAGGGAAAAGTAAGGGGAAAGATAACCTAAAACGTAACTTACTAAACTACTAACTACATAAGGTGCTTATATAAGTATATATATTATATAATTAATATTATAGTTATAAGGTATAATAAATAGAGTATTTTTATATAAGGTTTTATACCTTAAACGTTATTTATTTATTTATTATAGAATATTAAAGTAAGTTAAGCGTTATTATTATTCTTATATTATTATTATTATTATAAAAGAATGTTATATGTTAACATAGTAATATTCAAAACCCTAGCTATAGTTTTTAAGAGCTTTATAGTATAGCTTTTAAACTTAGAGAAAGTAAATAAGAAGTTCTAGAGAACTTTTTAAGATTATACTTAGATAAATACCTTTAATAGGACTATAGTTTTACTAGAGAACCTTATTAATAAAGCTAGTCCCTTAATAATAGCTCTATTAATAGCTATAAGATTAATAATTAAGGATGAGGATATATCTATAAAGAATACTTCTCTATTTAAGGTTAAACTTATTATATATAGATTTATAAATTTAAAACGTTTATAAGGTTTTAAGTTAAAGTTTCTAAAGGAATATATATTAGAAAAAGCTTCTAACTAGCTTATTTAGTTAGTATAAGTAGAAGTAGCTTTTATAGTATAAGAAGTTACTATAATTAAAGATTTTATATTTAAAGAGAACCTTATAGTAGGAAATAAACTTAAGAATATTCTTTTAAAAAGCGTTTTAGTATTTATAGTTTATATATATAATAATAAAAGTGTTATAAAAACGCCTAACTAATTATATATAGAATTAGAACTCACTTTATAAAGTAAGTTAATAAATTAGTTATATATATTTATATATAAAAATAGAGATTTTATATAATTTATTAGTACGTTTAATAAGGTTTAAACCTAACTATAATAAGTAAGTAGATTATTACTAGTAAATAAAATTTAATAACTATTTATTTAATTATTAGAGAACTTTAATCTAAAATAAGCTAAATATAACTATACCTAGTAGAAAGCTATTAGTATAACTTTTTTAACTCTAGAAGAACTTTAATTTAATATTTAAAATAAAGCTAGAGTAATAAAACGTAAGGTTATAGCTATAAAAGTATTATTAATATAGTAAAATAGTACTTAGAAGTATAAAATTACTTACTAGAGGTATAATAAAGAGGGTATTATATATATTAAATACTAAGTCTATAAAGATAAGCTAAAGTTAGCTTCTAAGATATTTAAGAAATAATAATTATATTTAGTAACTTTTATAAATATAAAAGTTAGCTTAAAAGAGATACTATTAGTAATAATAATTTTATTTAGTAATAGAGATATTTTAGACTAGCTTTATAATATTAAAGTAGATATCTATATTATTATAGATAAATCTTCTTATTACTTTAGTATATATTCTATAGTTATATAGGATATTTTTATATAAATAAGAGGAGATATAATATATTTAGAATATATTAGTAGTATTACTTTAAGAGCACTAAATAGCTAAATAATTATATTTACTAACGCTTATTATATCTATAAGTTCCTTTTAAATATTTTTAGTAATAGAAAACTATATACTATAAGAAAGTATTTTAAACGTAATAATATCTTCAGCTTAAATAGTAATATTTTTTATATATTTAATATAGCTAAATAAGGTTTCTAACTTATTTTTAAAAAGGTATTTAACTATAAGAAAGTAATAGAAATATATATAATATTTATAGTATAAGAGAAATTTAATATAGAATTATAGTATTAATACTTTAAGTACTCTAGCTATTATAAAATATAAAGAATAATTAAACTTATAAAAGACTACTTACTATAACTAGAATTAGTTATTCTATAGTTTTATAAAACTTATAATCTCTTAAAGAGCTTATAGTATTTATTATAAATACTATATATATAAGCTATATACTTAAGAGATGTTCTCTATACTAATATTAAAGAGATTAAGTTTAATAAATATTTTTACTACCTCTTATTAGTAACTAATAATAAGTCTTATTTTTAAGTAATTATACTTAAGTATATAAAAGATAAGCTTATAAAAGTTCTTTAGATATACTTATAAAGTTAGAAAATTATATTTAGAGAAGCTATTAGAGTTATATATATAGATAATATAGGGAAGTTTATAGTAAACTATCTATAAATAGTTTTATATAATAAAAATATACTTATAGAAATATTATTACTATATGTTAGACGGGCTGAGGGTATACCCCCTCTATTAGCTCTATACTAGAGGGCTTAAGGCCCTAATACTCTATACTAATACTCAATACTAGGCTACGCGCTGCTGAGAAACCCTTTATGGGAAGAAAACTCAGGCCGCGAGCGCGGTACACAATAGGGCAGACGACGCGTTCTCAATACTATAATCCTATTGGCCAGAGGCCGTTAGTGCCCCACTGTGCATGTGGGTCCCTCGAGAGAGGGACCCCACCTTTTGCAGCGGGTCCTTAACCAATCAGAAGAAAGGAAAAGGGGTTCCTGTAGTCGGGATCGAACCGACGCCTGATATTATTACTATATATATATGAATAGAATAGTATTATAGAGCGATCTATTAAATTAATTATAAATATTATAAGATCTCTCTATATTAATTTAGATTTACTAGCTAAATTATAGCTATATCTTCTAATAGTAGTAATTTATATTATAAATTACTTATATATTATAGTAGTTAATAGAAAAACGCTAACCTAAGCGTTAATAGATAACTTAAAACTAAAGAGAGATTATATCTCTAACCTTAGCTAACTTTAAATAATTAGAAACTTCTACTTTATTAATATTAACTTAGAAACCTAAACTACTATAGATAAAATAGTATTTTATACTAAAAAGGGAATTCTTATTAGATATAAAGGAGAATAAGTTTATAAAATATAGTTACTAAAGAATAAAGAGATTATTACCTCTTTAAATATTATATTTTATAAGTTTATTAGAAATAGCTTACTAGATATATTATAAATATTACTATTTAGCTAAAGCTTTTAGTTATATTAATATAGATATAAAGTAATTAATAAGTTAAAATTAATAAGTTTAACTCTTAAAGAGTTAACTAGAAATAGAGAATAGATATAAAAAGAAAGTAATTTAGTATTTAGTATTCTTATTATAGAAGTCTTATTTACTTAGATATAGATATACTAAAGCCTTAATATAATTAAGGAGGTTTAGATTAAATCTATAAATAATTAGGATAACTAGAGAGAAGTAATATTTATTAAAATATAATTACCTCTAATTATAGAGTTTTGATTTTTATAGATACTATAGAAGTACTTTTAGAAGTATACTTAATAGTAAAATAAATCTTAAAATATAAAAAAGCTTATAGAGTACTTTTTAAGTAAAAAATATAAGTTATAGTAAGAGGGTTTCTATAAGTATATAATAGAGATTTTACTAAAATATTTACTTTAATAGCGTAGATAGCTTCTTAGAGATTATTACTTATATATATAAAGTATAAAAGTTTTATAGTTTAATAATAGAACTTTATAGAAGTATATTTAAATAGAGATTTAAAGAAAATAGTTTTTATACTTCTCTTCTCTATAATTAAAGAGTTCTTTAAAGATAAGTTATATTATAAAAAGTATACTTAAGAGAGTAGCTATAATATAAATAAAAGCTAGATTATCTACTTCTAAAAAGCACTCTATAGTTTTTAATAAAAAGGGTAGTAATAGTAAAAGAAGTTTTAAAGCGTTTTAGAGTTACTTAGATTTATACTTTTTTACTATAATAAAGCGATTTATTATAATAAGTTACTTAGAGTTATACTAATAACTTATATTAATAATATTTTAGTTACTAAAAAAGAGAAAACCTTAATTAATGTTTTTAAGAAGGTTTTAAAGCTTATTAAGGTAGTTAATATAGGTATATTAGACTTTTTTCTAAGCGTAAGACTATTATTTATAAGTAAAGCTATTATAATCTATTAAGATATATATATTAAAGAGGTTATTAAGGAATTTATAAAGAAATATATATAGTATATATTTTAATTACTATAAGTATACTAGATATTACTATTCTAAATAAAGAACCTCTTAATAGATATTTATAAGAGTAGTATTTAAAGACTATTAGAATATATATAGTTTACTATAATAATAATAAAGCTTAATATTTTATTTAGAGCAGGCTTATAGGTATATTTTAGTTATTTATTTAGTAGCTTTTATAGTAAAGTAGTAAGAAGGATTATATAATACTATAAAAATAACCTAAGTTTATTAATTTAATATAAATTATACTTATAAGAAGGTGACCTAAATAACTTTAGCCTATATAGTTATATTAATAGTAATTTTACTAGCTATAAAGCTATATTTAGATTAACTAAAAGATAGATTTTCTTTATAACTAGAGAACTAATTTTATAGAGGTCTTATAAATAATTAATAATTATAAAGTTATTTATAAAAATAGAATATTATACTACTTCTATAGTAGCTTTTAAAACGTTATAAATATAGTATTTTATAGAAAGAATTAGAGAAAACTTTAGAAGTTTAATTCTAATCTATATAGATAATATAAATATAATAACCTTTATAAATAGTAAAAGTACTAGAAATTATATCTAGTATATATAAATTAACTACTACTATATAAAAGAGGTTATAATATATAATAAAATTAGTTTTATATATATTAAGATTTTAAAAAATATTATAAATCTCTTAATAAAGCTACTTAGTAGAATAATATTTAAGTATTTAAAAAACTAAATAAAGCTAATAATATTTATTTCTTTAGTAGAGGATTAAGCGATATCTTAGAATTACTAAGAGTAATATTCTCTTAACTTAGTAAAAGTTTATAAGAACCTCTTTAATAAGAGGGAATATAATAATATTACTAGAAATACTAAATACTTTATAATACTACTAAAGTATATATCGTATAAAAAGTATACTAGAAATAAGTTATTAGTATATAAAAGGTGTATATATTTAGTAAGGTGACGTTCTATACTATATTACTATATAAAGGGTTATTACCCCTAGTATATATAAGTTTAGATTGAATAATTAATGGATTTTAGACCCCTGTTCCTGCGCGTATAACAATTGTAACAGACCCTCGTTGTTACAAAGGCTACTAACGCAGACGTCTGAGAGGGACGGGGAGCGCTAACGGTCTAACTTTTAGTCATCGCACGATTGTCACTCTTAAAGCCTTTTCTCAAGATCGGCAGTTGGAATTTAGGGCGAGAAAGAGAAGTCTTTTATGCCTCAGGGCTCCAGACAACCGCATCTAGGTTCATCATGTTGAAATCTACCCTGAGTACTAAAATAGGAGAACTCGTTTAGCACTCAAGCCTAACGGCTTACGTGTTATTTCTCTAGGACTTTGTCTATTATAGGAAGTAATATGTCCATTCGGCTTCGATAGTTAATGTCAACTGACAGGAGCCAGTTAATAGCCAGTGAACTAATTATGTTAAACCCAAACTAATTCCCATCTTCACTGTTCTATGTGTTGAAATTGCTCACTAAGACCAGCGTCGCATTGTCTAAACACGTTGCATTATCTTGACGCTCATGTTACTTCCACCCTGAAGAATCCATGTTGCAAGCTGGCATTCCTTTCTGCAACGTAATGTGCGGGCCTCTGCTGTGCCGTTGCAATGAACCAATTCCCTGGCGCGTCAGCTCTCAAAAGGCCCCAACTGATCGCCAGTCATGGTGGTGGCTCATTTGGACCGCCAAGTCAGCCCCAATCCCAATGCCGCGAGCCTTAGCTGCCCCTCGGAAGCTCATCGATCCCCGCAGGGGTGCGCGTGTGTCCCACGGTCTAAGAAACCAGGGGGGGGAAAGCGCCATTGCGCCAAGGCGGGAGCGAAAGCCCGAGCGGGGCAATCTGGTGTCTCAAAATCAAGATCCATGGTGTGCACTACATGCTTACATATGACGTTGGTCATCCAAGTCTCCCTTGCTTCCCAGTCGAGAAGGATCCAGACCCATGCGCCAATGGAGCCCAGGAAGCTGTGCCGCTCGCGATTTTGAAGTTGGGGGTAGGTTGCGTGCTCGTAGGATTGCGTTCGCGTTGGCCGACATTCCCATTGGGAAGGCCGCCTCCCCCGTTCCTTGTCCGCGGGAGGGGGCGCTACCCGACATGCACGATTTCAGATGTGCGCCAATTAGACAATTTACCGTTCGCCAGGGTTGACGCGGCGTACTTTCCGTTGACTGGATGATGGTCGAGAGTTCATGTCAGATTGTACGTACGGAGGAGCTCTTCAAAAGTTTCTGCCTAAAACGCCAAGCCCTGCCCCTGCTAGTGCCAGGGTGGCTGCAGGGGGGCCCTGTTAGCTAAACCCCTCCGTATTGCCGCTAGTATTGCCCCTCTAACTACTACTTACGATAACTTCGTTCTAGTACTTATAGGTACTTCGTATATAGTTAAAAATACTTAAAAACGTCGATTTAAAGATTAATATAGGGTACTAAGCGGCTTTTACTAGCTTAGTAACCCTCTTTATATTTATTACTGCTCTTAAGAGTAATAATCTATTTAATATAGTAAGAAATCCTTTTAATCTAAGCTTTAATACGATCTAAGTTTAAGTTATTCTTCTAGTATTACTACTATTTTTTAATAATATTAGTATAGCTTTATAGGGTATTTTTTTTATAGTATAGCGTTTTATCTATAGCTAATAAGGCTTAATAGGGTTAAGGTTAAGGCTATTACTAAGCTAGAGAAGCTTTTATATTTTAAAAATACTATATATATAGTAAATAAAGTAATAGTTATGAGATAGGGCTTTATTTTCTTAAATAATAGTATTAGTACTAAGTTTTTAGGTAAAAGAGATTAATTTAAGTAGAAGGATATACTTCTAGTATTAATACTAATTAATACTACTCTTACCTCTATAAGTAAGCTTTTTATTAGTAATATTCTAATACTAAGAAGGTTTATAGCTTAGTATTTATTAGAGGTATAGGTAGTTTATTCTATTTAATAGTTCCTATTTAATCTTTTTAAGTGGCTTAAGGGCTTTATTTATTTTTATAATCTCTTCTTTAGTAGCCTTTTTTTTAGTAGCTATCTTAGGTATTTAGTAGTAGTAAGAACCTTTCTTTTTATAGGAAAAGTATCCTTAGAATATAAACTTAGAGTAACCTTTTTATTATTTATAAATATAGGATTATATAAAGGCTTTATATACTTAATACTATAAGTAATAACTACTATAGTAGTAGTTAAGTATAATAGATATTTTATCTAACTAGATAACCTATTTCTAGTTTTTAAAAGTTTAATGCTAGTAGGTAAGATATGAGATAAGATACTTTTACTGTATATAGGTAGTTAGGTTTAGCTTCTAGGTAAGCTTAGTTTTGTAGAAGTTAGCTTTATATAGTATATATTATACTATAGTAGTAGAGATATTAATATCCTCTTTACTAAGCTTATTAGCAATATTAGTATAGTTTTTTTTGTAGCTATATTAATTATAGTATACTTTATATAATATAGCGTTAATAGTAGGGTTAGTTTGTGTTAACATATAACACTCTTTTATAATGATAATAATAATATAAGAATAATAATAACGCTTAACTTACTTTAATATTCTATAATAAATAAATAAATAACGTTTAAGGTATAAAACCTTATATAAAAATACTCTATTTATTATACTTTATAACTATAATATTAATTATATAATATATATACTTATATAAGCACCTTATATAATTAGCAGTTTAGCAGGTTACGTTTTAGGTTATCTTTCCCCTCACTTTTCTCTACTAGAGAATATAACCTACTAACTATATTAATAGAAATTATTATAATATATCACTTCTTTTATTATTATTTATATAATTAAATGCTCTTTAATACTTAAGATTATTACTTTTTATTATAATATAAGCCTACTTATAACTCTATACTATATAAGTATATATACTACGCCCCTATATACGCTTATACTTATACTAATAAGTTATAAGCTTAGTTTAGAAATAACCTCTATTCTTACTATTTCTTTACTTCTCTCTTATTTACCTATAAAATCCTACTTTTACTTAAAAGTTATATATACTAAAAATTAATCTTTTAAACGCTTTTCTATCTATACTACTTTTATAGAACTAGAAATACTAACTAGACTAGTTATTTAGTTCTATAAGATTTATTTTCTTTAAATCTATATATTAAACTTTATTTAAATTAACTATACTTCTATTGATCCTTTTTTAAATAAATAAGCTTTTATTACTACTTTATTTAATTTATATCCCTTAGATTATTTTTTTAAACTACTCTTTAAACTATTACTAATTTAGTTTAGATTTATACTTACTACTTAATAGACTTCTTTTTAACTAATTTACTATATAGGATATATATCTCTTTAGTTAGATATAGGTCTAACTAAAGAAAATATTAATTAAAAAGAAGGAATAAAAACTACTCTTTTTTATAAGTTAAACTTTTAACTTCTAGGTTTGTAATTATTATAACTTTACTATAAGAACTACTATATTATATATATAATAGCTCTTTAGTTAATACTTTCACTATTATTAATCCTTTATAAAACTTATAATTATATATTATATCTTATTAAAGTAATAATAACTAATCTTAAGGTCTAGTTCTTTAAGTTTATTAGCTTAGAAAACTATAAAGTATAAGCTATATATATTAAAGCTCTACTATATAGTAAAGATATTACTATAGACCTTACTAAGCTTATTTCTTCTAATAATAAAGATAAAAACTATAAAACTTTAAGTTATATATAGTTATTCTATAATAATAGACTTCTAAAGGTTATAAAAGATAATAAAGATACTTATACTACTTAAGAATATCTAAAAGCTTTATATAAACTTATAGGTTTTATAAATAAGTTTTTAACCTATAAAGAGTTTTTTAATACTTCTTTAGATAACTTTAATTCTATAGAAGAATATATAAATAAAATAAAAGAACTTATAGATAATTTATCCTATAATAAGCTTAAATTACTTAATTAAATAATTATAGCTTATATACTTAATAGTCTAAATAAAACTTATAAAGCTTTTATAACCTCTATAACTTAGTCTCTTAAGACTAACCTTACTATTTATAACTTAAACTTTTTATATACTAGTCTTATAGATAAGTATAAAAGAAAAGGTAGTAGTAAAGTAGTTAATAATACTACTAAAAGTAATAATAAAAAGAATAAAAAATAAAATAAAAACTAGAAAAATACTAATAAGAAAAATAGAAATAAAATTAATAAAAAACCTTAGAAAAAATAGAAAGGTTTATACTATAGAAATTATAAGAAAACAAACTATACTAAAGAAAACTATACTTTTCTATATGTTAAAAAAGCACCTAACTAGTAGAAAAAACCCTCTACTAGTACTATTAATACTAAGGATATAGAAAAAGAAGTAGTTAATATAACTATTTTAGAAGAAATTACCTCCTATATATCTATAAATAATTCTAAAAATCCTATAGATTTAATAGATTTATCTTCTAATAAAAAAGAAGAAAATATTCTCTTTAAGAATATAAGCTATACTACTCCTAATAATAATATAAATAATACTAATAATTCTTCTTTAGGTTATTTAATTAACTAATCTATTATTAAAGAAAAAAGAAAAGTAAAAAGTTATAATAATAAAAATAAAAATATAGTTAATATTTATATTAATATTATAGCTACTATTTATATTATTAATAACTATAACTTATTAAAAAATTATAAAAACATTAATAAAACTATAAATTAAAGAGAAGTAAAGACTCTTATTTCTAAAATAAAAAGTAATTTAATAATATATCTAAATAATAATACTATAATACTAAAAGACGTTTATTATATACCTAAACTAAGTATTAATCTATTTAGTTAATTTAAGTTAGATTCCTTAAGTATTACTTCTATTATATAGAAATAACCTATTTTATATAATATTAATAAAGATTATATTATTACTATAGGGGTAAAGAGAAATAACTTATATTTCTTTTAATTTCCTACTAATAATAATAATAACTATATGTATAATACTATAAATAATAATATAAATAATAATAATAATAATAATAACAATAATTATAATAATAGCTTCTAACTATAGTATAAACGTCTTAAACATATATATTTACAGACTCTTTTAAAAATAAAAGATAATATAACTGTAAATATAGATATAAATAATAATAATAATAATAAATTACAGCTCTATAAAGCCTGTTTTTAAGGCAAATTTATAATAAAGGCTAGTAAACCTCAGGTTTATAATAAAAATCTAAATTATCTAAATTATATAGCTTTAGATTTATATAGGCCTATAATGCCTACTACATATAATAAATATTACTATTTCATTATCTTTATAGATAAATATTCCTATTTTATATAGGGAAAATTACTTAAAAATAAAGAGAAGTATACTATTAGTGAAGCTTTTCTTAAATTTTAAGCTAAAGTAAATAATAATAATAATAATAAAAGAATAAAAGAAATATCTATAGATAGAAGTATAGAATTTAATAATTATCGCTTTAAAGCTATATATACTTAAAGTAGTATAATATATAATAAAAGACCTCTTTATATATATAAACTTAATAGTTTTATAGAGTATACTATATATACTATAGTTAATAAAATAAAAACTATACTATATAATTTAAGTTTACTACACTACTTATAGAGTAAAACCTTTTATACTACTCTTTATATATATAATAGAACTCCTTATAGCTCTATTAAGTATAAAACGCTTTATAAAATAAAGAATAATATAAAACCTAATATAAATAATATAAAAGTATAGAGTAGTATTTACTACTATAAGAATAAAGATCCTTCTATAAAAAAACTAAACATATAAGTATATTAAAGTTATATAATAAATTATAGATCTAATAAGTATAAGATTGATATACGTCACGTTAGTAATGTGGTTATAGCAATATATATATTAAGAAGGTTAACTACGTTCATAGCTTTAAACGCGCTCATTGCAGTTAAAGCTCAACTAGCGTTTAACATATTAATCGCATTCACGTTAGTCAGCATAGTTAATATATATAAGGCGCTAAAGGTGATCACTACTTTCACTATATTATATATATATTAATTACTACAAATAAAGGAAAAAGATATTATCTATAATAATAAGTATAATATCTATTTATACTATAATGTAGCTAACTATATCTATGTATAACTTAAACCTAACTTTCCCTACGTTCTAATCTATAATCTTACCCTTACTAATTTAGCCTATAGTAATCCTTATATATATCTAAATATAAGTGTAATAAAAAAGGCATTTATAGCGTTAAATAGCATTTAGGCAATACTATATTTGTTGAGGCTAAGAATGTTAAAGACCTTCTCCTCCTCAATATTATTACTAATAGTAATAATATTACGAAAGAGGTTAGTAATAGCAACATCGTAAGCTTTAGCTAACTCATAATTAGTAGTAAACAGTTTAATATATTTAGCTTTAAACTTATTATTAAC
The DNA here is from genome assembly GCA_020226115.1 of Colletotrichum viniferum. Lineage (NCBI taxonomy): Eukaryota > Fungi > Ascomycota > Sordariomycetes > Glomerellales > Glomerellaceae > Colletotrichum > Colletotrichum viniferum. Next base: position 1,293,083 of record JAGFBE010000014.1, on the reverse strand, counting down.
TTTAGGGAAGTAGTTAACTATAGAGTCTTTAATTACTGCAATAGATATAATAAAGTTAATAATTTTCTCGTAGAAAGTAATAGAGTTTATACTAGGTTAGCGCTAAATAAATAATATAGCTTTAGCTTTCTTACTAGTAACGTTAATAATAGAGTGTGTAGCTTTTAGGTCACTTTCTAGCGTATTAACTATATCTTTAGTTAGATAGTAATAAGTATAAATACCTATAAACTTAACCTTAAACATCACCTTTAAGATAAACCAAAGCGAAATAATAGTAAACTTAGTAATAGTTTAAATGTAGTTCTCAATAAAAGCTTTAAGCGCCTTAATATAAGCGTAAAGGCTATATATAATATAGGTATTATATAGCAAGGCGTATATCTTATTAGTAGTATTAAAGATAAAGTTATTAATAGCAATAATTATAATATTAGCCTACTAATTAATAAATAACTTCTAGCTATAAATAGTAGTATTAAGAGCTCTAGCTAACTAGCAGTAGGTAGTAGCTTTATAGTTAGCATCTTTATCTATAATAACTATATTAATAAATACGCTAGACATCTTATCTATTCTAGGTGTAATAGATAAAAAGATATTACTAATATTAATAGTAGTTGCAGTTTTCTTAGAAGAAGTAGAAATAAAAGGATTATTAAACTACATAGTGGATATAGTACGCTTATACTTAAAGAAGTCCTTAAGATTAAAGCAACTAGGTATCTTATTAACTATAAGCTTTAGGATAAACGCCTTTATAGCCTTATTCTTATCCTTAATAGTATTAATAAACTTAATAATATTACTACTAACTATATTAAATGCATTAGTGTTATTAGAATCTATTAAAATATAAAGCTTTTAGTAAGTACTATAAAAACCCTCTAGTAAAGTAGTAATAATATTAATATACTCCTCATAAGTAACTATAGTAAGCTTAGCTTTAATAGCATTAAGTATAATATTAGTGTTATTAGCCTTAATAGCTCTCTTTATAGTGAGAGTAGCTTTTAAAGTTGAAGTACTACTAACTTTTAAGGTTTTATTATCCTTAGCTATATTATTATTAATTAAGATGTTTTCCTACTTAATATCGCTATTGCTATTAAAATCATCATCTTTAATATTACTAGATATATTAGAAGTATTATTATTAGTTAGAGCGTTATTATTAGATAAAGTATTAGTAGTAGTAATAAATACTTTAGTATTAGAAAAGTAATACTAGAAGTCTTAAGAGTTAAAGTTAATACTATATTAATTATAAAGACTAATAGCTAAAGAGAACTTAGTGTAAAAATAATAAACTTATATAAGTATAGAACAGTTAATAGTATTAGCATTACTACTAAAGTAGATAATAAAAAGCTTTAGTAAGATATTACCTGCTTATATTTAATAGTCTTACTTATGTTTAATAGTATATTTAAAGATAGAAAGATTAATGATTATATAAGTAGGCTTAATGCGTTTATCCTTAAGAACATTAGAGAAATAGTAGTAGATATAATCTAAGGTATATAGTAAATAAAGATCGTTATTATACATATATTAACCACTAAAGTTATACTACACACTAGGTATAAATATATTATATAGTGATCATACTCTGCTGTTTTTTAGAGGTAGTAATTACATTAGATAACTTAATAGGAATAATTAATATTAATAATGATAATTACAAAGTAAAGTAATAAAGGTAATAAAGGTTGTTTAGCGCGATATAAGCGCAGATTGTAAAGGTGTAGTATATATAAGAGAGAAGGATAGTAATACTATACTAAGTAGAATAATAGTGATAAAAGTAGTTATTACTTAGTAACACTCTCTTTTTTTTTATATAAGCAATTAGTTGCTCTAATTTTTACTATTAGCTGATAGTTTAATATAAAGAATAACCTTTAAGTGAGAATAGTAATTAAAGTTATAAAAGTTCTCACTTATGCTTATTATAGTAAAAATAAATATATAAGGCTATATATAGCTCTAAAGTAAGTATAAATAACTAATTATATAGTAATAATAGAGGTCCTATACTATATCTCACAGCTATAAAGATTAAATAATACGCTTTAAGCGTTAAATACTTTATTTTAAGCTATAATCTTATTAATTCTATCTTTAGTTTAAATCCTTTTTTAGTCTTCCTCTTTTACATACTAGTTATTTAAGTCTTTCTCTTAGTTTAAAAGCTTGCTCTTTAGAAATAGCTACTAGCCTTTATACTTAGCTTTATTAGTATAGTTATTCTATTTCTTACTTATATTCCTTAAAAGTAGTAATAAGTTTATCTGCATTTATTATATCTTTATCTATCTAAATAGTATAAATAAGTAAATAACCCTTCTATTTAATTAAATATTAAACTTTTCTATAAGTAGTTATTCGCCTTTTAAAGATGTTTTTAACTTCAAAATATTTATATACTTCTAGTTAATATAGATCTTTATCTTCTTAAACTTTAACTAAGCTATAATAATTATCCTATTAGTTAAATAAGTTAATACCTAATGCTAATACTGCTATTAGTTAAGTTACTAATATTACTAAATAGATATTTATATTTAGAGAAACATCTAGATAGTATACTAATTTACTAACTTAATTAATAACTTTAAAAAAAATATATTAATAACTATATTTTGATATTAAGCATCCTAATAGGAAATATTCTGATCTTATCTTAAAGTACACCTAATCTCTTAATTTAAATATAATAGAATAGCGTTTTTTATTATAGCATTCCTTTATATAAAGCTAAGCTATAGTAATTAAGATTTTTGCTTCTTCTTAGAACATTTTGTAGTTAAATTCTAAGTTTAAGTTTCTTAAGATATTTAAAGTGTTATTTATGTTCATACTATAAAAAATCTAATTTAGTAAGTAACTAATTACTTAAGAGTAGGTATTATTCAGATTATACTAGAGATTAGAAAGTAGTTTGCTCTAATTACTATCTATAATATTCAAAAAATACTTAATAGCTAGTTTAATAGTTTGGTTTTTTCTTTCTAATATTCTATTAGTTTATAGATAATATATAGTTAAAAACTTTAGCTTAATATTAAGTTTAATCTAAAGTAATATCTAAAATTTCAATAAGAATTTATAATTATAGTTTGAAATAATTACCTTAAGAATTCCTTAGTTTCTACGTTAGAGTTTTTAAAAAAATAAATATTTTTAGATTTCAGTAGTATATATTAAGTATTTTAAGATAAGTAATATTACTTTTAAGAATTTATTATTAACTATAAGAATAGTGTTAAGTAATAAGAAGTTTTCCTATTTATAACTAGAGTATTTTAATAGTATTTTGAGAAAACTAATAATAAAATCTATTATAATAGTGTAAAATAAAATAAATAGCATTAAGATTAATTATATAGTTCTTAATAGTAGTTAACAATTAGTACTAAATGTTTTATAATAGAAATAGTTTTAAATATATATTTTTACTTAGTGATATAACCTTTAAATATAAAAATTATTATTTAGTGCTTTCTATATTTATTACTCTCTAAAATAATAATAATTATTATAAGCCTCTTTAATTAATAGTATTACTATTTCCTTTAGTATATAAAGTTATTACTTAAAGTTATAGTAATTAATATAATAAAGAAAGCTATTATATATAATAAAGTTAAACTTAATATTATCTTACTAGTTGCTTAATATATTATATATTTTCTTCTATAATTTTGATTTTTTATATATTTAAATAAGTTTAGTTTTAAAATTATTATCTAATAAAACTTTAGTTATAAAATTAACTCTTATTAGTATATTATCCTATATTTTATTAAGTTTACTAACATCTTCTATTAATATTTTAGTAGTTAGTAAATATAATAGAACATCTACTATAATGTTAGATATTCCTAAGATATAGTAGTATACTAATAAGAATTAGCTAAGGTATTTAGATAATAGAGTAAAACATAAGTTTAACTTTATTTTATCTTTAGTCTATAATAATATTTACTTAACTATATTATAAGTTACTAAATAGTTAGTGAGAACAATTATAAGTTTATTATGAGATAATTATATTAATAGTTTAGTCTTCTTAACTGCTTATACTAAATAGGCTACTTTAAGTTTAGTAGGCTAATATTTTTATTCAGCTATATTGAGCGCCTTACTTATATAGGCAATAGATAGTATATCTATTTATTTAATAGTATTATAGGGTTTCTAAATAACGCTATCTTTAAGTTAGAAAATTAAAGCTAAATATCTATATTCTTTTGAGAAATCAAGCTGAATAAATAACTATTTATTAGAATTATAGTGAAATACTATATTATTATCTATTAAGGCGTTCTTAATGTTATTAAAGCTTATAATCTCTTCTTTAGTTAGAACAAAATGAGTGTTTTAGTAGAACATTTTTCTAGCTACACTTTTATCTTTACCTTATACGTAAGCTTACGCTAGTAATAAGGTTTTTCGTTCTTATAGTAGTTATATATAATTGCTATATCGTAGTATAATATATTAAAGAAATCCTATAGCTCTAATCTAATATTTAAGTTAATAAAGGTTATATAAGTATTTTATCTTTATAATAGCATTAATACAGTCCTATATATTAAATAGGTTAAAGGTATTAATAATAAATCCTAATAATTTAATAAATAGATATCTAATGAACAACTTTTAGGCAGATAGTAATAGACTGATATCTAAAAACAGTTTAAAGATAATATTAAGATGTTTTAAGTAGCTTTTAAGATTAGTTAATACTATTATGATGTTATTAATAAAAGCATATACAAACTCTTTATAGAACTATAAAAGCTTATCTATAATGCATTAAATATATACTAAAAAGTTATAAAAACCTATAAGTATAACTTTTAACTGCTCTTAGCCTTAATAACTAATAATCATAAAGCATTCTCTATATTTCTTCTTAATGAGAAACTAATAAAAGAATAATTAAGCGTTAATAACTATAATCTAAGCTTTTCCCCTTAGACGTTTAATAATATCTTACTAGAGGGGTATTAGATATGCATCTAGAACTGCAGCCTTATTTAAAGTATATAAATCAACAACTATTTAGCCTTTGCGTTTGCTATTAATAATATGCTATATTGCAAACATAAAAGCTCTAAATAAAATAGGTCTAGATTTCCCTTATTCTATCTAGTCTTAAGTATACAGCTTATTAAAAATAGTGTTTATTAGTTTCTTATCTTTTTTGCCTACTAGGTATAGATATTATTCTATATTTATTTTTTACTAACTATTAATAAGTTTAATATATAAGTATTAGTCTTCTAGAAGATTAATTAGACCTTAGTTAATCTAAACCTTAGAATAATATAAGATCACTTCTTTAAGGTGTTATATAGCTTTTTTGCTGTAATTATAGATATAAACGCCTTTATTAGTAATAATAGTAGGCAGGCTTTTTAGCTTAGTAATACCTATCTTACTATTTATATTAATAGTTCCTTTATAAATATCTCCCTATTTTAGTATAGGATTATCTTTAGTATTACTTTAAGCTATAAAAGATTTACTTAAGTTAGAAGCTAGAAGTTAGCTCTATTTAGTAGCTAACTACTTAAGTAATTAGACTAAAGTAGCTAGTTTTTAATCTATAAAGTGAAAAACAGAATAATATGTTAAGCATTTATTTAGTAATATTAATATAGTAGCTTATAAATAATTATAAGTTTGTAGTTTAACAAAACTATTAGATTTAAATAGTAATAATATTCTAAGTTTTATTCTATATTTAATCTTTAAAAGGTAAAAAGCGTTATTAATAATAGAAATAAATAGTAAAGCGTCTATATATATAAATATATACCCTTTTTGCTTTAAGCTAAATAAAAGGAATTCTATTTTAATCCTACTAGTATAGTGATTTAAAGAGTTACTTAATTATATAGTAGTATTACTGCGTTAGTAGTAGCGCGTATAGTGAAGGTCTTTATTAGTACTTTAGAATAAATCTATAAAAGTATATAAAGATTGCTATAAAATAGAATATAAATATATAATTTAAAGTTCAAAATATTAATACTATTTAAAATATTAAAGTCTTATTTTATAAATAAACTAGCGTTAAGATATAGTACTAGCTAAGTATCTATTTGTAGTTTAGTAGTTGCTATATATCTGCTTAGTAACTAACTGTAAATAAGTATTAAGAAGGTAACCTATATAATAGTCTTTATACTTCTTACTTCTTATAGCTTAAATACCTTAAGTTGTCTAGTAATAATGTGAAATTAATAGAGATAAGCCTCACTAATTATAGATCTATTTACGCTAGTATCTACACAAATCATAATTAGTGGTCTGTTTTAGAAACTTTAGATAACAATCTTAGCATAAGTATACTTATAAGATTAGGTATTATTATGATGTTAAAGCTTAATAGGATTAATAATAGTAGCGTTTAGCTATAGCGATAAGAGAGTTTAATATAAGAAGATACTATTAAAATCTAAGTATAGCTTTATGTTATATAAATAAGTATTGTATATATAGATTTTAAAGTTAGTTAATATAGAATTTAAAAATAAAACAGCATTAAAGAGAGAGTATTCATCATTATAATAAGAAAGATATCTTAATATCTTTAGAGTGTAATCTTTATTTAGTTAGAATAAAACGTTAGCTTAATTTATATCTTTAGCGTTATAATTATTTTTATCTTTATTATCTATACTAATAACTAAGTCCTTATTATAAACTTCTGAAGCATTAGTAGCCTTATAGTATTAGATGTAGTTATAATTATTATTATAAGATAAGTTATTACTGTTAGTATTATTAATCTAATGTTTAAGTTTAGAGGTAGTATATATAGAGAGATATTCTAGCGCTTTTAGATGTTAACTGTATTAATTGTAATAATTAGGTTAATATCTACATTTAAATTATATTTAAAGCTTTTTAGGTTGCACTAACTTATTATAAGTTGATAGTAGTTTAACTAAGATGTTTATAGTAGTTTTCATATTTCTAGCTAATATTAGACTAGAGACCTTAGACTTTTTTAGTTTTAAATAGTAAAAATAATAGCTTAAAGAGGACTTAGGCGTTATTTCTAATATTAAATGTAAAGATGTTATCTCTATATACCTACTTCTAGTAGTTAATAGTAAAAAGTTACACTATAATCTTTTAGTAACTATTTTATACTAGCCTAGTATTATGCTTTATAGGCTAGCTATAAATTCATTATAGTTAGTTGATCTATCTAGCCTTAGAATACTTATAATAAGCTTAGCATCTATCTTATTATATATTATAGATAATATCTTTACTTTAGACTTTTCTATATTATAGTAAAGTTAAGCTACTTTAGTTATTTAGTAGTAGATATTGTAATAGTTATAAACGTCTCTTAAGGTGTATTATTCTTTAAATAACTACGCTTTAGTAAGTTTATATAGAAAGCGAAATCTTCTAAGTAACAATTCCTTCTATTATTTAATTCTAACTTAAGGGTCTCTTAAGGCTAACTTTTCTTTAATTATTAAATTAGTATAATACTAATCTAATACATAATAAAGTAACATCTAGTAGAGGTTTAAAGCTACTATAGCTAAATTACTATTATTAGATTTAATATAGTTATTAATAGCGTTAATAAAGCGATATATATTTTAGTAAACTATTTTAAAACTTCTATTAATATAGATATTATTAACTTTATTATTATATAGGAGTAGATTAAATAAGCTAATTATATTTATTTTAAAACATAGAAGTAAATATCTTATATTATCTATAAGAGAGCTAGATAGTATATAGATAATATAGTCTCTATCTAAAGTAATAAGTATAAATAGAAAGTTATAATTAATAGATATTCTATTATTAGACTGTTCTAGCTTAATAAGCCTCTATTAGGCTTTAGAAGAGTAGTAGTTTAGTTAGTTTCTATTATTTCCTCTTTCGCTATAGTCCTTATCTTTATAGTTTTTCTTATTATTAGGATTGCTTCTATTATTATTATTACTTAGATTGCTTTATAGAGTAGAAACCTATTTTATATCCTTAGTTTATTCTTAGATATTATTATTAAATATAGACTCTTTTCTTTTTAGTGTAGTTAATAAAGTAAGCTAAGGTTTAGGATAAATAGGCTAAAACTATCTTTAACTATAATAACTCTATATATTACTAGATTTTAGTACGCTACTTTAGCTTTAGCTAGAAGGAAGTTTAGTTATATAATAAATAGTATTTACTATTATAATAGTTAATTATTCTAATAATATAATTAAAGTCTTAGTAGTTAAATTAGGCGTTAATAGTTAATTACTTAATATTTCTAACTTTAGAAGTAGGGATCTTAAAGTACTTAAGAATCTTTATCTAAAGTTAATATATTTCTCTAAAGTTAATAGAACTACTATTAATTTTTAATCTTAAGATAGAATATTAACTAAATATTAAAGTTCTAAGCTTTTTAGTTTCTCTATATAGCTAGTATTTAAGGTCTTATAACCCTCTATCTTTCTATTATTACTAAAAAACAAAGTGAGGTTAAGTTCTTATCTTAAAGCGTTTTTAATCTTAATATATTTTATGCAATATAGCATATTAAAACGATATTATTATTTAACTAAGTTAGTAAACATATTAGGATTATCTCTCTAAATCTTTAATACTTAGCTTTTAAGTTTTATAGTATTAATATAAGCTTCTCTTTTTAGGTTTATAGTTTAAATTTATCTATAGTAGTTTATTATATAGTATTTAAATCCTTTATAAGCTATAGCTAAAATTATAGCTTATATACTAAAGTTAAATAGTAAATATTTAGTTAGAGTAAGTATTCTATAAAACTTCTCTAAGTAGTTTTTATAAGTAGCTTAGAAGTTAGTAATTATTATATAACTAATAAGCTTAAGTAATTTAGCTTTAAGGTTTTCTACTACTTTAAGATTAGTTAATATTATCTAGAGCATAATAGTGAGGTTTTATATCTCTTTAAGATGTTTCTAGTTAGAAGAAGAGTTTAACGCAATATTGTTATTATTTAAGCCTTATAGGATTAGCTACGCGCTAGAACTTAATTATTAAACTTAATAAGATTAACTATTAATATAGAGTTAGCTGTTTTCTTCGATTTGAGGGAGGTAGGCAACTATTAAAGTTATACTACTAATTAATATATATCACATTAGTAATATAGTTATAGTAATATATATATTGAGAAGGTTAACTATATTTATAGCCTTAAACGCGCTCATTGTAGTTAAAGCTTAACTAGCGTTCAATATGTTAATTGCGTTCACATTAGTCAGCGTGGTCAATGCGCATAAGGCGCTAAAAGCGATCACTGCCTTCACTACGTTATATACATATCAAAGATCTAAGATATATAACTAAGAAAAGCTTTATAGTTTTAAGACGTTAAAATCCTAGAAAATACCTTTATTTCTTATTATAAAGAGCTTTTTTTAAGTATAAATATCTACTATAAAGATATAAATAGTAGTGTTATACTGAATAATAATAGATATAATACTACTTAAAAAAGTCTATAAAAGATATTTCTAGTTAATTTATCTCTTATAGAAATAATCCTACTATAAGTAGTAATATTTCTATAATAAATAACGCTTTTATAAATCTAAGTGATAAGACTAGTATTATTAATAATAATAATAATAATATATATATAATAATATTAATACTAGCAATAATAATACTGATACTAGTATAATTAGTTCATATAATAATAATGTAAAAACTACTAGTATTAATAATAGAGAAATAAATAAACAAAAATCTAAGTTACTAATAGAGATCTCCTCTCTATTAGAAGAAGCTAAAAAAAACTATAAATAGGTTAATAATATAGTCTATAATACTAAAAGTGCACTATTATTTACTATAGTAAATTATCCTACTCTTAGTATTTATAAAATAAATAATAACGTTCTAACTAATAATAATAGTATTACTAGAACTAATACTATTAATAAAGCTTCTTATATTCTATTAGTTATTATATTAAATAAGCTTTCTAATATATAGTAAGCCTTAAATTCTCCTTATAAAGATAATTAGATTTAGGCTATATAACTAGAAGTAACTTAAATAGAAGATATAAAAACTTAAGAAACTATATAAAAACTAGATAATATTTATCTATTAAGCAGTAGATAGATATATACTATAAAATTAAAAAATAAAATAAATAATACCTATAAATATAAAGTAAGATAAGTTACTTAAAGTAATAATTAATATATTAGTATTAATTATTTAGAAACCTTTTCTACTACTTATAGACTAAAAAGCTATAGGTTTATAGTTATATTTATTATAAAAGAAAGATAGACCCTTCTATAGTATAATATTACTATAGTATTTATACACACTAATATAAATATAGATATATATATAATATTACTAATAGGTTTTTTATATAATAAAACTATAAATAAGTTAGAATTTAATTCTAATTATAACTATAAATTAAATAATAGCAAATATTGCTATAAGCTTCTTAAAGCTTTATGTAAGTTAAAGCAAAGCTTTAGACTATAGTATAACTATTTAAAAGCTATATTAATAAAATTAAGATTTATTATTTCACTTTATAATAAAGTAGTATTTATACTTAATAAAAATAACTATAAAACTATAATTTATTATTATATAGATAATATACTTTTAGTAGCTAATAATACTACTCCTAGTAACTATATATATAATAAACTAAAGGAATATATCAAAATATAACTATTAGGGGAGCTTAATACCTTTTTAAGCTATAAGTTTAAAATAGATTAACCTAATAAGTCTTTCTATATATATTAAACTAGCTATACAGAAAAAATATTAAATAAATATAATGAAACTAATATAAATCTACCTTTAACTCCTATAAGAGATAATATAAAACTATATATAAATAAATATACTACTATAAAAGAAGAAATACTATAATTTTAGTAGTAAATTAAAGCTTTTATATATCTAGCTCTAAAGACTAGGTATAATATAGCTCTAGTAGTTATAATATTATTAAGATATATAATAAACCTTTTAAAAGAGCGTTTTTTAGTTTTAGATTACCTATAGAGATATATAAATACTTTTCCTAAAAGAGGAATTTATTATAATTATACTAATAATATAATATAGGATTTAATAGGTTATTTAGACTCTAATTAGGCTAGAGACCTAGATAATAGAAGATCTACATTAACTTATATATTTTACTAGGGATTATATAATATAATATCTTATAGTACTATAAAATAAAAAACAGTAGTACTATCTACTTATAAAGCTAAATATATGGCTTTAACTAAAGTAGTAAAAGAAGTTTTATATTTATATAATAGTTATAATTTTATTTTAATTAATTCAGATTTTAAAACTATAAATAAGCCTAAGATTTTTATAGATAATTTAGTAGCTAAAAAGCTAACTAAAAATCCTAAATTTCATAAAAAGTCTAAATATATTAATATAAAATATTATTTTACTAGAGAATCTTTATTAAATAAAGACATAATATTATTTTATATAGATATTAAGTTCAATATTATAGGTATATTAACTAAGCCTTTAAGTAAGATTATATTTAATAATATATTTAATATAATAAATAATAATAATAATAATATGTATAATAATAATATATATAATAATAATAACTATATTAAAGAAATAACTTATTAGTTTTTCTCTTACTTTTTTACCTATAAGGTTATTTTATAAGAGTTTTTTAACTAGTTATAAACATATTATATATATTATAGAAATATTTTTCTTATTTTCCCTATAGGGCTTTAAGTTTTTATACCTATAATATATATATATATTAAGTGAATAAGCTATATACTATAAATTAACTGTATATACCTTAAGGGGGGATATTAATATATAGTATTCTTTTATAATAATAATAATAATATAAGAATAATAATAACATTTAACTTACTTCAATATTCTATAATAAATAAACAAATAACATTTAAGGTATAAAACCTTATATAAAAATACTCTATTTATTATACTCTATAACTATAATACTAATTATATAATACGTATATTTATATAAGCACCTTATATAATGAGTAGTTTAGTAGGCTATGTTTCAAGTTATCTTTCCCCTTACTTTTCTTTACTAGAGGATATAACCTACTAACTATATTAATAAGAATTATTATAATATATTACTTCCCTTATTATTATCTATATAATTAAATACTTATTAATACTTAAGATTATTACCTTTTATTATAACATACGCCTATCTATAACCCTATACTATATAGGCTTATATACCACGCCCCTGCATACGCTTATACCTGTGCTAACAAGAATTATTTTTATCCCACGCTAAGTCTAAAAAGAGATATGAATGCTAAGTAACATGCGTTAAAGAGCTGATCAGTTATATCTTCATTAATATCAATCACCGCAAGCTCTCAGAAGACCGCATCTCCTATTGTTATAGATACATCCTCATAAAAGATCACTTTCATTCTGAGGGGTGGTCACATTTCACTAATTTATAGCGATTTTAGTCGTATCTTCTTTCAACTCCAATTCAGCAGAGACTTCTCGCGCAAACTCCGAGAAACTGTGTTCTTCACGAAAAAGTGCTTAAGTCTAAATGTGAAATCAAGTCATCCGACATAGGTCTTCTTTCTAGTGTGGAGTAGTCACACTTCAAACGTCAGGCAAGCATTCTTGTAGATCTAAAATAACATTCTCTGACGCTGTGGTCATTTGGGGGTTATTCTACAGCTTTGTAACAACCAGGCTCATGTCAGATTGGCGTAGCTTTGAACAATGATTGCGCAGAAACGAGTACGTGGCCCTTCGTTACTTCCATTCAAGCTTTAAGAGCTCTCGGCACGTCTTCTAACTCTCATCTTGACGTTCTTGGGCGGGGCTTGCAGCTCAGCCACCTGTCTGTTCATGGGGCGGCGGCCTTCATACTCAGCCGGGAACTCTAAATCGTAGTGCTTCAGGATGTGAGCCACGATCATCTTCAGCTCGAAATCGACCAAGAAGCGCCCAGGGCAGGCATGGCGACCGTGACCGAAGGGCAAATAGTCAGGAGACGTAGACACAAATGCATTGGTGTGATAAGCGCCCTGCTTGGAAGACTTATCATCGTCACCATCTGTCGCCTCGCCTGCAGCCTTCTTCTCTTGTTCCTGCTTCTCTAGCATGTTCGAGAACCGCCAGGGGTCGAATTTGTCTGGGTTCTCAAACTTGGCGGGGTCACGTTGGGCTTGGGACGCGAGGAAAGCAACAATGGTGCCCTTCTTCAAGGGAATGCCGGTATCAGTGACGATACCATCCTTCATGACCTTTCTCAACAGACCGCGGTTGCCGAAGGGGAAGGTCACGCGCATAGACTCGCGTGCGATGCTATCGTGGCCGTTCATCTTGAGGAACTTGCTCTTCTCCCAGCCGCCAGGGCCACTGGCAAGCGCAGTCTTAGCCTCGTCGCGGAGCTTGTTGATGGTGTCGAACTCTTTGTCGCTGTCGACGATGTTGAGAAGCATCTGAACACAGGTGCCTGCGGTCTGATGCATGCTCACGAAATTTGACGCTGCAAGACGAGTGGCGATGACCTTGATGTCGTTGATCTCCTGAGGTCGCTTCTTCTGCGCGAAGCGCAACATGACCTGAAGCTGGTCCTGAGGCTGGTCGTCCGGGTCTTTCTCAAGGGCTGCGAGGCGAGTGTGATAGTCGGGTGTGATGTGCTGGGCAATTTTGCTGAGGTTGTGCCAGGTGTGGATGCTGGCAAGCCTGGCGACGACGGGGAGGAGGATCTTGGGAAGGCAGTTTCCGACAATGGCAGTGATCATGACGCCGTCGATGATGGCAAGGGTTCGGCGCAGGTAGTCCTCGTTGCGGCAAAGTGGGAGACCGACGGTGAAGCGACTGGAGCAAGCTGCGACGATGGTGCGCACGGTCTCGTCGAGGTCGATCTCCCTCCACTCAGTATTAATACCAAGAGTCTTGGGGACGATGTAGTCGAGCTCGTCGTCGACGGCGGGAATGAGACTTTGCATCATGTTGTTCAGCTGAGTCTTGACAAGTTGGAATTGCCAGGGATCGCCCCAGTAGCGAGAGTGACCGAGACTGTATGAAGACAAGTTGGCTTCCAGGAATGCCTGCGAGACGCTGAGCGCGCTGTCAGGCTGCGCAGTGCACCATTCAGTCGAGCTTTCGGGCAGAATCAAGTCGGCTCGACCTCCGTAACCCGGGACGAGGGAGGCTTTCCCTTCTTTGCCAAACTAGAAAGGGCGTCAGAGGGTGTTCAGAATAAGTTATCTCGATGCGCCGTCATCGACAGACTTACACGGTAATAGGCGTCGGTGTATAGTGCAGCGCAGTCATAATAATATCTGAGGCGAGACTTGAGGCTGAAGCTCTTGGCACCCTCCGGTTCGCCAGCTAATGGCAATCCAAGGCCATCGTAAACGCTTGTCGCGAAGACGAACTTGTAAAGGGTAACGGCTATGGCAAGAATCGCTATTCCCGCTGATGAAAGCAGAATTTCGCTGGTGCTGGGTAGCGCGGAAGCAATGAAGGACACCATGGCTGCGTGCAATGCAAAATTTGCAATCACTTTGAGCTGGCAATATGATAATTGGGTAATCGGAAGGAAGACGTGGTGGACGGTATTGGAGGTAGAGGAGGCGTGACGATGGTTTATCCAAGAGTTTACGTTGTTGCATCGGTCAGTGATATATACCAAGATATGTCAAGATTAGGTTCTTCTTCCTAGGTGTGGACAACTTGATCATTTGTCATATTGAGCTGAACGAGATGAGAATCGCGCGCCGGAGAGTTGAACTCACGTCGGACGATGCGGAGCTCCTGCACGGAGTATACACCTGCCAAAATGCATCTCGTCATGTTGCGCGGCGGACTTCAGGCTGACAGGGATTGAGTCGACAGCGGCTTGTAGGGCGGCAGAGCTCGGGATATTCGTAGGTGGCGCTGCAACTTGACGGAGTATTCTGCGCGCTGCCTAGCTTCCGAGTCGCATAACAAGGATTGCGGGATAAGAGCCTCCTAGATTTAGTAAATGGGCTAAGTCGGTTGGGCATGATCGGCGAAAAGTAAGCTGACAGTTTAGCGCAAGTGGTGAAAACGCTTAGTGATTTCCCGGGCTGGCCATCAGTGGCGGAAACGGCTCACCTCATATCCATGTCGGAGTCGGATCCGGGGATCCACTTTAGTTTTCCGAGTGAATGTCCGGGATGCATGGACGGCGTCTGTGGCTGCCTCGACGTGAACTGGCTTACTTTGCGCCGGCTTTCCTGGGTGCCGAATCGCATCTGGTTTGAACCAGAAATTCTGGCCACCGTCCCTCCTTGGGCGAAGTCGATTTGGACATGTGCCCGAAATGCTTCATAATTACCATCCTTTGGGAAAAACCTAAACAGTTTGACGCAATTCATCTTGCACACCTAGCTCATCAACATTAGTTCCCAACAGACTGGGCATACCAGAAATCGATTGCCCACACATCGAAAACAACATCACGTCAGTACATCAGGGAACGGGTAGATTCGGCATGGACTACTTTCTGGAAAAGCCTCTCACCTTGGCTTGCGGGCTAACCATTTCCAATCGGCTTGTCAAGGCTGCTATGGCAGAAGGACTGGGTCGCAAGGATACAAGGAATCTACCAGCAGGCAGAGAGTGTCTGGACGTGTATGGAGAATGGGCAAATGGGGGCTGGGGCCTCGTCATCACAGGTTCGACCACCTCTCGGTCTCTTCGCGTCATCAAGACCATCATTCGCTCGAGCTCGCTGACTTTCTACGCAGGAAATGTCCAAATTGACCCAGAACATCTTGGTGGACCTGAGGACTTTGCTATCGACAGTACACTTCCTTCTCACACGACCCTCGCAGCGTACACTGCATGGGCGCACGCAAGTTCGCGCAATAACACCAAAGCCATTGTTCAGCTATGCCACCCAGGCCGGCAAATCGCATTCCATACGCGCCGAACCATTGCTCCGAGCGCTGTTCCGATGAACCTCGGCGACTCATTGGGTCCAAATTTGCTCAATAAGCTCGTGTTTGGCACGCCCCGTGAGATGACGGCCGAAGAGATTCGAGACGTGATCAACAGATTTGCAGGGGCAGCCCGCATCGTGGCTGATGCAGGGTTTGCCGGTGTAGAACTGCATGGCGCCCACGGGTATCTACTCACCCAGTTCCTCTCTCCGGTTACCAACTTGCGCACCGACGAGTACGGCGGCAGTGCTGCTGCGCGTGCTAAGATCGTAGTGGATATTATTCAGGCAATCCGCCAAGTTGTACCAGCAACATTCTGCGTTGGTCTGAAGATCAACTCAGTGGACGTTGGCAGCAAGGGCGCGTTGGCGGAGTGTATTGGCCAGCTGAGACTGATCACCGAAACCGGTGGGCTTGACTTCCTAGAGGTGAGCGGAGGCAGCTTCGAGAACCCGACCTTCAGCACCGGCGTTGGAGACGCCACAAACACGGGCGCCAAAGCTAGCACTCTCGCGAGAGAGGCATTCTTCCTCGACTTTTCGACTGCCGTTCGCAAGGCCCTCTCTACCGTGCCTCTTCTCCTTACAGGCGGCTTCCGCTCACGCAAGGGAATGGAGGCAGCTCTCAAGAGTGGATGCTGTGATTTGGTTGGACTTGCACGACCGTCAGTGTTGGATCCGCTATTACCACGACGAGTTCTTCTGAATAGAGTTGTACCGGATGATGAGGCCATGATAATTGCGACACGAGTTCCTGAAGGCAACATGGCCAAGAAGCTCGGAGTTAAGCTGCTCGGCGTTGGTGCGGAAAGGGTGAGCCTGAAGAAGAGAATCTCTAGCATGTGTATAAGTCCTGACTTATCGGAACAGGATTGGTACATCGGACGGATGCATCGAATCGGCTCCATCAAGACATCGACGTTGATTACGGCCGCCGATACCAAGATCGGCACCTCAATCCTTCGTCGATTTCTCTCGCAACGAGGCCTTGCACAATCACAACATGGCATCTATTTAGCTGGGGACATTGCCGATGTCAAGAAGACGCTTCTAGAGAATGGAAGACCACAACACTCTTACGAGACGATGCGTCTGGATCAATCCAGCGTCGCATCCGTTCGAAGAGTGGCAAGCGACATCAACAAACGGGTGGCAGCCGGATTCATGCCGCCGATTCAAGCTTTGGTATTGACCAGCGACCAGAACCAGACAGCTAACTTCCTTCTGTGCCTTTTATTGTTGCAAAGCATGGACAAGAATCGCGGCAGGATTATAGCAGTATGGAGCAAGCCAGACAGGTCTGTAGTATATTCATGATGTGGGCATGCGTCGACACTGACACAATCTCTCTTCAGCGCAAATCGTCTCGATGAAGAGACAGACTCTGGTTTCAAGTTGGACGAGTCTAGAATCTGGCCGTAAGTTGACTGTTGCAACCGAAGACATTATGCTGAGACTGACAGTCACTCTCCCAGGGCCCAACTTAAAAGTCGCTTGGCTGCTGATCCAGCATTGTGCGATATTTCTGTAGCAGAGGTGATTTCCGAAATTGGCTATTCAGAAAGCGGTAGAGTAGAGAACTGGCTATTGTTTGCAGTGATTTCGAATATCATGCGGCTTCTATCAGCGATCGTGTCATTCGTTTGGCCGATGCATGTCGCCGATGGGTCTGTCGCCCGGGACGTGGTTCGCGCAGTTGGCGACGACGTCAACGGCGTTCATCTATGCGCCTTGGCTGTGTCTGAGAAAGATGCCATGGCTGATGCGGAGAGATACGAACGTTCTTGGCAAGATGCATGCATGCGGGCGGAAATGCAAGAGGGGGGCACAATTTTGACAGATTGGCGATGATTTCGCCAAGGAAGTTTACTACGCTACGGAAATAACTACCAAACTTCAAGGCAACAACCCAATGTTTTACCAGCGCAATACATAAGTGACAATAATATTTAAAAATGAGTGAAACTTTTGCGATAAGCTTTAGGCTCAACGGCGATGTGGGCAGGTGTTTTCAGCCTCACTACTCAAAGTTCAAGAATCTTGAGATGTGGCGATATGGACCCGGTAAGTAAAACTGGCGATTCGCGCTCTCTTCATATACCCCTATAGGTAGCTATAGAGGTTTCTCTGTGAGCAGCCCTCGAATATTTCCCCGTGAGAGTTATACGGTAGTTAATAAGGTGCGCCTCCAGGCGGCCAACTGCGAAGAAAAAGTCAGAAGGGAAGAAAGATAAAACTGAACAATGATACAAACATCATTACATCTAACTCGAAGATCGCTTAGGTCTTTGAAGTTCATTTACAGAAGTCTAAATTTTGTCTCGCACTTATGTATAAATGAACAGAAATTTTGTCTTCTGATGTTGTCCCGCCAAGTTCCAAATTAGTTGATCGTTGAATGACCAAAAAAACCAACATCGCCTCAAATATGGTGAAAATAGGAATCTTGATCTATGAAATGGGGTTTCTGCTGGAGTGAATGCTGCTCCGTGTTCTTTAATACAATAGATGCGCCTCGCATGAGGCCCAGCCGTTTGCAAAGTTTCAACACCATAGTCTCCTTCGTTTTGCGGTATTATTTCCTTTGTGTCTTTGCTTTCCCGCCAATGTTGATGCTTCATATCTCCCGCTGGCTCTGTACCGATGCTTGCACCTCCGAGATGGTTAAATTAGGCCTTGCCCCAGAGACCAGCCTTGTCCGTAGTCTTGATGGTGAAGGCGAAAAGACCGCCAGTAACGGTAATCGCACCGCTAAACATAGAGACCGCAAAGAAGTTGCCCGTAGCTCCGACGATTGCACCGTTGATAGGAGGTCCGATCAGGGCACCGACACCCGCCACAGCCATACCCATACCCATGTACGTTCCCACCTCGCTAGGATCGGGAGCACACCGGGACAGCGATGCAGCAGCGCCAGACATGATAGTTCCCGAGCCCAGGCCGAAGAAAACGGCGTACACAATGATGCCGGCGTTATCAGTGGCAGATGTCATGCAAAAAACGATGACACCGGTGGCGATAGAGCCAATGGAGAAGGTGTTCAGGTTGCCATACTTGTCTGCCAAGATACCCGGAACAATACGGCCGAAAGTCGAGGTAGCATTGATGATGGCGATGAGATAACCGGCGAGTGCGGCGCCCATACCCTTGGAGACGGCGTAGGTAGGGAGGTAGAAGTTGGGTGTGAACATACCCACGAAGATGATAAAAAGCGCGACGGTGAACATAAGGAAACGGGTCTGCTTCCAGGGGTCGAGTAAGAAGAGCTTGGTCTTTCGGGGCGGCACGCGAGGCTTGACGGAGATGACGGCAAAGGTCATAAAGAAGAGGACAATGAAGCCGACGATGCGCACAGACCAGCCGAAGCTGATGGGCGAGCTGTTGAGCAACTTTGACAAGATGATGGGCATGACGACGCCGCCGACAGACGAGCCAGCAACCGCAAGACCAAGCGCAGCGGCCCGCTTCTTATCGAAATACTGGGCGACGGCGGCGAAGGCGGGGATTTGGAGGAAGCCTTGGACGAGTCCCATGAGAATGCCTTGGACCAGCATGAAATGCCAGTACTTGGAACAGAGGGAAAGCATCATAAGAGCGAAGACATAGAGGACGGCGGCGGGGTACATGATCTGGCAGATGGTGTTAGTATCAATTCAGATTGAGGTTTCCGCAGCATACGAGGAGGGAAATATCCTTACCAAAGCGCCATGACGATCGAACAAGGGCCCCGCGAGCATGCCGGTGAAGAACTGGAGAAAAGACTGCGTGGAACCGATCCAAGAGATGTTGGAAGCGGACTGGCCCTGCAATTGATGCGTCATGTAGTATTCTTGGAAGATACCGAATGAGTTGGAAAGACCAAGAGTGCAGAAAAAGATTGTCGCAGAGCCAGCAGCAACCATCCAAGCGCGGAAACCACCATCAGGAGCTGCGTTTGGGTCATTTGTGGCTTTCTCATTGTCGTGATTGAGAGAGTTGGCGGAGTGAGCACTGTCGTGCTCGCCGGTAGAAGAGTGTGGAGCTGCGTGGCCGTCGAGCTCGCTGGGGAAACCCGCTCTTGAAGTCTTCTCGGGCGACATTATCGGATTTTGCCAGGTGTAAGATGGTAGAGAGCCGATTTCCTGCTTCGTAACTTTGTGGCCGTTGCCGTTGCCGTGGTGTTTTTGTTTTTATTGATGTCGGAGTTGTATCGATTGTTATTTGATTCGTGATACCGATGTAATGGCTTTTCATTAAAACTTAAGGGCACGAAGGAAGACCCAATATATAAAACTGCAGACGGCGGCCCCGTCTTGTGAACACCCCGTGGACGGACTCGGACTCGGCGTCCGGACTCGGGATCGGAGTCGGGAAATTCGCCCGAAAGTCGGCTAAGCCGAAGATAATCCTCTGCCGCGAAGATCGGTGGATCACGGTAATTTGCCTGATTGGTGAAGTTCCTTCGGAAATGGGTCAGTCCAACATATTCCCGTGCCCACCGCGCGCCAAGCGTCATCAGATGGCAATCTTGTCCTTGTTTTCGAAATTCTCCCTTAAGGTTGCCTCACAACCTCGACATCGGTCGGCTTTCTCGGTCCACTTTCCCCCTCGCGTCTGTCAGATCCGTCCATTCGAGAAGTTTTCGTCTCATAAGGGTATCACTAACAAACTCGGACGACTGCTTCGAATGTTTTTAGTACCAAATTCATCTTCAGATAATTCTGGTTTCTATTTCGTCCACACTTGAAGGACACATTTACGAACTCGCGGCAACCTAGGTAATTTGAACACAGCATAGGTAACGTGAGTCAACTTTGAGGCAACTGCAGACTTCACGCCAAGGATCGTTATTTTTTCCCCAGTCTTGCTATTTGACTAACGAATCCCGCTGCAGTGCAACGAGACATGCAAGGTCCCACTCCTGACGGTCAGGCACGGCGCCGAAGCCGTCGGCCGGCTACATCGTGTACCCTCTGCCATAAGCGCAAGATCCGATGCAATCGTGCTAGGCCGTGTTCTAATTGTCTGCGGTCCAAGACTGGGGCCAGCGGATGTGCGTACGAGAATGACGCCCCCAACCAGTCTCAGGTACCACCTTCAGTGTCTTCGAGCGACCAGACGCAGCATGCACCAGATCAAGCGGCGCAGCCGCAATCTCAGTATTTGACACCGTCGAGCAGCGGTATATCCAGGCAGACATCGACCGGCTTTCCGTCAATGACAGGCTCATTAGCCGCCAATAGCTGGACACAGCCGTCGAAACCAGCCAGTGCCAGTGGCCAATCCTGTCATGGCACGGAAGCGCTCAGGCTGCAACTCAGAATGCAACAGCTGGAGAGTCAACTATCAAACCAATCTCAGTCCATTCCTCGTCGTTCTCCAGTCACTTTATCGTCCCCAGCTGTATCATCGTCTCCGGCACCTGCTACAGTCCGCGCGTCCGCGATGGATGCGGGTGTGGAGATCATCAGCTCACAACTTGGAGGCACATTTCACATTCATTCGACCAGAGACACCATCCTGGGCCAAGATCAACCCCTGATAGCGAATGGCCTTAGTTTCAAGACGCGCTTGCTTGGACAAAGTCATTGGGCAGTTAGCACTGCACATTTGGCAAGACCTCATCAAATCTCAGGCGGCTGTGTGTCAGTCACCCATGGCATATACTGACCGTTGACGCAGATTCGTGATATCTTCAGCACTCTCGGACAGTATGAAGGCACACCCGATACGAATTGGACTGGTATAGGAAGATGCAAGTCCTTGGCTCGGTACATCAAAGCCCGACGAACACCAGCGTGGCCGCCGCCACCGAACTCGAAACTCCCTAGCAAAGAGGTTGCCGACACTCTGCTCGACAATTATCTCCGCACAACTGAGTCCATGTACCGCATTCTTCATCTGCCCACCTTCCGGCGGCAATATGAGGCGCTCTGGGTCAATGACACAGTCCCCGACCCCGGCTTTCTCGTACAGTTGAAACTGGTCCTTGCCATTGGCGCCGTCACATACGATGACGAATTTTCACTTCGAACGTCGGCGATTTTGTGGGTATATGAGGCCCAAGTCTGGTTGGCCGAGCCTAATTTCAAGGTTCGCTTGAATATCCAATTCTTACAAACCAACCTCCTCCTCCTTTTCGCCCAGGAACGTGTTGGTGTTGCGGGTGACTCTACATGGGTTCTCTCTGGCACCATACTGCGCAAAGCGATGCACATGGGATTGCATCGCGACCCCAACCACCTCCCTGGCCGTTCCGCTTACGAGGCCGAGATGCGGCGGCGTCTCTGGAACACTGTGCTGGAGGTGGACCTCCAAGCTAGTCTAAGCTCCGGCGGAGCGCCGCTCATATCCATGTCCGATTTTGACACCGCGCCCCCTGGTAACTTTGACGAAGAGCAGCTAGAAGCCGATGGGCCAACTCCTAGGCCGCCGAGTGCATTTACGCAGGTTTCGGTTGCGATCGCCCTGCGCCAGACCTTCCCGCAACGTCTCGCAGTAGTGAACTTTCTTAACGGTCTCCGTGTGTCACCAGGAACGTATGAGGATACCCTTCGTATCGACACTGAACTGCGAGAAGCGTTCAAGGGATTGAGTCGAATCTTGCGCACAGCCTTCAGCAGCTCCTCTTCACAAGCTCAAAATGCCAAGTCTGAGGTCCAGCTTGTCGACTTCCACATGCAGCGTTACCTCATATCCCTGCACGCGCCATACTTCGGTCCCGCACACGGTACGGCATACACATACTCACAAAAGGCCGTGGTCGAGTCTTCACTCCGTATCTGGCGTGCTGCGTGCCCGCCTCCGGCTCTCGCCTCCAATGGTCCCCAATTAAACCCGGGCGTTGGCGAGACCGAGTCAGACCTGCCTCGCTTGGCGTCGTGCAGCTCCGGATTCTATCAGACTGCCACTTTTCACGCCGCGCTCTTGATCGCCCTCGATTTGCGCTCCCAGCTTCAGGAAGAGGAAGAGTACAGCCTTCTTGGTCCCACGCCTCTGCGGCCGGACCTCATGTCTGTGATGGAAGAGGCGCGCATGTGGTGTTTGCGGGTCATCGAGGCCGGAGAGACAAATGTGAAGGGATACTTGCTTATGAATCTGGTAGCAGCACAAATAAGGAGCATGATGGGACTGATGAAGAAGGATGAGGTTGCTGGTGAGTTGATCAAAGCTGTGAAGGGTGTGGAGGAGAAGTGTCTACCAATTCTGGAACGGATGGCGGAAGAAGCAGGGATGGATGCCGCTGGCGCGGAGACTATTGATGACATACTGGGACAGCTGCCAGAACCTATGGAGTTGTGGCAAGGGATGGAGGATTGGGTCTTCAATGACGATATGAAATCTGGTGATTTCGTGTTTTAAAGTTGGGCTTGTATGAAGAGATCATAATTGACAACAGTCAAACGGTTTCAATGATTAGAATTCAGCCCTCCTCATTCAGAAATTCGTCTGCCAAGTTTGGCGTGAGTGTTTGGGCTCATGTGCTCTTTTTCTGGTGGCTAATTATGTGCATTTGCGAATGGGAAGGTCATCGTTTCTAGACGGAAATGGTCAAGCGACCAAGACATGTGTGTACCGACACAGGTTCTGCTCGCTGACCCGTCTACCGTCTCCAAGCTTGATCCGCAAAACACACTTATGAACATACTGACCATCATGTTCCCAATCAACAAGACTTTGCGAAGGAAATAGGGCGTTTGGGCTTTAGTCTCATAACCACGAGTCCATCACGATGATGGGGCATGCGAGCAATGATTAAGTTCCAATTTGACATTTATACATTCTGCGCAGAGCAAACATCAACGAGAACTCTTCCATCTACATGATTTACGCTTTCTCACACTCTATCATGGCAAACTCCGCAATGTCAGAGTAGTGCACGCCCGTAACCTTCAATCCAGCTCGTACAGCGATGTTGCAGTACTCCTCCTCCGTCCTCTCCTTGCCACCCATAGTTGACAGGAAGAAGTCAATTGCTGCCACGAGGAAGGAAGGAGGGTTTGTCGCCACGGTATCGGCGATCAGTAGTTTGCTGTCTGGGGCCATGGCGTCGACGACGCGCTTGAGAATGTTGACAGCCTCGTCGTCTCCAAAGTCACGCAAGCAGCGACGGACCGAGTAGACCAAGGCACCTTAACTTCAGTCAGAAAACACTCGTCGTCTCCGTCGAATAGGTTGCATCCATAAACTCACCTTGAACCGGCTGTTCCTTGTGGAAATCAATCGGCATCAGAGTTGCCTTTTTGATATTCTCGTCTCCGTGTTTTTCGACGAACGAGATCACACCAGGCAAGTCCTGCAACACGCATCGCTCCATCGGAATACCCTCGTTCTCGCTGACAATTCTTTGCAGTGTCCAGCCCTTGCCACCGCCAACATCCACAATTATTTTCCGGCTGTGGGATTCTTTGCCGGCCCGATCAGCAATCCACGAGAAATCGTAGAACCCGGTCTGGGGATATGCGCCGTCCATGAGAGGCATAGAAAGATGAATGTGGGCGACCCGCTTGGGATGCAGGCTCATTATCTGAGCGACCGTGAGCTCGGGCTGGCCTTCACCAAATGCTTTGATAGAGTGCAGCCGGCCCGTGGGCTCCTTGATACCGAATTTCTCGTAGTAGTCGGGCATCGCGAGAAGAGGGTGCATCCATTCGTCGCATATCACCATCCACAATGAGGCGTTTGCGTTCGATGTGGTGGAATTGGCAAAAATGCGCGTGTGCGAGGTGTGGCCGATTTGGTCGTGGCCCCTTTGCTCAAGGAAACCAGTCGCAACCAAGACCCAGCATACGCGCCCTGATTCAAGATGTGAGTCGAATGCTCTGTTGCTGATGGGCAGACTAGTCGAGCTGCTTACTGATGAGAACCGCATCTCCGCCAACCTTCTCGGCGAGATCTTGATAGCGGATGTATCCTAATTCGGGTATGTTCTCGAAGACCTTCCAGTTTACCAGGAGGCGGATGGCAGCAGCCTTACACCACGCCATGCTGGTGTCATATACGTCATCTAATGGTGTGTGTACCGCATTGCCGACATTGCGGATCGTAGAGACAAGTGTGTCATGCTCCTTCTGGGAAGGTTCATTACCCGCGCGCATGGTCTTCGCCGCGGATGTCAACTTGACAGCGAGCTCTTCAAGCTTGTCTGCCTGGTTTGCAAGAGATGCGGAAGGCAGCTGGGTTGTGGCAGAAGGCATGGTGAACGATGTCTGTGTTGGATTTTGAGACCTCTGGGTCAAATGGACAAATGATTGTTTCTAGTATCGAGCAAAACACGTTAGAATGTGATAATTTTGTTATTACCAACGGCGGAAAGGGCTCAAATTGGGGGGTGTCTTATTCAACGATTGTGTCAATATAAGTATTCGCTCAATGGCGCTGTGAGCAGAGCATCGGCGAAATGTATTACACGCGTCAACCGTTTCCCCGTCTGATGGTGCAACCTGGCCAGGATCGTTGTCGCAGGTAAGGCTCCTTCGCCCCGACAGTATGTTGTTCCCGTGAAAGTGTACAGCCCTTGAGCAGCCGTTGTTTCGGGGCAATCTACCAAAGACTGTCCTCTAATTGAACAATCAATCGGAATAAGCCCTTGTCTCTGACCATAAGCGCCGAAGTCAGAAAACTGCAGCTTGCCGCCTGTCAGATCCCCGGGGAATAAGACGGGGAATTCGGGTTAAAATGCGCCATGTACGTATTTCGGGATTTTGCCCGTCTAAACGTCAAAACCCGTCAGCAGTGGAGAGCGATCGAAAGCCAATCAGACGAAAGGTTAAAGACGGCATCAGTCAAAAACTGAATCCAAACATGCTGTCACATTTACATTTCGGAATAAGTGAGCTGAGAGAGAAGCCTGGATGATTTCAAATCGTCTTCTTCAGTGTTTTATATCACTCATCGAGCGGCCTGCATTTTCAGTCTTTTGCTGTCGTTGAACAAGCTACCGGTTGCCAGAACGTCCTTACGTATCAGCTGAGATGAACGTTAACGTAACCGACGATTTCAACACGGCGCAAGGCCAGCAATGGCTCCAAAGCATACATGACTACAGAGTCCCCCTGCTTGTCGTATCAACATGCCTCATTGCCGTCCTCCTCAGCAGACCTTTCAGCAATAGCAAATCCGACAATGAAGGCGGCTTACCTGCTTCTCGCCTCTGGCAATGGGATCCTTTCCTGGGTCTAGATACCGTATATGGCCAGATGACGGCGCTGAAGACAGACACCTATCTCGACTGGCTCCAAGCTCTTCACAAAGGCCACAAGAAATCCAAGACTTTCTCCCTCCAGTTCTTCACGGGGCGCTGGATTTACACTATCGAGCCGGACATCCTCAAAGCCGTCTACTCGACCAAATTCAAGGATTTCGGCGTCGAGCCCATCCGCCGTAACTCCAAGTTCACTATGCCCTTCGCCGATAAGGGTGTCAACACAACCGACGGCGAGGATTGGCAGTTCAGTCGCGCACTGATTCAGCCCTTTTTCGAGCGCGATGTGTACCACGACACTGGCCGTATCAAGTCTTTTGCTGATTCTTTCATGGCCCTGTTTCCGGCCGTCGACGGCGAGACTTTTGATGTCCAGCCGTTGCTGCAGAGATGGTTTTTGGATATCAACAGCGACTTCATCTTCGGCAAGTCAATGGACTCGCTGATTGATCCATCCAAGGTCAAGTTTGCGACTGATATGGTGACTGCGCTGCGAGGCGCACGTTTGCGAGCCCAATCCCGTGAGTTTTCCTTCTCATGTCCAATTCACCAATGCCCTACTCAAGATTAATGCTGACCGGGGTTCTAGACCGTTTTATGTGGGCTTTCAACTGGGGCTGGTGGCTCGAGGCTATCAACGACATTCACGCAATTGTCAACGCCCACATTATCGCCACATATAAGGAATTGGACGAGCGGGACCTGGCCCGCAAGAATGGCCAAGAGCTTGGCCCGGAACGTACTGATCTTCTTTGGATCATGGCTCAGCAGATGAGGAACGACCTTGAGGGACTGCGCTCCCAGGTCTGTCTCATTATCGTGCCAACGAATGACACCACGTCCATGTTCATCGCCAACTGTATCTGGTATCTTGCTCGACACCCTGAGGCGTGGGAAAAACTGCGCCAAGAGGTAGCTGAGCACGGCAACAAGCCACTGACTTTCGACGTGTTGAGAAACATGGTATATCTCAATGGCGTCATGAACGAGAGTAAGTTCGCTTCCCCTCAAACTTTAGTGTCAGAGCAATACTGAGATTTTTGCTCCCTTCCAGCCCATCGCCTGATTCCAAACAACGTAACCCAAGTTCGTGCATGTGTAGCAGACACGGTCCTCCCTATTGGCGGAGGCAGGGACGGCCAGGCTCCGCTGGCCGTACGCAAAGGCGACATTGTAACCGTTTCCAAGAACGTCATGTATCGCGACCCGGACTACTGGGGCGCCGACGCTGATGAGTATCGCCCCGAGCGGTGGGTTGGTCGTCGCGGAACCTGGGGCTTTGTCCCGTACGGAGGTGGGCCGCGTAGGTGCCCGGCGCAGATGATGGTGCAGACCGAGTGTGCGTACATGTTGGTGCGGATCGCACAGAAGTATCGACGTCTGGAGTCGAGGGACTCAAAACCATACCAGCCAGTTATGCGGATTGGGCCGTCAAACAAGCATGGTGTCAAGATTGCTCTATACAAGTGATGAGCCTAATGTCGACTAAATGGAAACTGCTTTTCTTTGTTAGGTCGAAAACATGTAGTAGTTTGCAGACGAGGGTACGCATAGCTTTTCGAAATAACGTGCAGAAGTTTACAAAAAACAACATAGTCCCCAAATGAATGCTCAAAAGGATTAGTCCACAACACCTTGCAGCGGTACTGTAAGTATATGACCCACTTTATGGAACTTCTCAGACGTATAGTCTCACCTGCATTCAGAGGGTATTCCAGGAGAAAGAGATTCATCTCTTTATTAGAATCACTTTTGATCGTATCAGAAGTATGTACAACAGGGAATCACAAAAGTGTAAGACCTGTATATCTTTTCAATCAATTGCGTTCACTCCAGCCACAGACCCAAGACCAACAAGTTGTTGCGCTCAAAACGAGAACGAATTGCTGAGAAGGGCAGAGTATTTGCGTGCTACATTCTTTTCAAATTAAGCGTCATCTCATAGAGAAGTTTTGACAGAGCTGCCTTGACAACCTGCTTTGTTGAAATTGTAAGAATGCATCGTGAAGGTATCACAATGCGGACATACGAGGAAACAGTTGTTGCGACTCACTTTTTGATAGACAGCCAAGGGTCATGGTGAAATGAATCACGTCGTAATTAGATTTATGCATTGGCGCGACGTACCAAACAATAACTGTTACTTCCAATCCGCCAGAGCCGTCTCCCCTTTCTGAAGCTTTACGTACCCAACGCTGTCTCTCCATAAGATTTGTCTCTTCTCCAAATCACTCGCTTCGGCACTAACCTCCACGGGCTGCGTGCCATCCAAGTAGGCCCCGCCGGCTACATTTCCTTGGTCATTCATACCAGCTTCCATGATATCCCTCGCTGATACATGAACAGTACGCATCGGACCAGTACTTCCAGGCCAAAAATACTCCCGAGTTTTCGTAACCGCTGCGATCAAGATCCATCTGGGGAAGTTCCGAATGAGCCAATGACTCCGCCGCAGCATCCCGGTGCCCATTGTACCAGGGTCAATACCTATGGAAGTGACACCTTTCAAAGCTGGGTCCGCTGCGAGCCGCTTCTCAAGCTCGCCCCTTCACAGAGAGAATGTCAGTATCTTTCCGTGTGAGCAGGATGGAAATCCTTACACCGACATGGCAACACACATCTTCGCTGCGCCGTACCTACGGAAACCGCTCCGGAATGTCGGGTCATCTTCCTTGGAGCTCCACGTCCCCTTGGCAATCCCATCCGCAGTTCCATCCCGCATGAACATCTGCCACTTCTCATCCGGGTAGATTCGCGCCGAGATGCCCGGGCGAGTGGGGTCATGCACGTTACTCCCCACCCAAACCACTCTCCCGCGCTCTTTGGCAAGGCTCTCCAAGAGAAGCAATGTGAGGAGGAAGTGACCGAGGTAGTTCGCCGCGAAGCTCATATCGAAGCCGTCTTTCGAGTATGTCTGCTCTGCGAACTCTAAGAAGCCGGCGTTAAGGACGAGCACTCGGATAGGAGGGATGGCGCCGGATGAGACGCGTTGATTGATGGAAGCCGCGGCAGCACGAATGCTGGCGTTGTTGCCCAAGTCGAGTGATAGGACCTCGTGAGACGTGTTGGGG
This sequence comes from Colletotrichum viniferum, assembly GCA_020226115.1. NCBI lineage: Eukaryota > Fungi > Ascomycota > Sordariomycetes > Glomerellales > Glomerellaceae > Colletotrichum > Colletotrichum viniferum. The sequence goes on along the minus strand of JAGFBE010000014.1, from coordinate 1,263,820 downwards.
TCAATGGCTGCTTCTAGCGAGACATTGGGAGTGGAGGCGTTGCGGACCGTGTAGATGCCGTGGTAGCCCGGATAGACTGTTGAAACATGAGATGCAAGTGCGACTCCGAGACCGCCCTGGATGCAGTTGATGTTAGTAAGACGAGCGGGCACTTTAGAGCTTCTCTGAAGAGCAGATACAGCTTGGGAATTGCGTACACTAGCACCGGTTATAACAATGGTTCCTTTCTTCGTAGCCATAGTGAACTTGTCTGAATGGAACGCGTGGAACACTGAGATTTACCCACTGGCTTGATGCATTCGTGGGTTCAAATATCGAAACACAAAACACATGTAGAAAATGAGGCCAACTAGCAGACTGCTAGGCATAGAAAATGGATTTGATCTTCTCAGCACGCCAACACGGACTATGAAAGTATGACAGTGTTTTCCAAAAAATTCCGGGCATATTTGCCGTCAAGCGGCTGATTGCTGAAATGGGCTTTGAGTATCCGTACGGGTTATTCACCATGTTCACGCCTCCAAATACTCCGACCCATTGTACACCGGCTGGAGTCTGTTCTACATGCGGTTAGATCCAGCATCCATTACTCACATATGGTTGGACGAGGCAGACGGTCAACGAAATAGTGGAGGAAACGTGTAAGCAGACGTACCGGGCGCACCCCAGAGATTCTCCGCCAGACTCTCCCATGTGGTGCTGAATGGGTGCCAGGATTTCCCGCCGCGGAGCAAGAGAAACGCAGTGTCAGGACGGGATTCTGTCAGCACCGTCTTTGTTTCACCGTAGGCCTGCCTCATTTGTGTATCAGGTGGTGATCCCTGTATTCCATATCCGTCGATGACTATCACTTGCTTCATTGGATTGACAACGTCTGGGCGCTAGCTACACAGCATGTCATCAAGTTTCTAGCCTGGATCTTTTGTCTGTTGGGACTCAGGGTGTACTGAGAAACTTATGAGGTCGTTCCGGGGCAGGTCGATGCAAACGCAACATTGAATTGAATGATCGTGCTGAAATTCTGCCAGCTGGCAGCACTTCTTCGACGATCCGTGCGAATGTACATGACTCAGTTTCCTGTGTTGCAACAAGCTCGTTTTCTGCGCAATTTTCAAGACCTCATTGACTGCTATTCGGAATGCCAGACTAAAGAACCGAACGCAGTTGGGACGAAATCGTCTATCTAACATCAAACGCCACTACTGCTTCTCATGCTACGGCTACCGCCTGCGCGTCAGACACACAGTAAACCAACTTCTTGCCCTTGACCTGACCCTTCCTTACCTCCTTCATCCCCTCCCCAATAGCGGCCAGCCCTCCGCTCCGGTCTTCTCTCGGGTGCGGGTCAATCATACCTTCATCCAGCAAGCGTTGTGAGACTGAGTACCATGCTTCCGCGCATCTCAAATCCTCCGGCCTCGCGTCGAGGTTGTACGGCGGCGCCCACGCGACCGGGTTGCCAAACTGCGTGTACGTGCATACCCAGTCAGGCACAACACTTCGACGCGTGTGGCCGCGCAGGGGGAAGAAGTCTAGGCCGACATACCGGCCTCCCTTGCTCCCCAGCGCTTCGTAACACAGCGCCATCGACGACGTATCCGTAATGCAATCGAGAGCAAGTCCCAGAGCGCCTTCGGTATGCTCTAGGATATCCGATCCGCAGGTCGGCGAGTGGTAATCGAAGACGACTTCCGCACCGAGGCTCTCGGCGCGCCCCTTGCTCTCTGCCGAACCGCATGTGGTTACGGTTCTGAATCCCGCCCACTTAAGCACTTGGATCGCCATGCACCCTGTCGACGTGCCGCCGCCGTGCACCAGCACCCATGAGCCCGCCGTGTCCTGGTCGGCTGAGGAATTAGGCGATGGCATCGGAAGCTTCATGTACTGGAACAGCGACAACCCGACAGTTGCGAGTGCGGTGGGTAGTGTCACCGCCGCCGCGAGATCCATGCTCGTGGGGACATGCCAGATGAGCCGTGCCGGAACGGCGACGTATTCAGCGAAGGCGCCGTTGTCACGGCGGAGAGGGTTGTTGCCAAATATTCCGCCAACGACGCGGTCACCAATTTCCAGCTGGCGCATCTGGCGCTTCACGCGGACGGCGTTGTCAGATCCTGCGACAGATATTCCCAAGGCAACGATGACACCCGCGAACTCTGTGCCGCTAGTTGCGCCGACTGCCGGGGACATCTCGGCGGACTTGCTGTCGACGGGACCTATCGAAACATAGGCGACACGAACTAGGACATCCGAGGGTTGGATTTCTGGTAGGGCAGTGTCTTGTTGTAGCGCAACAGCGCTGGAGCCGGTGATTTTCAACGCCGTCTGCGTTGACGGGAGGGTGTTTGATAGCACCATTCTGAGGATTTCCGGTGTTGGTCTACCCCTTCGCGGGTTTCTTCTTTCTCACGAATTCGGAGGGATCTCAAGTTTGAAATTTGAAGTCAGGAGGTTGAAGTATCAAGTGATGCTCTCGATGATGTGGCGCTGGACTGGTGGAACGGAGCCGACATAAAAGCCCAAGAGACAGATGTTCGAGTGCATATCAGCCCTATCTGCCCCGAGATGAAGTCTCAAAAGCGCCCGTGGCTGTATGGCTAGCTTCCACGACCTCCGGAACCCACCCGAAGCATATCCTCTCAAATTCTCCAGTCAGCGGAGTAAGACGGGATTTGCGGCCGGTCTGCCGCCGCCTTGGTTCCCCCAGGTGGCGCCCGTCAGATTCCATCTGCCAAAGAAGCGCCGCTGACATGTTACTGGCAAAAAAAAGCCGTTGCTAATCTCCAGTTTTGTCTTATCCGAACTTCCTAAAGGAGAATGGATCCTATGAAACCGCTTCTGCAAGTGCAGGTTCCCGTCCCCTAGACGCACGCGGAGTAAAGAACAAGCTTCGAAATGGCCGCCGCCCCTTGTTCGCGGCCCCACGCCACCGGGGAATCCTACGAGGCTGCACATTTTCCGAAAGGTCCCTTGCCACTCGGAATGATCCCGCCACTCGGTCTTGAGGCTCGAAGGGACAAGGAACCCTGTGAGATCTGTAGTGCTAATCTTGTAGATACCGTCAATGGCGAGTATGCGGTGCAGTATTTCAAGCAGATTCGGCCCATCACCATCGTCATTGTCGTCATTTTGTCAACATTAGCCATTGTTGCTCTCGATCCTCAGACAAGAGAGCCATACGTCCACATATTATATTACACCTCTTCGTATCGCAAAGAGTGTAGAATCTGGTGCATCTTGGTCGATTTACTTTCATAAGATACGTCAAATCATATCATGGGTAAATCACGAACTATTCATCGCCAACCATACGTCAATGCTGACGCCCGAGGCATAGACTCGTATTCCACAATGGCCACACACAACTACGCCAAGGAGCCCATCGCCATCATAGGGTCATCCTGCCGCTTCCCCGGCGGCTCGACCTCCCCTTCAAGACTGTGGGATCTTCTTCAGAAGCCTCGCGATCTGCTTCAGGAGTTCGACCCGGAGCGCATCAGTCTCAACCGCTTCTACCACCGTGACGGCGAGCACCACGGTTCGACAAATGTCACAAACAAATCATACACCCTCGGCCCGGACCATGACAGCCGCAAGTTCGACGCCTCCTTTTTCGGCATCGCGCCCAAGGAGGCAGAGGGCATGGACCCACAACAGCGTCAGTTGCTTGAGATAGTATACGAGGCGTTCGAGTCTGCGGGCCTCACTCTTGAGCAGCTTCGCGGCTCGCTTACCTCCGTTCACGTCGGCGTCATGACCAACGACTGGGCACAAATCCAGCTCAGAGATCCCGAGACTCTGGCCCAGTACGCCGCCACGGGTACGGCCTACAGCATCATGTCAAATCGTATATCCTACATCTTCGATCTCAAGGGACCCTCTGCAACCATCGACACTGCGTGCTCTAGCTCCCTTGTTGCCCTGCACTATGGTGCACAGGGCTTGCTCAACGGTGATAGTGAGACGGCTGTCGTAGCGGGTGTCAATCTCATTCTAGACCCGAGCGTGTATATCACCGAGTCGAAGCTTCACATGCTTTCCCCTGATGCGCGCTCACGGATGTGGGATAAGGACGCTAACGGTTATGCCAGAGGTGAAGGTACATCGGCTGTGATCCTGAAGAGGCTGAGCCGTGCCTTAGAGGACGGCGATCACATTGAGGGTCTCATCCGCGGAACAGGCGTCAACTCTGATGGCCTTAGTCCCGGTATCACGATGCCTTTTGCTCCGACGCAGAAGGCCCTGATTCACAGTACCTATCAGCGTGCTGGTCTGGATCCAATCATCGACCGGCCGCAGTATTGTGAGTTTCTTGGTCTTTTCCTCCTTAATCTTCATCAACACTAATATGTTAATCTTCAGTCGAGTGCCACGGTACAGGAACGCCTGCAGGTGATCCCGTCGAGGCGCGCGCCGTCAGCGAGGCCTTCGCAGTTGCACCTGGCTCGAACACGGACGATCATCCGTTGTACGTTGGCTCGATCAAGACCATCATCGGACACTTGGAGGGCTGTGCCGGTTTGGCTGGCGTCATGAAGGCACTCCTCGCCATCAAGAACCGCACTATCCCGCCAAATCTGCACTTCAACGAGCTGAACCCAGCCATCAAGAAGTTCTACGGCCCGCTGCAGATCCCCACGGCCCCGGTTCCCTGGCCTAAGCTGGCACAGGGCGTTCCGGCTCGCGCCAGCGTGAACAGCTTCGGTTTCGGCGGGACGAACTCCCACGCCATTCTCGAAAGCTTCGAGGACGCCACTTCGGATCACAATCCGACCGGCGGCGTCATCGGCCCCTTGATGTTTTCTGCCGCATCTGGTCATTCCCTTTTGCGGTCTGTTCAAGCTCATTTGGAGCACATCAAGGCTCATCCCGATCTCGACTTCGGCGACTTAAGCTGGCTTCTTCAAACACGCCGTACCACCCACCGCGTCCGCACGCACTTCTCCGGGTCTTCTAGGGACGCGATCATTGCCAACATGGAGGAATGGGTTGCAACCGAATCCAAGTCATCCAGCAGCAACGTCGGATACCAGCCCCGCCTTCTCAACCCCAAAGAAGTTCCTGGTGTTCTCGGCGTCTTCACCGGCCAAGGTGCTCAGTGGGCTACGATGGGAAGGCAACTTCTAGCCTGCTCCCCGCTCTTCCGTAAGACTCTCGAAGAGTGCGAAGAGACCCTGCGCAATCTTCCCGCTGCTGATGCACCAGCTTGGTCTCTTATTGAGGAGCTTCAGGCCGAGCAGTCGTCTTCTCGCCTCGGTGAAGCAGCTCTATCGCAGCCCGTCTGTACCGCTGTCCAGCTCGGCCTCATTGATCTTCTTACTGCATCCGGCGTCGTGTTTGATGCCGTAGTCGGCCACTCCTCAGGTGAGATCGCCGCTGTCTACGCATCGGGTATCATCAACCGCCGCGCCGCCATGCAGATCGCCTACTACCGCGGCCTCCACGCCCGCCTCGCAAAGGGTGCCAAAGGTCAGAAGGGCGCTATGCTTGCCGCGGGTCTCTCGCTTGCCAAGGCCATGCTTCTTTGCGGAAAACCGCAGTTCGAGGGACGTCTGCGCGTGGCTGCCAGCAATGCGCCGTCTACCGTGACGCTCTCTGGAGACGCGGATGCCATCGAGGAGGCAAGAGAGATGCTCACCGCCGATGATGTCTTTGCACGTGCCTTGAAGGTTGACACCGCGTACCACTCGCATCACATGCAACCCTGTGCAGAGCCATACCTCCGAAGCTTGTTGGCGTGCGACATCCAGATCTCACAGCCGAAGCCTGGCAAGGCTATCTGGAGTTCCAGTGTGCGCGGCGACACTGAGCTGCTCAAGGGCGATTTGAGCGAGTTGAAAGGCCCGTACTGGGTTTCGAACATGGTACAGACTGTTCTGTTCTCCCAGGCCATCGAGTCTTCCATCTGGCACGGTGGACCATTTGATTTAGCAATCGAGGTTGGCCCGCACCCGGCTCTTAAGGGACCTGTAGAACAGACTCTCAAGAACGTGTACGGCTCCGTTCCTTTGTACAACGGTGTGCTGAAGCGGGGTTCATCCGATTTCGAGGCATTTTCCGCTGCCATCGGCACCGTCTGGGCCCAGCTCGGTCCATCGACACTGGACTTCAAGGGTTACCGTGAAGCCTTCTATGAGGAGGGCCAAGCGCCGGCACCAAGGGTTCTCAAGGATCTTCCGACCTACTCGTGGGAACACGAAAGGGTCTACTGGCGTGAGTCGACCATGTCCCGTCGCTTCCGTCTTGCCGACGAGCGCCACCACGAGCTCCTCGGCCGCCGCGCTATCGACGACAACCAGCGCGAACTTCGTTGGCGGAACCTTCTCCGCCTGCATGAGGTGCCCTGGCTCCGTGGCCACACCGTCCTTGGCGAAGTCTTGCTTCCCGCTGCAGCTTATATGTCAATGGCCGTTGAAGCTGGACGTGAGATCGCCAAGGCTGCCGGTCGTGATGTGCGGCTGTTCGAGGTTGAGAACGTGGATATTCTCCGTCCGGTAGTCATCCCTGACAACAAGGAGGGCGTTGAGGCAGTCTTCAGTATTCGACAGAAGGAAGGAGGACCGTCTTCAAAGGATACCCTGCGTGCCGAGTTCGCGTACTACATTCGCGCTGATCCCGCAGGCGGGTCGATGCTGCATGTCTGCAAAGGCGAATTGGCTGTCCATCTAGGACAACTGGCCGAGGGCGAGCCGATCCTACCGCCTCGTGATATTGAGAATCAGCACACTGTGGATGTTGACTGCAAGCGTGTCTATGGCATGTTCGACAAAGTTGGCCTGTCCTACTCTGGCCCCTTCCATGCCCTCGTCGACAGCCAGCGCGTCTTGGACTACTCGAGAGCAACAGGGGTCTGGTCCGAGGACAAATTGGCTAGAAGCGACATGATCATGCATCCTGCAGTCCTCGACGTTGCGTTCCAAACGTTGTTCGTTGCTTTGGCACACCCCGCTAGTGGCTTAATCACTTCCGCGTTGCTGCCCTCGCATGTACGCCGCGTCCGCGTCAGCCCCATTGTGGCACAGAGGGATGAGACTGGCGGCGTCAAGACCGACTTCGAGAGTTGGGCTGTCAAGCGTACCGCATCTTCCGTTGTTGGCGACCTGAGCTTGTATGATGGGGTGTCTGGTCGCACTCTCGCCCAAGTGGAAGGCTTGTCTCTCAACAAGGTCGGCGAACAGGACTCGTCACGCGACAGACCCATCTTTGCGAAGACGGTATGGACGCACGATGTTGCGTTGGGTTTGACTGAGCCCGCTCGCAACGAAGCCGATGATGCCGAGTTGCTTCGCCAAACGGTGGACTTTGAGCGTGTCGCGTTGTACTGGGCTCGTTGTCTGGACGATGCGTTGGTAGATGAAGACCAAAGCAAGTTTTCATGGTACCACCAGCGTATGCTGAAGGCCAATCGCGAAATACTTGAACTGGTTGAAAAGGGCCAGCACTCTGTTCTTCGGCGGGAGTGGATGGCGGATGAGGCTGATGTTCTGGATAGCGTCAGCGCTAAGTATCCTGACAATCCAGTCCAGTTGCAACTGCTCAACGCCCTGGGTCAGAACTATCCCGGCATCGTCCGCGGAGAGACCGACCAGCTTCAAGTCATGATGAGAGATAACTTGCTGAACCGCTTCTTCACGGATGACTCGGGCTGCGACCGCTCCAACAAGTTCCTTGCGGATGCCGTGTCCCAGATCACGCACAAGTATCCCCGTACCAATATGCTCGAAATTGGTGGCGGTGCGGGCGGCACGGCGTCGAAGGTGCTCAACACTATCGAGGACGCTTACGCCTCTTACACCTTCACTGACGCGTCGTCGATATTCTTTCCTGCGGCGCAAGAGAAGTTCTCAGACTTCGCAAACAAGATGCGCTTCGACACTCTGGACATCAACAATGAACCTACCGCCCAGGGCTTCGCCGCTCACTCTTACGATATCATCATCGCGACAAACGTTCTCCATGCGACTAAGAATTTGTCGACGACGATGGACAATGTTCGCAAGCTTTTGCGACCAGGTGGATACCTTCTCATCGCCGAGACGACTGGCATCGAAAACTTGAGCAAGCCGTTCATCTTCAGCGGTCTTCCTACTTGGTGGGCTGGAGAAGAAGAGGATCGCCAACTCCGGGCGACCGTACCCGTGCTCCGTTGGGAGGAAGTTCTTAATGATTCCGGGTTCTCGGGGCTGGACATGGTCGTCCACGATCACGCCGACGAAGATAAGCACACTGTCACGGTGCTTGTCAGTCAGGCTATTAACGACAGGATCCAACGTCTTCGTGAACCCCTGACCGAGATCAGCACCAGCTCAGCCCCTGAGGGTGGCCTCATCTTCATCGGTGGCAAGAAGCTGGCCACAGCAAAGATGCTTTCTGAGATGCAGAAGCTCATCCCGCGGTCTTGGCGCAAATTTGTCAAGACAGTCAACAGCTTAGACGCGCTGACTGAGGATGATCTCGCTAACATCGGATCTCACCCTACCGGAACTGACATCGTGTGCCTTCAAGATCTTGACGAGCCCATCTTCGCATCCACCATGAGCGGGGAGCGGCTCACTACTGTGCAGACCATGTTGATGAAGGTTCGCAACCTGCTTTGGGTGTCTTCCGCCACCACTGCCACCAAAACCCATGGACCCCGCGCCACCATGTTCCATGGTATTGCACGCATTGCTCCAGTTGAGATGCCGCACCTGAACTTGCAGACACTTGGTCTCGAGAGCGGCGTCGCCCCGGGCGTGGCGGCGAGGCGATGCATCGAGTCTTTCCTCAGGCTCCGAGAGACGGCAGAACAACCCGATGCCGATGAGGACGACACCGGAAAGCCACTTTGGGCAGTTGAGCCTGAGATTGAGGTCCTGAAGAGCGGGGAAACGCTCGTCCCGCGTGTCATTATGGATCAAGACCTGAACGATGTCTTTCTCGCCTCGAGTCGCACCGTCACGAAGCATGTTGACGCTACCGAATCGCCCGTTATCGTGATGGAGCCAGCCGGAGCCACGGCGAGAATGGCGCTCCAGGCCTCTGCTGACGATGTCGTCGAGGCAGACGAGGTCGCAATCCAAGTCCAGTACGCCCTGCACATCCCGACAACGCTGTTCAACAGTGTCTATCTCGTCTGCGGGACCGATGTTGTCACCTCTTCTCCGGTGGTGGCAGCTCACAAGCTGAACGCCTCGGTGGTTCATGTCCCGCGCGATCGTGTGGTGCCGGTACCTGCAGAGGCTTGCACTCCAAGCATGCTCATTGCCACCACCAACCACGTTCTCTCAGGCATTGTGACGTCGTTAGTGACGCCTGGCAAGCCGGTTCTTCTGTACGGCGCCGATCAATCTTTTGCCAAGGCTGTGTCTGCCCAACTTTCGAAGCAGGGTATCGTTGCGCACTTTGCTACCACCGATGCTGACGCTCCTGACTCGTGGACGAAGTTGCACGAACAATCTCCGATGCGTGCTCTTCAAAGGGCAGTGCCTCACGGCATTGGTCTGTTCGTAGACTGCCCTGCATCCTCGACCGCCATTGGTGAAAGCTTTCGGGAGTGTTTGCCTCTGGGTTGCCAAGTTGTACAGCTGGACGCGCAGCTTTTGCGCAGGACATTCCTTGGCGACAGGACATTCGCAGCGTCGTTGCTTGAAAGGTCTTCGGCTGAGGGCCAGGAGCTGATGGGCAATGAAACCGGCATCGACATCATCGAAGCTGCAGCCTTGCCCAAATCTAACGCTGCCGCCCTCTCAACCAAGCGCTACATCACGAACTGGCAGACGGATTCGTCCAAATCCCTGCCAGTCACTATCCCAAGTCTTCCTACTGAGGGACTCTTCCGCCCTGACCGCACCTACCTCATGGTTGGTGCTGCCGGCGGCCTGGGTCTGTCTCTTTGCAAGTGGGCGATCGACCATGGCGCTAGGCATCTTGTTATCACCTCCCGCAACCCCAGCGTCGATTCTACTGTTCTGTCGGAAGCAGAGCGTCTCGGGGCTACGATCCGCGTTGTTCCTATGGACGTTACCTCTCGAGAAGTAGTCGAGAATGTGGTGCAGGAGATTCGCTCCACCATGCCACCAATCGCGGGTGTGGCCCAATGCGCCATGGTGCTGCAGGATCGATTCTTCCTCGATATGAGTATCGAAGAGCTCAACGGAACCCTCGCGGCCAAGGTCGACGGAACTGAAAACCTGGATTCCGTCTTCTCACGGCTTGAGGCCGCCGACCAGGAAGAGAAACTCGACTTCTTCGTTATGCTTTCTTCTTCTGCATCCACTATCGGCAACATCGGACAGGCCAACTACCATATTGGCAACTTATACATGGCCTCCCTGGCTGCTGCTCGTCGCGCTCGTGGTCTTGCCGGATCGGTCATTCATATCGGTCACATCACGGATGTCGGCTACATTGTCAAGTCCAAGGAGCGTACCGACCATCTCGCGGAGCACTTCGATCGCATCCGCATGATGAGACTGTCTGAGACCGATGTGCACCATGCATTTGCACAGGCCGTCAGAGGTGGCAGACCGGGAAGTACCATTTCTCCAGATATCATCATGGGCATCGAGCCCCCCACCAAGCCTGTTCCTGCAGACGAGGTAGACGGCCTTGAAGAGAGAATCCATTGGCTCAAGGATCCGAGACTGAGCCATATGACTCCCTGGATCCCTCTGCACGGTGATGATGCTGTTGGCAACGGCGCAGGTGGGGCTGTTGCTGGCAGTGTACGGCAGGCAGTTGAGGATGCCGAGAGTGAGGGAGATGCGGTAACTGTCGTCGTTGAGGCATTCTGCTCTCGCCTTGATGCCATGTTACAACTTCCTGCTGGAAAGACCGCAGAGAACTCCCATCACCCGGTTATCGATCTTGGAATTGACTCACTCGTTGCTGTCGAGATCCGTAACTGGTTCTTGAAAGAGATTGGTGCAGACGTTCCCGTGGTCAGAATTTTGGGCGGAGACAGCGTCACGCAAGTCTGCACTGGTGCGGCAAGGGCGCTGATGGCGAAGGTCTTGAAAGAGGGTGGCAAGAAGGAGAGAGTGAAGCCTACCGATCTCTCTGTTCCGCCTCCTGCAGTTCCTGCTGCGGCCAAGGCGTCTTCGAGTAGCAGCGGTAGCAGCAACTCGGGCAAGGAAGATGACGCTACCGGCTCAATCAATGGAAGCCAAACTCGAGACGCCGTTGACAGTGAGACTACCTCGATCTCCAACGACAATGACCCCTACAATAACCCCATTACTTCATTTTCCAAGAAGGGGAAAGCTGAGATTGAGACTGTCGATTCCGCTGCTGAATCTAAGCCCGAAATCCTTCGGGAGGAGCGAATGTCTCGCGCTCAAGCTCGCATCTGGTTCCTCAGCAAGCACATCACTGACCCGGCTGCCTACAACATGGTCTTTCACTACCGCGTTTCTGGACCTGTAAACATGATGCGCCTGCGCCACGCTCTGAAGACCACGACCCAGTACCACGAGTGCCTACGGATGAGCTTTTATCAGCGCGTTGGCGACGGCAGACCAGTACAGGGCCTCATGGCATCGTCTCTGTTCGAGCTGGAGCACGTTGCTGAAGCTAGCGACCTTGACTTCAAGCAGGCCATGGACAAGTTCAAGACTCGTGTCTGGGATGTTGAGACAGGCAGGACGATGGGCATGACGGTTCTCAGTCGTAGCAGGGATGAGCATGACTTTGTGTTCGGTTATCACCACATCATCACCGATGTTGCTGGCTGGTCTCTGTTTCTTCGGGACCTGGATCGCGCTTATCGACTGGAGCGTCTGGGGTCGAACATCTCCCATCTCGAGTACACCGAGAAACAGTGGGAAGACGAATCGGCGGGATGCTATGCTGATCGATTGAAGTTTTGGCGCGAGGAGCTGGCCACGTTGCCAGAGGCCTTGCCGCTTCTGCCTTCTGCATCAGTCCGGTCTCGGCCGTCTCGCCAGGAAGAGGCCCTGGATTCCAAGATCCAAAGCGTCTACCGCGAACTCCCCCCGGCGCTTGTCTCTGCGGTCAAAGAGACTTGCAAGGCTCTTCGGATCAGCCCCTTCCATTTCTATCTTTCGGTCTACCAGGTCTTCCTTGCTCGACACGCCAACATACAGGATGTGTGCGTTGGAGTTGTAGATGCGAACCGTGACGCATCCTCTGATGAGGCTGTCACTCGCATGGTCGGTTGCTTCGTCAATGTTCTCCCCGTTCGAACAAATGTCGTTTCCACCCAAACATTTTCTGCTGTTGCCCAGGCCGCCTCTCGGAAGGCTCTCTCAGCTTTCGCCCATGCTGGTGTCCCATTCGATGTTCTCCTGGACGCGTTGGACACTCCTCGCTGGGCAGACGGCGACACACCACCCCTCTTCCAGGCCGCAATCAATTACCGCGCTGCGAGTGGTGGCTGGGGTGAGATGGCTCTTGGTCGTGATTGCAAGATGACTTTAAGTCTGGAGGATGGCAAGGATGTGCAGCCACCTTACGACATCAGTCTTGGAATCATGGACTTGGAAAAGGCGTGCACTATTGACTTGCATTGCCAAGGCAAGCTTTACAGCGAAGAGGCCACACGAGGAAGTAAGTGTATCAATTTTCCCGTCGTTCCAGGAAGTCATCACACTAACCTCTCACTGCAGTGGCCGATTCGTACATCCGACTTCTTCAAGCGTTTGCGGCGAACTCAGATCTCCCCATCGAGAAGGCTCCGATATATGACGATTCTTGTGTTACAGAAGCTCTTGAACTTGGAAAGGGTCCTGTATTGGACTTTGGCTGGCCATCAACTCTCTCCCAGCGGTTCAAAGACATGTCCCAGCTTCATCCCAAAGAGCCGGCCATCATCTTCGGTCGCTCCACTCTCTCCTACAGCGAACTTGCTGGACGTGTCGACGCAGTAGTCAAAGCACTTAGCCTCGCTGACTGTGCGCCCGGCGACTACGTCGCTGTTCTTTGCGAGCCTTCGGTCGATATGATTGTTGCGATGCTTGCTGTCCTCCAGAGCGGCTGTGTCTACGTTCCTTTGGATACCAGCTTGCCAATCACGCGTCACGCAGCCATGATCCGCGCTTGCGAACCCACTATGATAATCTTCCATCCTGCCACGGAACAGCATCTCCTTGACTTGGGAGACGAATCCAGTGCGTCTTGCAAGCAGATCAGCCTTGACGATGTCCCCACGTCTGCCAATGCCGAGACAGATGCACCCGTGGCGTCCGACGCAGATGCCCCCGCTGTTCTTCTTTTCACATCTGGCTCAACCGGCACGCCCAAGGGCATTGTGCTTACTCAGGGCAACTTCGTCAACCACCTGGCGCTGAAGAGCCATGTCTTGTCCCTCGGCCGGGAGCGTGCCCTCCAGCACAGCTCTCTCGGCTTCGACATGTCCCTCATCCAGACTTTCTGCTCGCTGGCCAACGGCGGAGCTCTTGTCGTCGCACCTCGCGACGTGCGGCGTGATCCTGTGGCGTTGACGACTTTGATGGTCGATCACGGTGTCTCTTTGACAATCGCTACTCCCTCGGAGTACCTCGCCTGGTGCAAGTACGGATCATCTTCCCTACGCAATCACAAGGCATGGAAGCATGCCTGCATGGGTGGAGAGATTGTCACAGCACAGTTGAAGAGAGAGCTCCAGCTTTTGGGGTTGGAGGGTTTGACGGTGACGAACTGTTACGGGCCGACTGAGATCACCGCCGCTGCAACTTTCCAGACAGTCGCTATCAAGAATCTGTCCGAGGCCCAACCTGGCCAATCAGCGGAGTCTGTAGAACAGCGGCTGAGAACGCAGTTTGCTGTGGGCAAGGCATTGCCAAACTACACGATCCGCATCCTCAATGACATGGGCCACCCACAGCCAACTCACCACACTGGCGAGATTTGCATTGGCGGTAAGGGAGTTTCTGTTCGAGGCTATCTAGGTCTTCCCGACGAGACTCAGAAGAAGTTCATCTCGGACTCAGACACTGGTGACGTTCTCTACCGAACTGGAGATTCTGGCCGACTTCTCTCTGACGGTACTCTTCTCTGCCTCGGTCGCCTCGAGGGAGACACTCAAATCAAGCTGCGCGGCTTGCGCCTTGAGCTGGAGGAGGTGGAGACCGCACTTCTCCAAGCATCCGAGGGCCTGCTTTCCAGCGTCGTCGTCTCCCGTCGCGGAGACATCTTGGTAGCCCACGCGACTGTCTCTCCAAATCTCTACATCGACACGGCTTTGACTGACTCGGAAATCAATACCATCCTTCGTCGTCTGCACGGCCGCTTGCCGCAGTATTTCATACCGGCTGCCATCATAACCATGGCTGATCTCCCTACCAACCCCAACGGTAAACTCGATCGCAAGGCCGTTGCCAGACTTCCTCTTCCCGAGACCGATCCCGCTCAAGCCGAGTCCGGAAATGAGAAAGAGGAAGAGGCTAGCATGAACCTCCGCGAAGGCGAACTTCGTCTTCTCTGGGAGAAGGTCCTTCCATCTGCTGCTACTTCGACCATGGGACGCATCGTACCGTCGTCGGACTTCTTTCTTCGCGGTGGAAATTCCCTGCTCTTGATGAGGCTGCAAGCCTTGATTCGGGAGTCTATGGGTGTGCACGTCACGACAAGAACATTGTACAGCGCCAGCACGCTCAAAACCATGGCTGAAGCTGTCTTTGCCCAGCGAGACGCGGACATGGCCGAAGAGGTGAATGACGACATTGACTGGCAAAGAGAAGCTGAAATTCCTGACTGGCTCAAAGAGAGGGTTCAGGGGATGTCCAAGGAGAGTGGGAAATCCCAGCCCGCGAAGTCCAAAGGCCTCAATGTCGTCCTCACCGGCGCGGATGGTTTCCTCGGCGGTCGTGTGCTTCAAACCCTCTTGCAAACGCCCGCAGTCCAGACCGTGAACTGCATCGCTCTCGAAGACGAACAAGCGGGCAATGGTGGCAGTCACGGCGATATCCGTAAGACCCTCGAAGCCAATCCAAGTAAGACGGTCAACACTTTCGGTGGGAGTCTTGCAGACCCAAAGCTCGGCCTCACCCCTTCCGAGGCATCTTGCCTCAGGGATACAGCTGATATCATCATCCATGCCGGCTCCAGTGGACACTGTCTGAACAACTACGCTGCCCTCAAGGCCCCAAATGTCTCTGCTACGCATCGTCTCGCCGCGCTGGCACTCCCTCGCTCTGTGCCATTGCTCTTCATCTCCAGTAACCGAGTCCCGTTACTCGCCGGCAACACAGAGCAGGTGCCCTGTTCCATGGCAAAGTGGATGCCCGCTGGCGATGGAAGAGAGGGACTTACCGCGACGAAGTGGGTTGGCGAAGTCTTTCTGGAGAGTCTGAACAAGCTTGTCACCAGCCAGACTGAGAAGGCCTGGGCTGTCGAGGTCCATCGCCCTTGCATCGTCGTCGGCGACCAGGCGCCCAACTCCGACAGCATGAACGCCATATTGCGATACTCGCTGCAAATGAAGTGTGCGCCTCTCGTGACCAGGGGTCGGGGATACGTTGACTTCAAATCCGTGGATGATGTTGCCATGGGTATCGTTGAGTCAGCCCTGATTATGGCTCAACGCAGGACTGGAGGCGTGTCATTCAAGCATCACTCCAGCGGAGTCAAAGTACCTGTTGACAAGTTCAGAGAGCATTTGGAGCAGGAGTATGGGGGGAAATTCGAGTCTGTTGAGATGAAGGATTGGGTTGCTAAGGCTGGTAAGGCTGGGATTGATCCTTTGATCACGGCTTACTTGAACGGAATCTTGGAGTCGGATGAGGAGATGGTGTTTGCTTACCTGGGAGCTTGAGAGCTTCTTGTCTGAAATTGATGTTTTACTCTATTTATTGTGTCGCCAGGCACTTGATATTTGCTTCGTTCTGAATGTTTCCTTTTTATAGATTAAGATTCTGCAATTGCAAATCATACCAAGGCTACTAAGCAGCTACTGCCCCCTCTTCTTCTAGAACCTTGCTGTCTCTATGAACCCAAAGACCTACTTATTTAAACATAGCTACCTCTTATATTAGTATTTAAGCTATCAGTGTTGGACAACCTGGTTTGTCATGCAACTGTAGAAGCCAGACAATCTGAAAGACATAACGAGACTTATATGACAGTTCCTCTAGAAGTCCTCAGTTACAAAAGCTCGTAAGTATGAGCTTCTCGTCACCACGGTCAACCGTCATCACACGGCCCCGGCGGCGCCCGGCGGCTTCAACGTCGAAGAGTGGGGCTCGGAATGGCGGCTCCGCCGAAACTACCGGAGCGAACCGAGTCGGGAACCCCACATGTCGCAACGTGCGGCTAGCCTAGTTAGGAAAAAATAAGAGGCGTCTCGATTTCAAGAATAAGACTCAATATGTCAGTCGGGACCGTGGTGAAGCCAATACAAGAAGCCTCCGGCATCGATCACGAGGCGGCGGGGTGATTGGATCTTGGATCGCCAGTCTCGGCCTCCGACGATGCCGGGTTGCTAGATCTAGTTAACAATTCCCAGCTGTATCACTTTCCTGGGTCGCCAGCATCTATGATGAGAAAACGAATTTTTTTAGAACAAAAGCCGCGGGGAAATGACAATTCAATGGAACAAATCAAGTCAAAACTCCAATACATCCAAGCCCGGAAGACCACCTCCAACCCTCCCTCAGGGCGTCCCATCATTCGGATTAGGGAACCTGCTCACAAATTTGGGCGTCTCCGGCGACTCCAGCCCATTGCCCTTCGGATCGCGATATTCTCCCGCATGCTTATTCGTAAACAGTGCATGCCTGCGCTCCTCCATCATCTCCGCCTCGCGCACCAAGTCCCCAGTCAGCGTGCCCGTCAGCGCATACGGCGCAGCGAACAAATTGATCGACGCGGGGTGCGATGGAGCGAGAGTGCTGGAGCCGGTGTGCTCGACGCCGGTCATGGGCGCGAAGCCTGCGGTTTCGATGGCAAATATGTCCGCGGTGGGCAGCTTGGGGGTGTGGGAGTCAATGGTCGAAACACCGAAAACTGCTGGCTTTCCTTGCGCCTGGTGGTTGTTGAAGATTGTGCTGGGATGATTTTGCGGCATCACACTTGCGCGTCTCCTCCCGGACTGCGCCTTCTTCGAGTCGTGTATCGTGAAGCCAGACTTTCTCGCAGCTGCAGCTGTCGAAGCCTTGACAAGCATCGGTTTCTCAAGACTAGGCGGGTTATACTTCACCCTCTTGCTCGGCCTATCGCCCACGTCAGGCACCTTAGAGTCCAGAGCCTCGTCCGAGGCCTCGTGCAGGACACCGCCAAAGATGTCCTTGATCCTGCTCACCGCACCGCGCAGCATGTAATCGACGTCCCGCTTCAGACTATCCGCATTGATGGTGTTGATTGTCTGCTTGGTGTGGTTGGTCGCATTCTGAATCGCGCACACGTACTTCTGCACCGCCTCAAACTCCTTCGCCGGCAACAGCTCAATCTCCCTCCGCGCAAAGGTGAACAACCGCGCCGAAGACGGACGGTGCGCAATGTGGATGTTGGGAATGAGCGGGAGCAGAAGGGCCCAGTTCTCCAGCTTGATCCGCGTGATCTCCCCAGACCAACCGAACAAGTACTTAGTCGTCTCGAATCCCCGTTCGAACATGGGCCTGAACTCCTCCGCGATACCCGGGTACATTCGCGTGGCATGAGGCTGGTTGACCAGGGTGATGATCTCCTCGTGGAGACGGGCCAGTCTTTGGGCCCGAGCTTTCAAAGTCCGTATCACCGGCTGTACCGTGAACCTGATCCTGTCCTCATCGCCGAGATTGAAGATGTCCAGGTACAAGCCCATGATGGTGTGCAGCTCGTACTGGAGCTCTCCGTAATACGTCCGTAAAAGCTCGGCGAGTCGCCGGCCGGCCCCCTGCGCCACGGTGCCGATGTTGTCCCAGAATGTGTCTGCGTTGACGAGACTCAGCGACGGCGCCGGTAGCTTCAGCTTTCGACCTTGCATGCGTTTTGTGAACCGGGCCAAGATGTTCTGGTACCCCAACAGCGCATCGTCTTTCCATTTCTGAAGCTCTTGATGCTCCATGTTCACGAGATTCCGTCGGTGCGTCGCCCCGATCACAGCCTCGATAACAATAATGTTAGCCTGCGCGCCCATGTTGAGGAGCACCCATTGTCTCTCTTTCCAGCTAAGGTAGTCCACCTGCCACTTGGCCTTCGCGCAGACCAGGTTCAGATGCTCCTGGGTCAGGGAGATCAGGAACTCGTACACCAAAGGATTTGTCTTGAGCAGGTCATCAGGCCATTCGTTCCACAAATCCCACTGCTTCGGCAGGAGATCTTCATCTTCGAAGGTTGGCATCGTCCGGTCAGGGGGCGGAAGGATCCTGGTGGGCATGTCTGTGTTGAGGCGCATCGCGGCAGATCCGAAGCGCGGGATCTCGGCGGTCCACCACTCTTCGGTGAAGAAGCGGAGCACCTGGGCCACTGATATGAATGTCGCGTATTGGTTCGAGACGAGAACCGGGGTTTTGAGGATCGCGTCGCTGGGGTCTTTGCGTGTTTCGTCGTCGTCGGGAGGATCTTGGTGCAACGCCCGCGGCCAGCGATACAAAGTGAGGCCGCAAGACGTAGAGAACAGATGTTTGGGGTGGACATGTGAACTCCGGCCGATCAAAGGCCAGGCGGTGCCTCCATAGAGCTTTGAGGTTGTCAACAATACTGTGGAAGGAATCACTAGGGAGGCGTCTTACGTGATTCTCTAACGAGAAGCCCACTTCGCATCTCTGCTCTTGCTCGAAGAACGGCTCCGGGGTTCTTGGATGGGCAAAAAGAAGTTTTCCTATGGAGGCAATCGAATTCTCCACGGCAGGATGGCCAGATATAATCGGCAGGGTAGACGGCCCAGGCGAGTGCATCCAGTTCCTGTGGGCGTAGGTGACAGCGTGCTGTGGCGTGTTAGCCAGGCGAATCATAACGAGGCTTGCTGCGAGACTTACCGCTATCTCATGAACCAAGGTTGTTGCAACACGAAAGGAAAACACAAGTCGTTCATCCGTAGTGTACCCCTGCACAAGCAACGGATAAATGTCGTCAGCTCCGAGACACGTGCGAATCGTCCCCTCGTCTTCGGCAAACGTGATGCCATTCAGGGGCTGCCCTTCTACTTCGTTCTCAGTGTGGAATGTGCTTGTGATGTTCAACACCAGCCAGTCGTTGAGAACGTTCGCGGTGGTTTCGATGGGGTCCAGAAGCTGGTAGTACTCTGGCGGGATGAAGGGCTGGCCACCGGGGGGCAGGGGGTCAGGATTCTTGGAGAAAGTGAACAGCGGCCACCGGTCTCTCTGATCTTGCGGACGATCGTCGCGTGATTCTGGAACAGGCATTCTGTTCCAGACATCGCAAAGCGCTTTCCAAAACGGATCGTGTCCTTCGAGGTAGAACAGCATTCGAGACGCCAGAATCAAGGCGGGCTGAAGACATTCCCATACATAATCATCGCTCTGTTCGCATTTGTTCGTTAGCAAGCATTCCTCAAGCTGGGAGAAGCAATTGACCTACGCCAGGATCTAGCTCGCCCTTGTGATTTCCAACTTGATAAACTAGTCTGGGCGTGTTCTCGCTATCACCGCGCCAAAGAGGCGATTCCCATCTACCCCTACGAAAAAGTCTACCAAGGAGTCAGTTGCACTTATCTTCCAAACATGGGCTATGACTTGGCACCTATGCACGGGACTCTTCAGCGTGATGCGGGAGTCGTTGCCAAACGATAAGACGCCATGATCCAATAGCTGAGATTTTATTAGCGCTGCGGGTGCCATTCGACGAATATGGTCTCACTTCGTTAGTAGTAGCTCCCAAAAAGAGTATCCTCTGCCAGTCTTCATCCTCTTGCATGCTCGTCATGGCATTCAGAACGAAGGCACTCTCTTCCGAAAGCCTGCCTTTGCCGCTGGGATCCAGACTTGCGTATCTTTGCAAAAGCGCTTCAACACTGTCATCGCCCCAGTTCTTGGCGAGTTCCTCAGCCTCTCTGGCAACGTCCTCGCCACTGATCTTGTTAGCGGTGCCGCCGACGGCGAACTGTCGAAATGTGCTTCTCGTCGGCGTCATCCTAGACCGGCCGTCCTGACGCATGGGAAAGATGCCGAATCGCAACGCCATAGCCGTCGGCTTCCGGATCTGGTCTTCGGGGCGTTGCGCGGGACGCAGGTACCGCAGCAGGTCCTTCGGACGGACCAGGCGCTTGTGAGGGTCCTGCTCGTCGATCTCGAGCTGGGGGTCTACCCACAACGGGTCGTTCCATTCTGGGATGAACTCGATATAATTCCAGCGACCTGCGAGTGCCCCCTTGGGCGGAGGTTTGGGCATGTTCACGCCCGCGAGGACGGCGTGCGGACGGCCATTCTTCTGGCGGGCGATGTACAGTGCGCTCTCGTCCTTGCCTCGCTTCGCATTCCCGATGTTCGCCTCCACGACCTCGGGGTCGGGGTGCTCGCGGGTATTCCGTATGTACCAGTCTTCATCGTAGACGTTGACTGTCTTCGGACTTGGTGCCGCGCTGTTGTACGAATCCGAGTCGTCGAATTTGACCGTTCTGAGACTTGACGCCGAGCTGGGAGGTGAATATTGCTCGGTGTCCTGGCATTGCATTTTGCGTCGGTTTGATAGCAGGCGGAATTGACATGAGAGTTCATGAAGATCATGTGCTTGAAGATCATGGTAGTCTGCTTTCCGACAACATTAAAGCTTCTTTCTGGGTACTGGCTGTAGTTATTCGCCTGTTGATCATGTAAATAGAAACATCAATGAAGGGCACAAGGGAGTGGAGTGCTCCTTTGAGATGAAGAATGGTGGCTATCACATTGTTTCTAGCGATTCTAAATTTGATGAAAGAAAGCATCCTGACATTGTAGACATTTCATAACAGATTTGGGAGGTTGCCATCAGCAGTGAGAGCAAGACATCGCCATAGCTGGCTGTTGATCATCGAGAGGGCATGCCAGGTTGGGGACAGCATTTGAAGAGTTCAACAGCCAAAACAAGCCATGACTAGTGATGTGTATGTTTGAAAAATGCGAAGCTGTCTGTCACGAATCCGCAGGAACTTGACGACGGGTGTTGGTCGGAAGCTGTGGGGGAATAAAAGACGCTGGCGAGAGCACTGGCTCTATGCCTGTCAGTAAATCCACATGCAAGGGATTGCTGGAGTGCGTGCACCCTGCTATGTCGTACAGCAAACCAAGAAACCAAAGCGAACGTGGTCCCACAAACAATCGCGAGTCGCCGGTTCCGTCGATCCCTTGAATGACGTTGAAAGAGATGGAAAATATCGTGGAAATCAAGCACTCCACCTCGGGAGGTGCATGGCTCCGCCACGAGTCAGGTATCGGGATGGCCGCAACTATTAAGACCCAGAAATTCCTGCATTGAAAAACGGCTTCTCAAGGCCTGGTGTCGGTCATGGAATGGTTCGCGCAAGAGTCAAAAAGTAGATAGTAGTAGCAGATGAAGATGCCGTTTAGAAACGCTGGACTGGCGGGGGACGCATGAGGCTGATATGCTGGCGGGAGATGGCTGGTCCTGTCTCGTATTTGAGGATAGAGATCGCCATATTTGGTGGTGGACCCATAACGCTCGCTTGCTACCGAGAGATTAGCCCAAGACAAAACAATATATCTCCGATCGCCTGTGCCAGCAAACACCCACAATACCGCATGACAGGTGTCGCGAGGGAGACTACCTGAGGCCATCGCGCAACGGGTATATATGGACGACAGCGACGGACGATAGGAACGGACGACAGGGGCAGGGACGACACAACACCCGCTCTTACCCAATTCACTCTTTAAAGCGGATCGTAGTTGTCGAAGATGGTTCTTTCAATATTGATGCTGCTTCCAGCTGTGGCACTTGTTGCTGCAGACTGCGCTACTGACAACTGCATTCGAGCTCTCGTCGCGACCCAGACCCCCGGACGCCTTAGTTCAGCCCAATCATTTTGCACGACTTTCATTGCCCAGCCGGTGGCCAGTACCGATATCCCTTCTTTTGCTTCTCACTGCTCTGGCGACTCGCTCGACGCCGGCGCATTCTCGACTCGGCTGTCGAGTGCCTGCTCCTGTATTGGAACCAGGGTGGCCGCCACCACAGCCCTTCCAACTCCCACTTCAGGCCTGCCAATCACTTCTACCACCCTCAATCAGACGACCTCGGCGTCTTTCACGACGCTCATCAAGCCGTCAACCACACCTCCAGCGGATTCTCCAACTCCAACAGAGCCATGCGAGGTGGTAAGCCGCAGCTGGGCATCAGCGTTCCGAGGTAGGCGATTCGTGTGCATCTCGCCATATTGAATTCGAGGCTGACAAAAACTCTTTATAGGCGCATCTCCCACTGTACCAGCCAAAGTCGCGTACGACTGCCTCAAGTCGGTACCTTTGCACAAGGACGCGGCCATCGAGTTAGTCGATTCAATCCGGCCATACCTCGAGTGGCAGTCGGACCTGGCGTTCCTCAAAAGCCCGCCTGCGGACTATGAGCCTGGCCCTTTCGACATCGTCAGCCACCTAGAGAAAGTGCGCGCCAATCTTGAGGCCAACGAATATGACGGCGAGCTAGCGTTCCAGGAAGACCTCTTCGTTTTGACAGCGAAAGCTCGCGACGGGCATTTCCAGTTCATGCCTGATGCTTTAACTGGCGTCTTCGAGTATGTGCGTCCGTTCGGGCTGGTGTCTTACAGTAAGGACCCGACATCGCTTCCGGTTATCAAAAAATGGGAAGAAGTTGGCGCGAAGCGAGACGAGGCTAGGATTCTGACACGGCTGAACGGAGTCAACTCGTCGGAATACGTTCAGAACATCGTGAAAACGGTTGCCGGAAACCAGGACCTCGATGCCGCATACAACGCCATGTTCTTTTCGAGAGCCAAGATCAACGCCGGCAGCACATCAGGCTTGTTCAGAATTGGCGGTTGGCACAAGTACCTGTACCCTGGCGAGAACACTACGGCAGAGTTCGCAACAGGCGAGTCGGAGTCCGCCGCCAATGTTGCTGTTGTCAAAGCGAGCTTTGCAGGCGTGACGGATGGAGAGTCGTTTTACCAAAAGTTCTGCGCTGGCAACTCATCTTCGCTGGGTACAGCTGCCTCGCAAGCCTCAACGACGGAGGATGACCAGCTCGAAGCAGCCCTATCTCCAGTGGTTAGCACCAATGATGGAAAGGTTTCAGGCTTCTACTTGGACGCCGGTGACCTTGAAGATGTGGCAGTGCTGTCCATCCCCGGCTTTGACCCCAGCAGTCCAAGGACATTCCAGAAAGCCGTTGAGGACTTCCTCCAGGCATGCCGGTCTGATGGCAAGTCCCGTATCATTATCGACTTGCAAATGAACCCGGGTGGATATGTTTTGTCAGGAATTGATCTGTTTCGCCAATTCTTTCCGAAGATTGAGCAAGGAGGTTTCAGCCGGTGGAGAGAAAACGAGCAGTTCATGGCGATGGCCAATATTGTGTCTGAAGCCACCGGAAAGATCGACCCCGCAATGTCGCCGAGTGAGGAGGCTGTGAGCTGGGCTCAAAGCTGGTGGAACTACCGCTTCGACCTCGACCTGTCTGGGAAGCATTTCACTTCCTTCGACGCCAAATTCGCCCCCAACATGTGGGCTGGCGACCCGTACACAGCCGTCGTCCGGTCGGATCTGAGTAATAACCTGACAACGGGAAACGAAACATTCGGCTTCGGCATCGAGGTAACGGGGTACGGAAACCGTCGGAACTTTACTCAGCCCTTCAAAGCCGAGAATATAATCCTGCTGACGGATGGGTACTGCGCCTCGACTTGCTCCCTGTTCGCATCAGAGATGAAAAGAGTGGGCGTCAAGAGCGTCGTAGTTGGCGGCAGACCTGAGAAGAAGCCAATGCAAGCGGTAGGCGGTGTGAAGGGCGCCCAGGTTTTGCGGTATAGCGACATCTTCAACCTGACCCAGGAAGCTCTCACGTCTGACTTGGTAGAGGTTTCTGCCGAGCAAAGGGCGTTGTTGCAACGGTTGACGGACCTACCAATGCGACGAAGCACAGAAGCCCGTCTGAATGTGCGGGACCAGATCTTGGCCGACAACCTGGAGGATGGTATTCCAGCCCAGTTTGTCAACGAGCCTGCCGACTGTCGTCTCTTCTGGACTTTGGACATGATGGCCGATGTGTCGGAAGTCTGGAAAGCTGCGGCCAATGCCGCCTGGAGTGGTGCCGGCTGTGCGTCTGGAGGGTTTGGCAAGGGTGCCATCACATCGACATCGAAGCCGACGATGATGAAGGCAACTGCTGCAAGGCCCCTGCGTGAATCCACCGTGGTGTCGGATGCGGACATTGAGCCGGGACATCATGTATCGGAGATGACACTCAATAAACACAACCAGAGGGTCCACATCGTGTGAGATGGTGATCCCTTAGGCCGTCTCTCGAGCTCTCGAGATGAAACCCACCATTATGTAGCTTGATTCCTATATACAGCCCCCTTGTTTTTCCTGTGCTAGAGCCACCACTTTTCCTGTGTGATCGCTATCTTCGGTACCGTCGTAGTCGTTGTTATCGTTGCTGTTATGGTTGTCGTCGTTGTCCCTCGTCGTTGTCCCTCGTCGTTGTCCCTCGTCGTTGTCCCTCGTCGTTGTCCCTCGTCGTTGTCCCTCGTCGTTGTCCCTCGTCGTCGTCTATCGTGTTCTCTTGTCCTCTGTCGTCGTGTCTGTCGTGGTTTGTCCGTCAAGGTTGTTTACTGTCGACGTCCTCTGTGGGCCAGGTACTATGTCTGTCGTTATGTCTGTTGTTATGTCTGTCGTTATGTCTGTCGCTATATCTGTCGTTACATCTGCGATTATGCCTATCTTCGTATCTATTGTCGCATCTATCGTCGTGTCCATCGTCTTCCCTTGTCGTCTATCGCCGTCGCCCCTCGCCGTCCTCATCAAAGTCGACGAGTACACAGGAAATATAGCCGCCCAAGCGCAGGGAATGAGGCGATCTCCCTATGTATGCAACCACAGCGGCAACATCATCAATACCCCATGATTGTTGCCATCGAAGGTCGTGATGATGTTCGAGAGCCGCATGCGCATCTTCCATCCAATTGACAGTACAGACCAGCCGGGACAGGTTCATCGCCGTTGACGCCGGCGTCGACGTTCAAGGATATCCCCTGGCGTAGCCTCTAACTCCTGTCAATGCCACCCGGCGCATTCTGGCAGACACTTCGAAACCAAAAGCGTAAATCTTATTCCACCGGTTCGTGGCGACGGGAGAGAGGGAAGGTAGGTTTGTTGAGGCAGCAGGCAGGGGGGTGTCGAGCAACTGCGGTCGCAAAGTATCAGTACGAGGAGCTGACGCGGTGTACGGGCGGCCGGCTGACTCTTGCCTGAAGGTATTCGGGAGTCACGTCTACATAGTAGTCGGTGACGGAATGCGTGGGAAGGTTGCGCGTACGGATAGGCCCGCGGCGGGTTGACGTCAAGCCATTCGGGAAGGGTGTGGTGGATTCGATGCTCGGGATGGTGTCATGTTGGCGGGTTCGAGGCCGTGGTGTCTGGATTGCCAGTCCGCGGGGGAATGAGCTTTAGTCCCATCGGAAGGCGGTTTAGTATGCTTTGGCTGTGTCTTTGGGAGGCTTCGTTCGCGGGGCACTGGCTTGGTTACGTATCGATTGGATCACGAACGGTGGACGGCGCGGGAGCCTCGAATATGGGTTTAGATTCGTCGGATGCTTGGTAATTGCTCTGTACGGCAGTACATAGCCATATGAAGGGCACGCGGGGTCATTCAAGACCAGCAGCGCGAAGGTCTCAATTCGATCTGAATGGCCTCAATCCAAACGGCAGCAGCAAGAGCATCACGTCACAGAGCTCAGGAACGGAAAGGAGCCAATCGGAGGCTGACCGTTGCTGAGTAATACCCGAGCTAACGCCGACGCCAATGGAGGGGCAGGAAATCAGTATTTGTCAAAAAAAAAAAAAAAAAAAAGCAGATCGGAAGGAAGCAAGCATTTTTGACATGTGCTTCGAGGCCTGTCGCCCAGCCCAGGATTCTTCAGGCTTCGAAAATGTGAAGAGCCTGCGGGCTGCGTTCGAATCATCACGAACCCAGTTTACCCCTCCATCCTCATGCCAGACATCAAGGCGGTCAGAAAGGCGGGAGGGCGTGCGGACCTTGCTTGCGACCTCGTTGCCCGGCTAAGAAATGACGGACCTCGAGAATCAGAGGGCGAGGAAAAAATTCTACGGGGCCCCACGGTTTTGTGGAGTAAGCCCGCCAGCTTGTGGTTTTGGCGTTATCGTGGAGCAGCCAAGCGAACGCACGGCAGAAAAAAAAAAAAAAAAAAGATGAGAGGCGGCTGGCTTATCGATACGTTCAGGCCATGCCGCCATCTGTTGACGATAGATGGCGGGGTTCGATAAGCGGCCGGGCGGGCTGAACGGTAATATCGACGACATGCCGTTGAGAGTACGCGTGTAGAGAGAGATTCTGGGGAACGAGCGGCTGGGGCTATGCTCCTGCTTGATGCGGTCAAGAAGCCGCCCTGCAGATGAGGGTTACATGCAGCGTACAGCGTACTGGTTACAGATTGCAGCCTTTGTGCGGTTGCTGTGAATAGAAAGGCGGTGACGGCGTGGTTGTTGGCAGGACTGCTGATGGCCGCCTCTGATGCCTCAATGCCATACAGCCCGTGGAAGCCGCTGTTAACGTTTGAGGTTGTCTTCAAACTATCAGAATTCTGCAACATTGTCGATCAGGTCGGCCTCGAGTAGCCTGGCTCTTGTCTGACGGCTTTGCCTCGTCGCCTGGGCCAGTCTTGTCGCATCTGCGTCAGCCTTCCCACCAATCCGCACTCCCGCTGGCCCAGGCTAGGGTGGACTTGCGGCGGCGGAACAAAGGCCCAGATGGCAACTCGGACGGCGTGCTGGTTTTGAATGAATCAAGTCGAATCGGGCAGGCCGTGGCAAAAAGGGACGATCCGAGTGGTCCGGAACGCCAGCGAAGCCCAGAACCGGCCGAGCGAGCAACGGGGCGAGAAACATTGGACAATGCTGCAGCGGAAAGAAGGCAGGCAATTAGAATGGAAGGGAAAAAGAAAAAGTTGGGACGATGGGAAACAAGCCGATGTCGCCTTCTTTTTTTCACATGGGCGTAAGTACGGAACCTTCGAAGAGACAGGAAACTCTCAGACGCAGGACATGTAACAGGCTGCCAGAAACGAATTTTGGACAGGAGGTATTCAGGGACGTTGCCCCCCCCCCAAGGGGAAAGTCAATCTCCTGGAGGATCTACCTAGCGCCGCCCCCAAAGAGCGGGAGTGGGTGTGAAGAATCAATGAGTTCGGATATTGCAAATGCCTGGCTTCTTTGACTGCACACACAGAGACCAGAGGCCGGGGTGGCGAAGCCGAGGCGCAAGGGGCCCGGTGAGATCTGTCCCGTCCGACTGTGCTGCGATACGCTGCCCACCTCCTGACTTGCTTCGTTCTTGGACGTTCGCTCGCATGGCGAGGATAGGGACAAATCATGTAGGTGAACCCGTCGGCGACGACTCAGACGGCCTGGAAACTGCAGGGGAGTGTGCGGTTGCACATGGACGAGGGCCGTCTCACCCCCCCCCTCCTTTTTTCTTCGTCAGTGTCGCCGCCGCGGTCGTGCTTCCCCCGTAATCCGCTAGGCGCACGGAATATAGGGCTTATCGTGAGCCAGCGGGCATTTATGTCAGGATTGTTAGCCTGCTGATGCTCTGTGCTTGGATGGGGTGGTGAGATGGCTTGGACGGGGATAAGTATGGGGATGCGACGGGATGTTGACGACATGTCATTTGAGATGGCAAGGGGCAAGGCAGCAGATACACGTGTAAGGCATGCGATTGAGATGGCAAAACACCGATACCGTCCGAGGGTCTTTTAGAGGAAGACGGTTCTAGCATTAACGGAACATTATGGGAATATCTCGGAGGTCTGCTCCGTTGGGCCAGCGTCGGAACTTCAATCGCACCTGGGTCAGGGGCCAGGCAAGACGGTGTTTCTGCGCCGACGGGAGCAGAAAGAATAGCATGGCAATCTTGGAACCAACCATTGTCACTATGAGATGGTGGATGGGCGCTGTGTGAGACTAACAAAAAAGAGTGCGGGGATCCCTGGTGAAGGACGCCTCAACAAGAAAAAAAAAAAAAACCAAAAAAAAAAAAAAAAAAAAAAAAAAGTCAGGAACATCGACACTGGGACAAAACACCAGCAAGCATTCCAACATTGAGATGTCAAATGGCAAACTACGAATGGCAAACTAAAGGCTACCGTCCGTGGGCCCTGAATGCCCAACTGGCAATTGGCACCAAATTTCCAATGCCACCCAAGGCAAAAAAAAAAAAAAAAAAAAAAAAAAAAAAGTCGACCTGAGAGAAAATTGCAGTGGTGCAGCCAACGCATGAAAGGGCATTCCTCTCACCGCCTTCCACCCCCCGTCCCCTTTGGGACTAGCGCGGGGTCTGATAGCCCCGCCGATAAGCATTACTCGCCAGGGGGGGATGTCTCTCTGACTGGAGGGGTACAGCCCAGCACACGCCGCAGCACTGCACTCACACTGTTCGAGACATGTCAGTGGTTGGGCGAGCACCAAGCAAGATACTGGCCAGAACAGGACAGGAGGACACCTCAGGACAGGTCAGGACAGCGTGGACAGTGCAGCGACACCCAGTCAGGCCACTGCACCGCTCCTGGTTTCCGCAGTTTCCGATTTTTCTGAGGTGTGAGGTGTGGGGCTACCCTTGCCGCTAGCGTCGCCGTCGCCGGGCCAGGACCTTCAGAAAGAGTGCAGAAAGAGTGCACCAGCAGGTGGAAGGACCAAGGCAGTGAGTGCCTCAGGTCGCCCGGGAAAATAAAATAAAATAAAAACTTTTTTGGTGGGAAGGCGGCGAGTGAATGTGGCAGGCAGGCACTGAGGCAGCCAGACCAGACCCGACCAGCCCAAGCCAACTGAGGCGACGCTGGACCTGCCACACCTGCGAGGGGACACCCATGGGTCCGCCTGAGTGGCCTCGAGTGGCCCTCTTTCAGTGGGAATGGAGGGGGAGGAGGGGGCAAGAGCGATAACACAAGCCAGAAAAGCGATTGCAGATAAAAAAAACTCGTCCCCCCGCCATCTTCTCCCCCCCTCCCGAATATTTTTTTCTTCCTCTTCCTCTCTCGAACCTCTCTCTACCTCCGTTCCCTTTTCTTCCTCTCCTGGATTGTTCGTCTTCCTCCAGACGTATCTCCACTCAGTCCTTTGACTTTCTTTTCCACAAAACATCGTCACTGTCTGCGACGGTTGTCAAGAGCTTTGCTGCCCTGATCAACCCCCGCCTTCGCAAGAAGAAACAACAGCGACCGAAGCGCCATCTAGAGCAGAAGTTTTCGACGATCCTCCAGTCGTCGTCTCTTCTCGCGGGCCTTCCCAATACCCTGAACTCGCCTTTCGGTTTTACGATAGAGCATAGACTTCGCATCTAGACGCTTTAGACGTTCGGATCTGCGATTCTTTCACTCCAAATTTCGACATCACCCCGATCGAGATTAATACCCCCCAAACAACCGCCATAATGTCTTCCGAGAACGCCCAGTCCGTCAAGGTTCTTGACGAGCTCTTCCAGAAGCTCACCGTCTCCAAGGAGGCTGCCGACGTCAAGGAGTCTGCCAACGCCCTGGCTTCCTTCATGAACGGCCGCATCGAGGACCAGGATGTTCCCACCAAGTGAGTTTTTCTCCCTTTAACTCTCGCTTCTGTCCCCTACACACCACGGCGATGAAGCGACGGCACGAGAAGAGTCGGAAAAGAGTATGGCAGATGCGACCCAAGCCACCGTGTCCGCGGCCTTGGGACCCTTCTCCAACTTTTTCAGATTCTTTTTTTTTTCCCTGCGTGCTTATTTTTCGCCTCGTCTCGGGCGGCCTTTGCACCGACCCGCCAGCATCTGCAAGTTGGCTGTCCCCCTGGCCACTCAGCGGCGAGCTATTTTCGGTGCACACACAAAATTTTTCTGGAGCATCAGAGCTGACATGGATTACCCCGCAGGAGCATCGAGGCCATCCGCAAGCTGTTCAACAACAAGAAGGATGCCGCTGCCCGTGAGAAGGCTGCCTTGGCCATCGCCGCCATTGCCCAGCACTCCGAGGTCTCCGCCCACGTCGAGCCCTTCCTTGTCGCCCTCCTTCCCAACGTCCTCGCCGCCGTTGGTGACAAGATCACCGGTGTCAAGAATGCCGCCCAGGCTGCTGCTCTGGCCATCGCCGAGGCCATCAACCCCAACGCCGTCAAGGGTGTCTTCGACCCCGTCTGCAACTCTCTCCTCACCGCCCAGAAGTGGCAGGAGAAGATGGCTGCCCTCGACGTCCTCGAGACCGTCGTCCGCACCGCCCCCGCCCAGGTCGCTTTCCGCGTCCCCGACCTCATCCCCGTCGTCTCCGAGTCCATGTGGGACACCAAGAAGGAGGTCAAGGAGCGTGCCTACAAGACCATGGAGCTCATCTGCCAGCTCATCGTCAACAAGGATATCGAGCGCTTCATCCCCGAGCTTATCAAGTGTATCGCCAAGCCCGAGAACGTCCCCGAGACCGTTCACTTGCTCGGTGCCACCACCTTCGTCACTGAGGTCCAGGAGCCCACTCTTGCCCTCATGGTTCCCCTCCTTGACCGTGGTCTCGCTGAGCGTGAGACTGCCATCAAGCGTAAGTCCGCCGTCATTGTCGACAACATGTGCAAGCTCGTCGACGACCCCAACATCGTTGCTCCTTTCTTGCCCAAGATGATGCCTGGTCTTGAGAAGAACCACGACAACTTGGCCGACCCCGAGGCTCGTGAGAAGACTCGCCAGGCCCTCGACACCCTCATCCGTGTCGGTAACGTCGTTGACGGAAAGATCCCCGAGGTCAAGCGCGACTCTGACGTCAAGGTCGTCCTCCCCAAGCTCAAGGAGGTCATCCCCGCCAAGCACAAGGCCAAGGCTGAGAAGCTCGAGATCGTCCTTGAGTACGCTGCCGCCATTGCCGGCCAGCTCATCGACGAGAAGGAGCAGGAGTCCCAGGTCTGGGCCGAGGCCCTCAAGCCTTACATCGCCGTCATTGTTGGCGACGAGGATGCCCAGAAGGTCACTGACGACCTCCGCAAGAAGGCTTCCCCCGGCGCTGCCGAGGAGGCTGAGGGTGATGCCGATGACGAGGAGGGTGAGGACCTTTGCAACTGCACCTTCTCCCTCGCCTACGGTGCCAAGATTCTGCTTAACCAGACCCACCTCCGTCTCAAGCGTGGCCAGCGCTACGGTCTTTGCGGTCCCAACGGTTCCGGCAAGTCTACTCTCATGCGTGCCATCAACAACGAGCAGGTCGAGGGTTTCCCCAAGCAGTCCGAGGTCAAGACCGTCTTCGTCGAGCACGACCTTGACTCTGCTGACACTGAGATGACCACCATTGACTGGACCATGATGAAGCTCAAGGCTGCCGGCGTCGAGACCGCCCAGGCCGAGGTCGAGGCCAAGCTGAACGAGTTCGGCTTCACCGACACCATGGTTAAGGGTGAGATCTCTGCCCTCTCTGGTGGTTGGAAGATGAAGCTCGCTCTGTGCCGTGCCGTCTTCGAGGCCCCTGATATCCTGCTTCTCGACGAGCCTACCAACCACTTGGACGTGAAGAACGTCAAGTGGCTCGAGGAGTACCTCTGCACCTCCCCCTGCACTTCCATCATCGTCTCCCACGACTCCGGCTTCCTCGACAACGTCTGCCAGCACATCATCCACTACGAGCGCTTCAAGCTCAAGCGCTACCGTGGTAACCTGTCCGAGTTCGTCAAGAAGAACCCCCAGGCCAAGTCCTACTACGAGCTCGGTGCCTCCGAGATGGAGTTCCGCTTCCCCGAGCCCGGTTTCCTCGAGGGTGTCAAGACCAAGGCCAAGGCCATTCTCCGTGCCAGCAAGATGTCCTTCCAATACCCCGGTACCACCAAGCCCCAGATCTCCGACATCACCTTCCAGTGCTCTCTCGGTTCCCGTATTGCCGTCATTGGCCCCAACGGTGCCGGCAAGTCCACCCTCATCAACGTCCTCACCGGTGAGCTTATCCCTACCGAGGGTGAGATCTACCAGCACGAGAACATCCGTATCGCCTACATCAAGCAGCACGCTTTCGCTCACATCGATAACCACCTCGACTCCACTCCCTCTGAGTACATCCAGTGGCGTTTCCAGACTGGTGAGGATCGTGAGACCATGGATCGTGCCAACAAGGTCATCACCGAGGCCGATGAGGAGGCCATGAACAAGATCTTCAAGATCGAGGGTACCCAGCGTCGCATTATCGGCATCAACTCCCGCAGAAAGTTCAAGAACTCGTACGAGTACGAGTGCTCTTTCGCCATTGGTGACAACGTCGGCCAGAAGAACGAGCGCTGGACTCCCATGATGTCCGCTGACAACGCCTGGCTGCCCCGTTCCGAGCTTCTGGCTTCTCACCAGAAGATGGTTGCCGATGTCGATATGAAGGAGGCCCTCGCCTCCGGTCAGTTCCGTCCCCTGGTCCGTAAGGAGATTGAGTCTCACTGCGCCAACTTCGGTCTCGACGCTGAGCTGGTTTCCCACTCTCGCATGCGTGGTCTGTCTGGTGGCCAGCGTGTCAAGGTCGTCCTTGCCGCTTGCTCTTGGCAGCGTCCCCACTTGATCGTTCTTGACGAGCCTACCAACTACTTGGACCGTGACTCTCTCGGTGCCCTGTCCAAGGCTCTCAAGGCCTTCGAGGGTGGTGTCATCATCATTACCCACTCTGCCGAGTTCACCAAGGACTTGACTGAGGAGGTCTGGGCTGTCATGGACGGCAAGATGACTCCTTCCGGCCACAACTGGGTCCAGGGCCAGGGTGGCGGTCCCCGTCTCAAGGCTGACGACGGTGATGAGGAGGAGAAGTTCGACGCTATGGGTAACAAGATTGTCAGCACCAAGAAGAAGGTTAAGTTGACCTCTTCCGAGGCCCGTAAGAAGAAGAAGGGTATGTTCATCCCAGCCATTACTTGACTCATGACTTTCAGAAGCTAACTATATCGCAGAGCGTATGGCCCGCCGCAAGCGTGGTGAGGAGGTCTTCTCCGACGAGGACGACATCTAAACCAACTCGTCACGGTCGCTTTCCTTTCCATTTGTCACGAGCCTTCCAAAAGTCTTTTCGGTAACGCGGGTTGCATGGTTACGGGCCTGTTTATGATTTCTTTGACGAGCACCCATGAGATTCCCCTTTGACATGAATCGCCGGATGAAGGAATGACCATCTCGCTCCAGGATTGGAGGATCCTGCAGGCGAGGAGAGAGGTTCCTGGCGACAGGGAATGTGGGGTAGAATAAGAGGTAGAAAGAGTAAATAGACGGCAATACATGCCATAGACATTTCATAATGCTTTCTTTCAAGTGATGTGCTTCGTGATGATGACGAATCACCTGCTGCCAATGCCATGGGCTTGGAGTACCACGACAATGCGACAGCTCCCGTCCCCTCTGCCATCGGTTCCTCAATGGTGATTGTTCGTCGGCGTATTTCCCATTTAGATTTCGTTATCTGCGATGTCAAGTTGTCGTCAAGTGTCCCGAATTGCATTTGGCCGAGTCAGCCCCGTTTTGCATTGTCTTCTGTTTGCTTGCTCGCTCGCAATCATTCTCTACGTATCCATCTGTGTCTTTGTTTCTGAAAAGCAAACGTCGTGCAACGCCCGAGAACAATGGTTCTCAGCGTCTTTTCCGAGTCCGTCTGCGGCCCTTCTTCCCAACGACGGTCCACCCGTCAGGTTGTACATGATCCATGACAACATCCCCATCCACTGATTGCGTTTTTTGGTTCAACAAAGGAAGCTCGGTCGCCTCGACTCTGCCTTTCCCACCTGTGCCACCAAACCCCCCTCTCGTGTCCCCTCGCGCCCGCGTCTTCGGAGACGCTTGCGTCGTCGGCCTGACGTCGCTCTTCGGACCGGGAGAAGCCGCGTCGCCCTGCAGTGCCCTCGCCCAGTTCATCTCGACCGTGGCGGCTTTGATGATCTTGGGGAATTGGCCCGGGGCTGGGGCGTGAGGGGCGCGTTGGACGTCGGTTTTCCAGCGTGGGTGGCTGGTGCCCGGGTTGGGGTGTCGGTGGTCGTGTTGTGCGATGATACGGTGGCGGCAGGAGGTTTGTAGCCATGTTCGCAACTCGGTGTCCTCGGGGGATGAGGCCAGGGTTGTGCCGGCGCGGGTAAGGAGGGATGAGGTTAGTGGTGATGGGGAGGTGTATCTGATGAACGCTGTGGTATGTCAGTGACGGGATTCAAGGCGTGAGTGGGTTAGGGGATGTGTACAAGTCATGTTGTAGATGGACGTCCCGTCAGAGATGTACGCATCGCGGAAGCCTAGATCTGTCTCTTTGCCGTCGAACTCTCGCAAGGTCTGTTGTGTCATGGGAAAGTCTTCGGGAGTTGGTGCGATCTTGGCGACGATGAAGTCGCGCGTGTCATATAGCTTGGTCAACACCCAGTGCGGGCTCTGTGCCTCGAGGTGGGAAGTGCAATCTGTGCCCCAGTATGGTCCCAAGTCGTTCAGTGCCTGTGTCTGCTCGGGCTTGATGTCTGCAAATAGTAGTTAGCAGTCGATCAACGCACAGGGCATGATGGGAACTCACTCTCCCGCCCGAAAACACAGTCCCGAATCCGGATCTGCGAGGACGAGAGCGGTTGTGTTGAAGACTGCTCCGGCACGACGCGTCCGATCCGCAACTCCGCCAGCGCTGCATGCACATCCACCCCGGAGATAGATCCGCCCTGCCCGTGGGCCTGTCTCCATGCCTCGGTGGCGTCTTGGCCGGCGAGCTGGGAGATGAGGGACGCGCCGCCGGGGTGCACGTCGCAGTACCCTGCCCCGAGTCAGCCCTGCTTTGTATCTCGCGGATCTTGATAACATTACCTGTGAAATCGTAGACGCCGCCGTTGATGACGAGGTACATCCCCGTCTCGCGGGCCGCGAACCACTTCACCTCGCTGGGGGTGAACACGCGGTCTCGCCTCCGCGGGCCGGATATCTCGTCGCGCAGCCAGCCGATCTTGTAAGGAAGCAGGGCAGCGCGGATCAGGTCTGGGTGGAAGCCGGCGTCGATTGCCGCGACGGGGTTTCGGGTGCGGGAGAGGATGTGGTGGAGGGTGTGGAGGTCCGGGGAGAGGTGCAAGTCTGCGTTCTGTGTAAGTCGAGGTGCCGTGAGAAAGGGGAAGCGAGGGGAGACTTACTTGTGATGTCGAAGACTTCGGCTCCGAGGGCAATCCACTTTGGTCTGCCCTTGTTGCCGTCGTTGATCCGGACGTCTTCTGCTTGGCGCCAGAGCATTGCCTGGCCGAGTGGTTGTTGGCTGAGGACTTGGGAGAGGATGTCCGCTTCGAGGCTTGGAGAGAGCATGCGTCCTCGCGGACCGGGAACAGTGAAGGCATCTCTGGCATCTGAGTCCCAGCCGTTGGGAAAAATCTCGCTGACATCGTAGACTTGGACCTCCGTCTTGCCTTCGTCTTGCCATAAGACGACCTTTTGCCCTGCTCCCAACGATTGCAGGTCTCCAATCTCGCCAGACGAGTAGTGCTTGATGACAGTCCCGATAACCTCCTCTCCGGCAATACCAGACCTTGCAATGGCCCAGCTGGGCAAGTCTGCATCTTCATCATCAACCCGCTCATCTTCATACCCAACCGGGAAGAACACCTCCCCGCTGTACTCCGGCATGCGGAATCCGAAATCCAACCAAACATCATCCAAGGGGAACTTGTCCATTTTCGCCCTCATCTCCCTCATCGCAGCTTCAAACTCCATCACAAGTTCCCCCGACACAACACCGCCCCATTTCCATCTTAAAAACGCAACCCTCGCATTATCAAAGCACATCTCCCGATCATGACTCCTCCCCCCAGTCCGACCAACACACCTCCTCCTCTCCCTCTCTTTCCTCTCCTTCCCGCGCCGCATGACCTCCTCCAGGAACTCCCGTGGCGCCGCAAACCGCGATCCATGGATAAGAACCTCCGGATACGCCGGCACGCTCTCGTCCTCCCATGCTTTCACGCCCCGCCTCACCGGCACCGCAGCCATGGCAAGAAACCCAACAGCCCTCCAGAAGCCCCGTCCGCTCCTCTCCCCCTCGACCCGCGTCCCGCAGACTTGCTCCTCGACACCGAACGGGGAAACCATCTTCTTCGCAGCCGCGATAACACCAGCCTCGCACTTGACGCTCCTACCAACACCTTTGATCCCCGGCACCCAGCTGCGCATCTGAAACTCCGCAAACGGCGTCTCGCACCACTTCGCATACTCGCACGCATACCACGGCCTCAACATCTTCAACCTCCCCCTCCGCTCCCCAATCCGCCCCCCAAACCCAGCATCATCATCAAGCACACGCGCCCTGCGCACCGTATACCCCCTCGCCTTCGAGTACTCCGCCCTCGCAACGCTCACACCCCCCGTCTGAACCCTGACCCCCTCCGCCCCAAACTTGCGCACTCTCCGCCCCCAGAAATCTTCGCGGGCCATCTCCCACAGCACCCGCCCCGGCACGCCCGCGCGCTCCTCGACGAACGGGTCGGAGGGCGCCCAGCCGCCGTAGTACTGGAACTGCCCCGCGGCGGCGGTGTCTGGGCGCGGCGCGCGGAGGGAGTAGTACGCTTTGCGGCGGGAGCGCGGGTTGGGCCAGGTGTTGCGGAGGACGGTGCCGAGGAAGGCGGTTTCGAAGGAGTAGCCTGCTTCGGCCCAGCGTTCGTTGTTGAAGAACTGGGGGAGGGGGTTGGTTAGCTTGCGGGAGGATGGGAAGGGGGAGGCGACTCACGAGTTCGAAGGAGGGGCAGTTGTGAGCTGGGTTTGCGGCTTTGATGGAGGTGAGGATGTGTCTTGATATTGCGTGCTTCAGATGGTTAATAGATCTGGTTTGAGATGGAGACTGGGGGAGCAAACCATGAGTTCATGCAACATCTAGAATCAAAGATCACATCAGATTGCGAACGGTATTAATTGGGGATGGATTACCTACAATAATAGCAACCTCAACACTAGCAATCCTCCTCTCCCCACCCGTCCCTTCACACATCCTCTCAACCAGCTTCACATCTACCGTGCACCAGTGGTACCCCCGCCCCTCACTCACAATCGTGTCCGTCTTGCCCAACAGCCCCGGCGCCTCGTCCCCATGATGAAACCCCCAAAACACACTCCCAGCAATCTCATTCAGCACCTTCAGCGCCTGCGCGCGCGCTTCATGCGTAACCGGGCCAGGAACCGCGCGGTAGATGGTCGCGTTGGCGTACCTCCGTCCATCAACCGTCGCCGAGACCCCATGCACCGCCTCACGCCCCGCCGCGCTCAGCATCGCGAGCAGCCAGTGGTGCGAGAGCGCCTGCTGCAGCATCCTGTCGGCGAGCTCGATTGCGGGGGCGATATGCCCCCATGCGATGTCGTCGTCGATTTGCAAAGGCCTGTTGGCGATGTGGCAGGCTGTGCTGGCCCACCTGCTGCGGTGGAAGACGCTGTGCCATTTTGCTTCGTTGACGTGTATGAAGCCGTCGTTGGGGGAAGGTGATGGGGAGTAGGGGTCGAGGGCTTGGAGGATGAGGGACTCGGAGGTGCGTAGGCCGCTGAGATTGAAGAGCTGGCCGTGTTCGGCGTGGAAGAGGGTGTCGAGGGCGGG
The DNA here is from genome assembly GCA_020226115.1 of Colletotrichum viniferum. NCBI lineage: Eukaryota > Fungi > Ascomycota > Sordariomycetes > Glomerellales > Glomerellaceae > Colletotrichum > Colletotrichum viniferum. The sequence goes on along the minus strand of JAGFBE010000014.1, from coordinate 1,226,214 downwards.
CGGGGGAGGGCAAGGGAGGGGGATGGGGGTTTGGAGGAGGGAGGTTGCGGTTGGGGATAAGGAGGGATGGGTTGGGATTGTGAATGGGAGTTCTGTGTCGTCCATTGCGGGTGGATGAAGAGGATGGAAGAGGTGCTTGAGAATGACGGTGATGCTTGAGATATCCGGTTCATGGCGACGACAGGGTTTTCAGAGAATGATGAAGGTTTGGCGGTAACTGGGATGCCATGCTGCGGTCAGTTTCGTCGACTTCAACATTCATGATCAAGACAGAAAAGAAACTGGGCAGAAACTTCTCATTCAAGTCTGACATTATCAGATTCATCACCAGAAACTTTGCCTCGGTTAATACCTGGAAAGGGATGTTGTGCCCATTGTTTCTCAACCTCGCCCTCGTTTTCTTTGTCGCTCGTCTCCCTGCCATACTCCCCAGCATTGACATTTTAAGGTCCCAAAGAAACCGCTGAATACCTCTTGTTCTGTCTGTGCTTTTTCGCCGGTTTCGTTCAAGTGAAAGCTATTTTTCGAAGTCCATTGAAATTAACCACAAAGGGCGGTTATGTCAATGTCATAGCTGCTCTGGACTTCTTCAACCTCGTCTGGGAGTTGAAAGGGGGCGTGATGCCCGGCCATCAGCCTTTGGTTCGGTCTCTTTCTCTTCCAAACCTTGATTCTGCAGTTCCTTTTCCTTCAGTGTATTGCGACGTGTTTTCGACCGTCCGCAGCTCTCGATCTTGTTCCTTTCGCATGTCCTTCGACTCCTGCAACCATCAGATGCCAACATGAGCGACAACCGCGTCGACCCATGGAAGAAACACTATGTCACGGGCAACCTCCCGCAGCTCAACAATGACAGGCTATCATGGCTGGATCCCATGTTCCCCTCCATGGACCCCCTCACGCTGCGGCTCGACCCGCCCAGCACTAACGCGCTCCCGAAGCCATCGCCGGCCGAGCTCGACGACCTCTACCTCTCGGAGCGCCTGCAGAAGCACTTCATGTACGGCCTGACGACGTGGGAGGCCGCGATTCTGGCGAGCGCCGAGGACTACACGGCGTACGACGAGAGCGACCACACCACGGCCAACGACCTGTGCGTGGTCGAGGATTCGTGGCTGCGCGTGTGGCAGAAGTACCGCTGGAGGATCGACTTTGTGCAGCAGCAGCACTGGACCGGGAATGCGGGTAGGAAATGGACGGTGGATGACCCGTTTCTGTGGAGGGAGCTGTCGAAGTGCATTCAGCTGGCGGATAATATCTTGCGGGTGTCTGCGACGGAGCCATGGTGAGTGCAGCACCGTTCGAGACGAATCTGGTCGGGAGCTAACATCGTCGTGACGCAGGTTGCGCATGCTACTATCCAAAGACGGCCTCGAATCGGTCAAAGTCGAAGTGCCGTACGGCTCTAAGAATTGGGAGCAAATCTGGCGCGTCAAGAACGACACCTCATTCATGACAACCACACAAGCAGTGCTCGACTTCTTCGAGGACCCAGAGTTCTACACGGCCGTTCTATGGGCTTTCAAAGATCATTCTACCAACTTTGTCGCCTCAGAGACTGGCACGGCCGAAGTTGGGACGACCCATCAAACCTACAATGCGCATCGCAGGCTGTCGCCAATCACCTTGGATATCGTGTATTTGCAGACGATGCTTGACCCGTCCGCTACAGCGGTGTCGAAGAGATTGGCCTTGCATCTTCAGGCCCTTACTGTATGTCTCCCGAGATGAGAGAGGCGTATTGCTGAGTCGTGCTAACCTTATTGGAAAGATTGTACACGAACTCATGGTGAGTGATGGGATGTCACGTAACTGGGTTTGGTAACCCAACTAATCTTCCATCAAGCATGCGGTCAACCTAGAGATTCGAAGTAGGCCCAATGCCGGATTGAAGCAACCAACGCTCACCTCAGGCGGGCACGCAAAACATGAAATCGTAACATCAACCATGTCCCAGATTCCGCATACCCCGGTACTGACACGTCCCAGTTCGGAGCCAGGGAATGTTACCCCGAGATGGGCCACTCCTGGGAGGGGTCAACTTTAGGAGGCTCTCTCTTCGGTATCGAATCCCTCGAAACCGGATCCCATTACAGGAACTCCAACGCAGCAGGCATCATCGCCGGCCTCGCCGTATGGCCGAACATCAACAGCCGCACCTGGCACGAGACGTACGGCGTCGCCCTCTGCACCCCCTCGTACCGCCAAACGTGGCCAGCCCCGGCCCTCTGGGCCACCTCGTTCCGCTCGGGCGACTTCTGGAACAAGATCGTGCCCAAATACGGGCCCGGCGCCCTCAAGATGCCCAAGCCGCTCGTCGAAGTCACCATCGAGGATGCCCCGCTCAAATCTGCCGGCGGTGAAGTGCCATCGCAGGCGAGGTGGGTAATGGGCTACATCCCCCCCGAGTGGCATCGCAAGTCGCTGGGCACTCTGGCGCGGCGGCTCACCTCGCGTCGTCGGGCATACCAGACAAGGAGGCCGTGGTTCCCGGACACGTTCGCGATGTGGCAGATGACGCCCTGGAGCTGGACCGACTTCCGCCGCGAGCTGAACATCGCGCTCACCATACACTTCGTCCGCAGGGGCCTCATCGACCAGTTGTACCTGCAGAGCATGGTCATCAGACTCATCCACCCGCTCGTGATCGGCGTCAACTTCCCCGAGGGCAGGGTGAGTATGCAAATCCCGCCCGACTTCGAGCACGTCAACAAGGAATGCGCCGTGCAGGCGTGGTTCTTCCGCGCCATCGGCATCCTCATGATCGCCTCTCTGCCCGCCCACGACGGGGAGGTGGTGCCGGAGAGGGAGCCCTCGTATTACAGCAACCCCAACCCGTGGAAGATCAAGGCCAGCGTCGCGACGGCGCTGAACAGCGCCGAGCGGTCGGACCTGTCCGCGGCGATGAGGTATTTGTACAGGAACCGACACAAGTACGACGGCTTCCGGATGGATAAGAGGCATCACGCCCCGGACCCGCCTAAGAACAGGCTGAACCTGCGCCGCGACCTGATCGAGCTGGCTGTGAGCTGCTGGGATGCGTTCGAGGCAGTCTGCGACCTACCTTTGGGGCTGCGAGGCGCCTTCTTCACCACTGTCAATGACATGACCGCGCAGCTGAAGGCGGACTTGGGCAATGATTACAGATCATGGCTTGACTTCAACTTCCGCATGCCGGAGTATGCTGGTGTATGGGAGAATGGGCGAGCGACTGGTTTGGAGAAGTTCAAGGAGGTACTCAAGGATGGATGGGACGCCATGAGCCCGGCGTTCGGAGAAGAAGCTGTTTTGCGATTCAACGGGGAGCCAGTGAAGGACCCCAGCCACATCGAAATTGAACCGACCTGGGCCATCGGATGCGTGGGTATCGCGGGTGACGTTGTCCCGGTTGATCAGCGTCCCGGAAAAGGCGACTTCAAGTACTTTACCGCAAGCCAGATATACGACCAAGCGGCGGAAGAGGGGAAGCCTGTGCTCATTGCTGAAGAAGGGATTCACCTGAACATCTTCCTCGTTTCGGATGTCAAGGAACTCCTGGGCAACATCACTGAGGAACAACTGAACACCGTCACGTCAAAGGAGTTCAACGGCCAACAGCTGAAGCCCGAAGCTGTGAAACTACTAAGACAGGCTGCTCCGAACCTTGTGCCGCTGGGGAGGGCGATGAGACTCTGGAGAGAGGACGAGATCGCCCTGTGCGATGGGACGAACGGCTACCCCTTTTGCGTCCGGATCGCGGATAGCATTTTTGACCTCACTGGTGCGTGTGAACCATTCATTTCGTGGGTTTTTCATGCTGACAATTTGAAAGATGTTGATCACCTGGAAAACGGTGGCCCCGACAAGCGCGTCAATATCCTGGAAATCCTCAGGTCGACACCGGGTGGTAACCCTTCCCAGAAGCTATTGCAGGCTGGTGTCTTCCCCCGAGCTGTCAGCGACCAGATCTCTCGATGTCGCATTGGATATGTGAATTCCGAGGTGCCCAGAGCCACCCACAAGCATCATGAGAGGACGTTCACGGAAAAGACGCTGCGTCGCTACGAGTTTGTGGATTGCAGCATGTACGTTGCCATCCAGGACAAGGTGTACGACATCACAAGTGAGACCGCCACTCTTCTTTTGCTAGAGTCAGAATACTGACAGTTACAAATCTCAGACTACGTTATGCTCCACCCCGGAGGCGAAAGGCTCTTGGTCGAGAACGGGGGAAGAGACATCACCGAGCTATTCAACAAATATCACCCCAAATCCAAGGACGAATTGATAGAATCATTGCAGGCCGTGCACATTGGCAGGATGGTTGAGAACCGCTCCGAGACGGTCCTGCTTGACGGACTGCCATCGCCAGAGGTTGTGCATCATGACGAGATCCTGCTCCGCAATGAGATCTATTCAGTCCGAGGTGAGCAGCCCTATCATGCATGCGACAAGAGTCATCAACTAACACTCTGTTCTTGTCAGCTCTCATTGACTCGGCCGAGAACTACCGCCTGGTCGAAGCACTCAGACCCTACCTGGGCAAAGACGCCACCCAAGCGCTTGCGGCCGAGGACGACGACGAGGGTCCTCTGACGACGTTTGCGCGTATGAAGGGCTTCATCGTGGCCATGACCGACCCTAAAAAGACTGAGCTTCGCAACATGTCAATCACGGAGATGAGAAACTTCGACGGGCTGAAGGACCGCCTGGCTTATGTTGCTGTAGATGGCTTGATTTACGATGTGACAGGTATGCCAGGAATTACAAGCTGTTTCTGGATGGTCAACTGACACCACCCAGATGTGATCGACTTTGGCCATAAAAATCGGAACTACGCCAATTTGTGTAACTACGTGGGTCACAGTATCCAGGGCGACGACGTTTTGGCCGAATACGTGAAAAACAACTGCGAGCACCGGCTGTGTGCCAGGTTGGTCACTTTCAGATACGCAGACAGTGGACCAGAAAAGTTCATCTGGGATGCCAAGAGATGGCAACCAAGTAAGTTGAGTCTTTCCATCGAAAGCGACATCATCCCGATTGATTCCCTCCAGGTGAGAACCATCCGCCTCTTTGGGGTTACAGACCCCCGAACCCTCCCTCGCCACCACAGCCCGACGAAGTCGCGCCTTACCCACACTTTCAGATGTTGGAGGACAAGTACGGCGTGCAGGACTTCTTCGACGGTCCTGACGCCAACACCGCCGGTGAGGTGCTCGATTCCCTCGTCAACCCAGCCGGTGGCTACGAGGCGGACTCTGACGACTCAGACTCCGCCCAGACTGTCTACGCGGTGCAATCATACCAACCTGTTATGGCTTCGCGATATGGGAGGAACAGGGGCAAGATGGACGTCAAACGTCGGCTTAAGGAGAAGCACAGGATTCAGCGGCTGCGTGGGAAGAAGACGCCTGGAATTAGGCCAAGGCCGGATGATGGCAGCGTGGGTGTCGAGGAGAGTGTGTGTTCGAAGCGTAAGGTTCATTTTGCGAAGGAGGATGGGCCTGATAAGAGGCGGAAGATCTTCGAATACAGCACTGAATAGGCATAGAACAATGTTGGCGTCGTAAGGTTATTAGAATTTGTGGGTTAAGTTGGGGCGTTTATTTGATGCGAATTTTATTGTCCGACTGTTGTTTTTGAACCCACGTGGCTAAATACGTTTCCCTCATTTGTACCATTCCTGTCTGAACCTAATTCTCGACACGCTTAAACCAAACGAGCGGCCCATCGCCTGCCGGTGTACCTTCAAGTACATTCTCCAGCCTGAGATCCAGTCCAAGCTTAGTCACAGTACCGGTAACATCAACCTTGAACTCCGCCCTCATACAGATAGAAGGAGTCGTGACGTTCTGGGCATCTCCAGCCTCCATATACAGACGCCCGACCCAGTAATTACCAGACTTGGGCTCGAGATACAGCACCGGCTTCATGAACGCCCAGCCTACGCCCGCAACGTTCAACACGCGAAGCTTGCATTGCTCGTTGGCTTTCCCGTTGTAGCCGAGGAACGAAGGTTCCGCGTCTTCGCAGTGCAGATCGACCTTGACTGTTCCATATCCGGGATCGCTGTATTCGCCGATGTGGTCGGAGATGGGAAGCGTCGGGAGAAGAGGCGGCTCTGGTACTGAAGGGTAGATATAATCGCCGCAGTTCTCGAGATATTTCTGTTGCAACTTTTTCTGCGACTTGTACCTGCTCAAGTATCAGTGTCTCGCTTCCACTGTCCATCGACAATCTGCTCACTGCTTATTCAAGTCAAGCCGTTTCTCCTTCGGCACACCAAAGTGCTCATACAAAAGATGATGAGCAATTAGTTCTATGGCAGGAGACTCGGTGTTCGACATGACCGTAACGGCGAACTTCTTCGACGGGATCATGATCATGATCGACACAAACTGGTTGACCTGCCCAGAGTGAAAGTACGCCCTCTCGCCCTCAAAGACCGCCTGGTTCCACCCGAAAGCGTACGTCACCGGCCCGACGAACGGAGGCTTCGACATGGCCGAGAAGCTCCTCGGCGTCTTCACCTCTCTGTGGCCGTCCTTCGACAGCGGCGCATCCTCATTCATCATGACGCGAAGGTACTTGGCGTAATCGAGAACATTGGAGATAATCGACCCGGCGCCCTCTTCAGCAGAGAACGGCTCATGCGGCACCTGTAGATGCCTTCCCTTCACAGGATCGTAAACATACTCATTCGCAAGCACCAGCCCACTCTTCTCCGCATCCCCCAGCGAAAAATACGTCTCCCCCATTCCCATCGGCTCCCACAGCCTCTCCCTCAGAAAATCACCCAGCCACTGTCCGGTAAGCGTCTCGATGAGGTACCCCATCACGCCAAACATCTTGTTGCAGTACTGGAACCTCGCACGCGGCTCCGCAGACCTGGGTAGATTCCGCAGATTCCGCACCATCTCGCGCGCCGTCGTCGCCGAGGACGCGAGGTCGTGGCGCGGGTAGCCCGTCCGGTGGCTCAGCGCGTCCTCAAGCGTGACGTGCGCCGTCGCCCACGCGTCGCTGAGGACGAAGTCGTCGAGCACGCTGGACACGGGCGTCGTCCAGGTGAGGCTGGTGGAGTTGTCGACGAGGAGGGAGAGGCCGGCGACTGTGAAGGACTTGGTGGTGCTGCCGGTGTGGAAGAGCGTGTGCGGGGTGGCTGGGGTTGAGTTGAGGACGGCGTAGCCGTAGCCCTGGTGGTGTGTCAGCTGATACTATCGTGGGCGGACGGGGTTGGTGTGGCCACGCCGGCGCCGTGGTTGCGGGCCTGGCGCCGATCGCCGGGCGGCGATGACCCGCCGACGGATCCGTGATGCCGGGCATTGGTGGAGTAGGTACCTTGGCCAACGTCTTGTCTCCATCCACAACGGCGACTGAAAGACCCGGCACGTGCCATTCTTCCATCAAGCCTTCGATGTACGCGCCGATGTCTGAGAGCACGGAGGGATCAGCGTCAGATGATTGGAGGGGCCGCTGTGCCGCATCCTGCCCGACTGCTCGACCAGCGGCTGCGAGCGCCAATAAAGTCAGAAACGCCCTCATCTTCAACTACGGTCAGGAGTCGATATCTGCCAGTAAGTTGGTGATGGTTTAAGGATGAGGGGTTCGTTGACACTCGGATTTCCTGTAAGCTGAGAGCTTGAACGTCGGATGACGTTGCCGCACAATGATCCCTGTCTCAGAACATTAGGTCGTGCTGATTACGGCGCCGCATCGGCCATCTGTGCCGCACGAATGGATAAGCGCTGCATCTTGACAGGACTGTTTACATTGGTCCGTATAAGGGAGGTCGTTGCGCGCTGTCGCTCGACTACACGTTGAGCTGGTCAATATGGTAGATGGACAACAATGTTGCTAGAGGTTGAAATTGTCACTCATGTGCAAGGAATCTGCTGAATGTTGGATAATGGGCAGCTCCTTGACAATGAAGATGACGAGGAAGAATACAATGCATTGTCCATAGACGCCATTGCAGGATTTCAAAGACCCAAGATGCCCCTGGAACCTATCGGAAAGAGGATGTTGCATTATCCTTTATCAACTGTCCATCGAAGCTTCTTGTCCTTCTCTCATGTGTAGCTCTCTCGTTGCACAGGGAGGAGGTCTTTTGTTGCCTGACTTCAGAGAAGCCTGTGGGCCCAAGCAAAGTTTCTAGAACACGCGCTTTGTTTCCGTAAAGTTGAAATATTTCCAACTTGTTCCCAATATTGGATCTTGAGATCAACGCAGTTTTCAACACATTCATTAAACTGTAGAGTTCTTTGCAACTTGAATTATCATCGAAGCAACCTTTTCCCTGGTTCAAACGCACCCAGGTAACCAACTCAATATGTCTGCATTCTCCGCCACCGACGATCAGGAAATGGCCAACCTTCTTGTCCTCGCCGCAGCCACCGATGAACAATTCCAGTGGGCCCAAGAGGCGGCCACAGCAGAAACCTCTCTGGGCCTCTCATACAACAGTCTGAACGACCCGAACGGCTGCGAAACCACCGTATCGCATCTCGACATGTACCATCAAGACCTTGAGAGTGGTATTACGAACGCGCCAAACGGAGATGGGCCCCACCCGAGACGAGAATCTCTGTCTAATACTCTTTTCCTGGACGATCTTCTTTGTATCGAGAGCAATACTCCGACGTCCTTCGAACTTACCTTGGCCCTCGAGAACCTTGGTTGAGAGAACGCCACACAACCCGTTCGGCATGGAGCTATTAAGCTTTACGGGTATGCGCAGGACCCATATAAAACCGTTCAACGGCGCATGTATTTGTGAGCCGCATCACTCAGGGTTGGAAACCCCTGCGAATCGGCACGGATCGGGCACATTCCAATCTCACCCAACGATGCGGCGGCTACAGATCTGTCCAACACAATTTCACCAGAAGGATGGCCGCTCATCTATACTGGCAATACTGGCCATAGAGGAGCTCAGAGACGACAAATGGTGATGACGATGGCCGCAGGGTATGGCAGCGCCTAGGGATCGGAGACTGCCAAGAAGACAAAGTAACAGTAGACAAGGGAAGAAAGCCAAAAGAGTCATAATCATGATACAGTCGTTCATCCAGCCAGATTGAAGTATTTGTCCACACCGCACATCCCCAAGCACCCTGGGGGGGGGGAAACCTCAATATTCTTGAGCGTCAAACCGCCACTCGACTGAAGAATTGCCACCCAATGCTTTCTCCGAACTTAGACAACAACCGTTGTGAACAATGCAGGTTTTAATAAATAGAGAGATCTTCTTCCCCTCGCGTTCTTCTCGCTTTTCTTCCTTCTCATCATCAGCAGCTAGCAACCAGCTTACTGACATCAACGCTAGCAACTCTAACATCACCAGGGTTTCACGAACAAATCTAGCCATCTAAAACCATCTTATCACATCAACCATTCTAGTCACATACCACGATGCACTCCACCAAGTTCCTGGCAGCCATCCTGGCTGTCGCCGGCACAGGTTTGGCCATGCCCCTGGAGGCACCCACCGCCACCCCGGCTTCCCCTTCGACGCCCGAGAGACTCAGCCCCGAGGAGCTTGAGAAGAAGCTCACTGAGCTTTGGGGAGAGAAGAAGGCTAAGCAGTTCTTGGCAGCGAAGAAGGCTAAGAAGCCGCAGAACCCTCCGAAGCCTGAGGAGCCTCCGTGCAACAAGAACAAGAGAGACGCGGCCGTCGACGCCGCCTGCGCAACCGACGATGACGGCTTCAGAAAGCTGTCGCCGGAGGCCATCAGCGCCATCCTCAACGCCGCCCCGGGGCCCGTCGTGGCCAAGTCAATGCCTACCGCAGACAAGATTCTGCCCAGCGACGCCATCGAGAAGATCCGCGGCCGTCCTGGCCCTGGCGTCGTCGCCCCTACCGCAGCCTTCTCGGGTCCTCTCAAGCTGACCAAGAGGCCCGCCCGCACTTCCTCGGCCACCGCTACGCGTACCGCGTCCTCGGCCACTGGTACCCCTACCGCGTCCTCAGCTACCGTTAGCTCGACCGCCGCTACGGCGACCAACACCACCGGTACGGCGACCGGCACCACCGCCCCCACAAAAGCCCACCTCGCGGCCCGGGGCTACCCCTCCAACCTCGCGGACCTCGTCCATGTCGGGCCCCAGATCGAGAAGAAGACGGTCACCGCAATCCCCGCCAACATGACGTCCCAGGAATATTGTGCTCCCAGAATCGAGAAGATCCGCCAGAAGGGCATCGAAGCCGGGGACAAAGTCGGGGAGCCTTCCATGGCGACCAAGAGGGCCGAGTTAAAGGCCATGGTGGGCTGCATCATCGAGATATTCAGGGACGCTTGGCTCGGTCCTGAGAGCGCGAAGCCCACCGCGACCCCGGCGCCCAACGCCCCCGACTGCGCTTACATCATGGACGAGGGCGTCAAGGAGATCATGGCCAACGGAGACGCGGCCGTGGAGAACAACGAGGCCTTCCAGCAGTGTGTCTTCGCTGAGGCCGCGAGCCAGAGTTCGGCTTTGTCGAAGCGTGGTCGTATCGATCGTATCCCAGTGCTGGATGATGCTACCCGCGAGCGTCTCATTGCCGAGGGCGAGATTATTGTCCTCACGGGAAAGCGCAAGCCGGGCAGCAAGCCTCAGCACTCTTGAGTCCTCTGCCGACGATGAGGAATGGGCGAGGACAAGTGGAGTTGATGGAAAGACGGGATGTAGGAGCACAGGGCCCTGAAGAAAGAAATTGAGCAAAAAAGGCCACATGTGTGGGTTCCCTGCATTTATTAGATTGCATGAGTAGGGAAGCAGTGTATCACCTCATTGGTGATTAAGTCTAGATAGGAAGTGGAATCTATTTGTTTCCCACACGTGTCGCTCTCGAGTCCCGGGTATCATGTGCCGTATCTCCATGGGCCGTAAAGATTTTCAATATTTCATGTTGACGCAAAGCATCCCCCCACTCACCGAACGCACCCCAAAATGAGTAAGACGAGGGCATCGCCTCACTAACCCGTGTGAGCTCCTTCCCTCATCCTCACCTCTCATGAACGCGTCTGGCTGGGAACGCCGAGGACACGAGGTAATGACAAACTTAGCAGATCACCTACAAGACACGCAGAATCGAAGTTTAAGCAAATCGTTGTTCAATTGAAAGCAAGTACGAATGAAAGGATACCTCTCCTGCTTGGGATATAGAACTAAAAAAAACGCCGCGACCAAGTACCATGAGCATCGCCACGTCCACACTTTTCCAGTTGTCGTGATGCCTTCAAGCATCTAAGGCAGCCTCGCACCCAGAGGAAGGTGCGACGCGACCTACTCTCCGACCTACTTTTCCGGACCGACGATATTCTAGCGCGTTAAGCTCTAATTCTTAAAAGACCTTTCGTATTAGACTTTAATTTAGAGGAATATAAGCTGTTTTATTTATATAGATATTATATATACGTTATAGTTAGTTTATAATAATTATAAGTTTAGTTTATACTATACCTCTAAACTACTATCTATAAAGTAAACTATAACTTTATTTAATCTATTTTATATTTATTATATTCTATTTTAATTCTAAAAACCCTATTCTAATAATTACTTTTAATTTATAGTATATTTTTAACATAATAGTAACTACTAACTTTAGTATTTCTTATAAACTTACCTCTTATTATAACTTTTTAGTCTAATATATTACTTTTTAAGTAGAAGTAAAAGCTAAAAACGTTTAGAAATATATTAACTTAAATAATATTTTTAGTATTTCTTCTAACTTAAATAAAATTAAAAGTATATTTTTACTTAATAACTAGATTTAGAAAGAAAATAAGAAGTAATATAAGTATTATAAAGTAAAGTAAGAAGTTTATAATAAGATTATTACTTTATATACTTCTACTATTTTAAATACTTAAGAAGCTACTATAGAAAGTAATACTATAGAAAATAAAAACTCTAGAGAAGAAGAGTTTAAAGAAGTTACTAATAACTTACTATTATTAATATTAGTTATACTTACTCTTCTTACTAAGAGATCTATAGAAGTTCTTAAGTTTTATACTTTATACTTTACTATATATATAGTTTATAAAGTAAAACGTATATAGAAAGAGTAAGTATATAAAGCTTTAGATAAGTAAGTAAAAAACACTATTTTAGAAGAGATCTTTATATCTACTTAAGTAGAGCTTCTAGAGAAAGGAGATTATACTTTTTACGCTTTAATATATATTCTAAAGCGATATTATACTTTAAGTAACTTAAGTAACTTTATTATAATCTGTAAAGAATATACTATAGTTTTAGATTAAATAGCTTCTATTATTAACCTTAATACTTAAATTAGAGATTTCTAAAGCGTATTTCTTAGAGCTTCTTAGTATAAACTACTAGAAATATAAGAAACTTTTATGTTGAAAATTTTCTTCTAAATAATCTAATACTATTTTGCTCTATTTTAGGCTAATCTAAAGCTTATTAATATTATTAAGTAAAAGCATTTTAGTACTAAAATCTAAAGTATAAGTTAGTATATTAATATATTTAAAAACTTTCTCTATAAAGATATAATAAGTATTTATTTAAAAAGTTATACTAATAAAGTCTTTATAATACTAGCTAGACGATCTAATAATATAATTTCTAGTAACCTCACTTTAGAAAAGCTCTTATAAAATAAGTTAGCTTTATACTATATATATAGAAGAGACTATAAGTAAACTCTATCTACTTATAATTACCTTAAATTTGCTCTTATAAGTAAAAAAGCTTATATAAGCTTTAAAAAAATAATATAGGTTTATTTTAAAATTAATAAACTAAAATACTTTAAACTTTATACTAAAATAGCTTATAAAAGATAGCTTACTATAAAAAACCTTAATACTCTTAGGCTTAAGAACAGTAAAAATTAGAATAAAAAAGGGCTATTTAAGAATAACTTTAGTAAATTAAAGAGATTATTAATTACTACTTCTACTTCTAAAGTAAACCTCTTATCTAATATAGTAGCTTATACTATTACTAAGGATATTATTATAGAGATTATAGTAGAAAAAGTAGAAGCCTTTATATTAGAACTTAAACCTAATAAGATCTATATAACTTATACTTAAAGCTTAGAAGTTCTCTCTAGTAGTATAGTATTAAATAACTATAGTGTTTTCTATTTAGTTAATAATATCTCTTTTTTTAAAGAAAGCTCTATTATCTATAAAGTGAAAAAGTAAGTTAAAGTAAATATAACTTTATACTTTATTATAGTAAGAAGTATAAAAGTTTTTTATAATATTTTAAATAGAGCGAATAGACTTTAAAACTTAACGCTTTAAAACGTTACTTTTATAGATAACTTCTATATTAATATTATCTTAGAATACTTACTATAAAAAATAGACATCTAATACTTAGGATTTAATAGTACTTTTTATATTAGAAATTATAAAGATAGTATAGAAATAAAGAAGCTTTTAAAAAAAAGTAATATTACCTTTATAGATTACTAACCTTATTTCTTATACTTTAGTTTTAAGTGTATCTCTTCTAGTAATACTTTAATTATAAATCTACTAGCCTTTATAACAATTTATATAAAATAATATTTCTAAAAACCTATTTAAACTTATACTAACACTATAGAAATATAGCACTTTTGCTCTAAACATCTTAGCTAAAAAGCGCTTAAGAAACTTATTCTTAATACTTAGAGGGTGAAGATCTAAAGTATATTACGCCTTAAATACTAACACTATATAATAATATATATAAAGCAAGTTATATTATAATACACTTTAGAACGAAAAGCAATGTAGCTTTTCTATAAAATATCATAAGACCTATTTAACTACCTAACAAGCTTTAATATAAATAAATAGCTTTTAGTTATTAAAGATAAGTATATAAGTTAACTCTTTATATTCCTATATATAGATAAGACTTAACACTTAGTTTTCATTATTATTTAAACTTTTAAGCGCTAGGTATAGAGATAATATAGCCTTATATTATGTAAAATTAGATAAAATAGTAAGTATACTATAATTATAATTAATAAACTATTAGAGTTTTAAATCTAAATATTAGAAATAGGAATTAAAGTTAAATAAGCTCTTTTATATACTAAGAAACTAAATAGGGGTGTAGAGTAAGTAAGTTAAGAACTAATTATAAAGGCTATTGTAATGTTCTAAGCAGTAAGCCTTCCCTCTAACCTATAAATTAAAGCAGTATAAGCTGTAGTATTCCTTTATAATATAAGCCCTCACTAATATTATAGCTAGCTCTCATTAATCTAAGTTAAAGAAAACTAGTTAAGAGACTATATTAAACGCTATAAACCTACTTATAAAGCAAACCTCTTAGTTAATTCTTACCTTTAATAAAGAGAGGTTTATATATATAGCTATAGAGCATACCCCTTTAAAAAAGAATATAAAATAAATAAGAATAGATATAACTTTAAAATTATAATGTAAAAGCATATTAGATACTTAATAAACTATATAGTAAACTTATATAACCTCTATAGGGTTTAAATACCTTTACTTTAAAAAGTTATTATTACATAAAATATAACTTTTAATAAGAGGATATTCTACTCAAAAGATAACATAAAGATAGTAATTTAAAGCAAAAAAGCTCACTTAGTTACTAATAGGATATAGAAACTAGTATCTCCTATACCTTTAAAACTTTAGATTCTAAGAGTATAAAGTAAAACTAATCTTATATTAATAATAAACGATAAAACGCTATTATTATACCTTTTTTTACTAAGAGAACTTCAAATAGTTAATAATAAGCAAAAAAGATAGATACTAACCTCTAAGTTAAACTTAGACCCTACTAAAATATATAAGGTGCTAAATCTAATACTACTATTAAATCTTATCTAGGATAGTAATATAGTAGAAGAGACTTAAAATACTAGTAGGAATATAACCTCTACTAAAAATATAATCCTAAATAAAATATATATTTAGATAGATACCTCTTTTCTATAAAACCTAAATATAGAAGATATTAATATATAACTACTTTTATAAAATAACTTTTCTATTTAGCTAGTATAGCTATACTTAGGAACTAGAGAAGAGAGTGCTACTAAAGAGAAGTTAGAGTAAGTATATAACTATATTAACTTAAGCTAACCTGAAATTATAAAGTTAAAGCAATCTTTCTACTTTAGAATATATTTTATATTCCTTTAAATAGAATGAAACTAGGATACCTTTTTTAAAATATATATACTAGAGTAGTAGAAAGTACTTAAGGAAGTAGACTAGAGATATTACTTATTTTACTACTTTATCTTTATTTTAGTTTACTAAGTAAAGCTAAAGCGTATATCTATAATACTAAGTAGAAAAATCTATATTAACTAGCTTATAAAGTTACTTAAGACCTAGAGGGATATCTAATATATACTAGAGCTGCTCTACTTCTACTTTATTAAAGTGTATAACGTTAAGATTAATAAACTTAAGGAAATAGGTGTTTAGGATGTTATAGATAAGTTAAAGGTAAAAAATAAGCTAATACTTCTTAAGTAGGTATTTATATATAAGCTAGATTAATATAGATATCTTAACTATTATAAAACTAGAATTTATATCTAAGGTGACCTCTAAGAAAAGCACTTTTTAGAATAGATTTATACTGTAACTTTTACTATAAAAACATTTAAGGTTATAATAGCTTTTATAGTATAATTTAACTTTAAAATCTATTAATTTAACGTTATTAATATATTTTTAAACGCTATATATAGGCTAAATAACCTTTTTATTACTTATTACTTACTAAATAGCTTTAAAAAGGAAAAAAAGGTTATAAAACTCTAATATATACTATATAGCTTTTGTAATATATTTTTACTCTAGTATAAGAAGTTCTTAAGTACCTTTTTTTGCCTTAGACTTTATCTAATAAGTAAAGACTTATACCTCTTTTAATCTTAGAATAAGAAAATATTTATACTCTTTTATATTAATAACATCTTTATTTTATATTATAAAGACTATATAAAAGATATAGAAATAGTTATGAATAAGATTAAGGTGAAGTATAAACTAAAAGACTAAAGACTAGCTAAATAGTACTTAAGAATTAGAATTATTTATAACTAAGTAGTGTAAAAGATTTATTTTTTTTATAATTAATATATTAAATAAGTTATAAAGAAATTTAATTTTATTAACTTTAAAGTACTAATAATACCTCTTCTCTTTACTTTACTTAAGAAGTTTAATAGAGAAATATCCTCTTAAGAGGTCCTCTTATATTAAGAGAAAATTAGGTTAATTTTCTATACTATAATTATAATATAACTAGATATAGCATTTATATATGCTTTATTATTATAATTCCTAATAAACCTATTTCTAAAGCATTACTAAGCTATAAACTAAGTTATTTAATACTTATATTATATATAATACTTTATAATATACTTTAGTATCTTAGGAAGTAGGATTATATAGGTATTACTGATTATAAGTAATACTTCTTTTGCTAACGATAAAGAGATATAGAGGTTATCTTAAAGCTTTATAATATCTCTCTTTAGAGGTTTAATCTAATAGAAAGCTGCGCATTAAAGTATAGTAACTACGTTAATAATAGAGGCTGAGCTTTTCAGCTTAGAGTATATAGCGAAGGAGATAATAGCTTTTAAATGACTTTTTACTAACTTTAAACTTAGCTTTAGAAATATATAGAAGATCTATTGTAATAATTAGCAGATAATTTAACTTATAATAGGCGAAAAGGAGTATATTTTGATTTATTTTTACTATATAAATATTTAGAATATATAGCTTTGTTAGAAGTATGCTAAGCAATTATTCTAAGTTATATATCTCCCTATTAATAAGATATTAGCTAATAGCTTTATAAAACCCCTCTTTTAAGTGAAGTTTAAATAGTTTAGAATACTTCTAAATCTCTAGGATATATTATAAATAGTTATATAAATTAAAAAAGAAAAGTTAAGTAGTAAGTAAGACCTATAAGCTAAGTATTTAATTAAAAACAGCTTTAATAGCTAGGAAGTATATAGCTTTCTTAAGAGCTTAAAACACCTCTACTTTATAGGATACTAAGTAATATAAAAGCTATGCTTTATTTATATCTCTAGAGAGTAGATATATAGTTATTTATGAAGATGTTATATATAGGCTTTATCTCCTAAGGGAGATATCTACTAATAAAGCTATTAATAGTAGTATAAATATTAGCTACCTTAGAGATAGAAGGAGTTATTTTAGAGGATAGACTAGTATATAAACTACTAGAGATTAGTATATTCTTTATAGTAATTCTAACTAATAGGGTAATAGTTAGTATTAGAAAGGGAGCTATAGTTTTAGCTGCTACTTTACTACTACTCTCACTTTTAACTTTAGCTTTAGCTATAGCCTTTTTAGCTTTAGCCTCTATTTTAGCTTTAGTTTTAGCTTTAGCTTTTACTTTAGCCTTATTATAAGCCTTAAGGGCTTCTTAGAGCGTGGTTCTCTTAGAAGTAAGGACTTAATAAACAGTTAGCTAAGTGAATAGTAATATAAAGATTATAGGATAGTATATATAGACTTATCTATACTGTTACGTAAAGCCTAAAAGAATTAGAACTTTAGTATAGAAATAAGTAGTAGTATAGGTTTATATAGCCTCTTCTTCTCTTTATAAAGAGCATATTTACCCCTTTACTCTATACTAAGTATATATATACTAGATAATATATTTATTTAAGCGTTTTATAAATAAAGTAAGTAAATTATATTACCTAGTAGTAGTAGCTACTCTTCTTCTTAATTTTTAGCTTTTAAAGCCTCTACTTTTACTTAAAAGTTAATAAATAATATAATAACTTAACTAGAAACTTAGATCTAAAATATATTCTATTTATACTTTTAGTATAGCTTATAAGTAAATAGA
The DNA here is from genome assembly GCA_020226115.1 of Colletotrichum viniferum. Taxonomy (NCBI): domain Eukaryota; kingdom Fungi; phylum Ascomycota; class Sordariomycetes; order Glomerellales; family Glomerellaceae; genus Colletotrichum; species Colletotrichum viniferum. Next base: position 1,208,355 of record JAGFBE010000014.1, on the reverse strand, counting down.
GAAGTAGGAGTTATAGACTTTAAATTATACTTTTCTTTAGTTTTTCTACTCTCTATAAACTTTTTACTCTTATTAAGCTTATTAGTCTTACTTTTTGCGAAATAACTTAAATTAGTAATTAATCTATAAGAATAGTAAAATAAAGTAAAAATATTATAATAAAGAGAAAACTTTAGGAAACTAGAAATAGAGAATAAGATAACTTATTTTTAAGCTTAAGACCTTTAAGCTTTAGAGAAAGCGTAAGAGAAATACTACTACTTTCCTCCTTTTCCCCCTCTCTTTTCTTCTACTTTTTATTAGCAAAAGTAGCTTTTATTTTAGCTATTATAGTTATATATTTAGCTTTAGTCTTTTTAAGAAGTATCTAAATAATATAGTTAGTATTAAAAATAAGATTATAAATAAAAAGAAAGTATTATAATTATAGCGTAAATATATATACGTATAGAAGTAAAGTAAGTAATATATATATTAGTTATAATATAGATAGAAAAGGAAAATTAAGAAGTAGAGGTAGTATAAGAGATATTATTATTACTACTACTTTACTACTTTAATAACTACTTTAACCTTTCTACTTAAACTAATAAGAAACCTTTATTTCTACTAAATAAAGTAGTAGTATTAGTTATTACCTTAGTATCTATAATTTTAACTATAATAGAAAGTATATAAAGGGAGATACTTACTTTTTTTTATAATTTAATAATAAAGCTATAAAATAATCTTTTTTATTAGTTTTTTTTATTAATTACCTCTCTTTATATCTATATATATAACTAAAGCTTATATATAAAATAATATAGTGTTAGTTATATAAAATTAGAGTTTATAAGCTCTTTTAAGCTTAGGGGGGTATATTATAATACTTTTAAATATCTAAAGTAGCTTTATACCTAGAAGAAGGTATAATATAACCTACTCTCTAACCTACTTTTCTAGACTAATAATATTCTAGCGCGTTAGGCTCTAATCCTTAAAAGACCTTTTGCGTCAGACTCTGATTTAGAGGAATATAAGCTGTTTTATTCACACAGATGTTATATATACGTTATAGTTAGTTTACAACACCAGTGCAGCTAACATGAAGGCTACTTTTCCATCCGCCAAAATGAGGTAACCTAACGCCTGTTGGGTATTTCCGCTCCGAACGCCTCAAAGCATACGAAGGAGCACCCAGGCGCTCCCGTACGCCAAGAAGCAAAAGAATCTGACCGCTGGCGTTGCTTCTGCTGGTCCTCCTCCCATCCTCTCAGCCCCTTTGATCTCTGGTCCTCGTCCGTCTCTGGTGTTTTCGTCGTCCTCGTCGTCATCGTCTTGGATCTTCGTCTGTCTTCGTCCGTCTCCGTTTCCGTCTCTCGTCATACATTGCAGAAAGGCAGATCTTTACACTGCTTCGGTCTTAACGCGAGCCTCGTGGGCATCTGCTTGAAACTCATCCTGCAGTTGCGAAGCGGCGAGATCGTCGTCATCGGCAAATGGATCAACGTCTTCGGAAAGCGAGGAGACCTCGGCTGCTGGAGATTTGGCGAACCACCGAGATGTGCCCTGCAAGATGGGGTACATTTCAGCGCGAAGAAGGCGCTCCGCTCTTGGGAGACCAGCTGGCTGGATGCTGGAGTCGACCCCAACTAGGACAGAAAGGTAGTCACGAGCGAGCAAGTTGTAAATCTCCTGAACCTGGACCGCCATATCATTTTCGACCCGTTTGCCTAGCGCCTTGAGTTGCTCTTTGACGCTATCTGTGGAGCGACGGAACATTGTATGACGGGCGTTCTCAACGTGGTTGATCATGTGCGACTTCATGCGAGCGTACGAACCGGTGCCTGTCGAAAAGTTAGCTGACTACCCGTTGACCGAACTAGATAAACTTACCACACTCTGCGACACACAAGTCATATCCCGGCTGCATCTCCTCGGTGATAACGGGATGAAAGCCTCTGCTGGCCTCACGCTGCAGTTCCTGAACAACGGTGCGGAGCAAACCTGGAATTTCTTTGAGCCGGGCCGTGTGGGTCCGAAGCTGCTGGCTCAGCATGTTGATTCCTGCGTAGTTGGTGCCGCGCTGCTGAGAACGGGCGATGGCTCCACGGTGGAAAGTGTCCAAGAGCAGGCGGGCACTCATAGCGAAACCTTCAAGCGCTTGGGGGAGGCGGCGTTGGAAAGCACGCTCCCATCCAGTGGCAAGCTGCTTGCTAATCGGCTCGAAAAGCTCGGCATTGAAGTCGCGAGGACCAGATGCACCAGCATAGACACCGGACCGGCGGCACGTGGCCTTGTAGGTTGCCCAGAACATGCCACCCTCGCTTCGGTGTGCGCCCCAGGAGGTGGCAGTTGGGACGGCTGCGGCGGACGCTGATGGAATGGTAAGATCAAAGTAATCGTATATGCTTTCAGCCAGAGCCTCCTTTATCGAGGTAAGGCATTCATCGACGGCCTTCTTAAAGTCCTGACTTCAGTCAGCACTGAACAAGACCCGGCAAGACAAAAGCGCCAGGGAACTTACTCTATCCAACGAAGCCAATTGCCGACGGATGTGACCTTCCTCGTTTCTCTTGTCTTGGTCGCTCATGTGGGAGAGGGAGCCATCGTTGGCAGCCCACATCCTCATGGAGTTGAGTAGCTGGCTCAAGTCGTTGAGAAAACGACGGCAAGTGGCCGCACGGCCAGCTTCCGTGAGCTTCTTGGCATGCTGTTGTAACTGGGGTACCTCAGTTTCGTCGGCGTTGCGGAAGCCTTCGTCGTTGAAGTCGTCCTTCTGTAGGCGACCTCTCATCTTCTGGTACGCACGGCTGCTGACACAGAATACGGGCAGGTTGCGCGCGACCTCATCATAGTCTCTGATATCCTCATCCGGGTTGAATGTCTCTTCGTTCTCCTCGATGGCAGCTTCCTGGTCCAGTCTGCAGTAGTTAGAAACAAATTCATAGTGCAAAAGCGGGGGACCTGAATGAGAAACGAGGACGGAGAACGAGGGCAAGGGTGGAGAGCGGAACCGGAGAAGAGAGGCGAGGACGGAGAAGAGAGACGAGGACGGAGAAGAGAGGATAAGGCAAAGGAGGACAAGGCTTGAAGATAGGAAACAAGGATCGGAAACGAGGAGGGGGGACGAAGACGGGGGACGATGACGGGGGACGACGACGGGGGACGATAACGGGAGAGAGGGAGAGGGTGGGGGCCAAAACCTACTCTTTGATGCCCATGGCGAAATCGCGCTGAATAGCGCCTTTCGAGTACTCGTTTCTGCCCTGGATGCAAACAGCTTTTACGCCAGCCAGCAGACGACCCTCTTCGGCTTGAAGGGGCTTCATCGCCTGTCGAAGACCGGCTAATTTGTGGTCCACCTCCTTTCGCAGTTGGCGGACCTCCTTGCGCTGTGCCTTGAGCTCTGAGAGCCTCTCTTGGATCGTCTCCTCAGTTAACGGCTGGCGTTCGCCATCGCTGCCGTCGTCGTTGTCGTCGTCGTCCGGCTGGTTCTCCTTATCACTAGCCGAATCGTCCGAATACGACTCGTCGTCGCTGTCAGCAGACATGCGGTTCTTGCGGCTTCTGGAGGAGGTCGCACCGCGTTTGCGTTTCCTGCTGTGGGTCGTGGGTGCGTAAACGGTCTTGCCGTCAGCGTGCCGCTGCGATAAGTCGTCCCACTTTTCCCACTGGCTGTCGAGCTGCTCGAGCCTATCGAGGAGGTCTGCCTTCTCGTCCTTGCCGTCCATGAGTTGTTTCTTGAGGATACGCAACTGGTCGCGCAGGTCGTCAACCTTGGCCCACGAGTCGGCGACGTCTGCTTCAATGTCGAGACTCTCGGCGGCCTCCGTCACCGAAATATCGTCCGTCTTGGAGCAGATGAAGGTCACAGCAGAGTAGATACCGTCGTACTTCAGCTGGCGCTTGAAAGAGTCGCCAAGAAGGGACTTGGCGGTCTTGTCGTCAACTGCGCGGTTGATGGGAGCGACAATCCAAAGACCACTGCATGCCTTCATATATTGCTGGGCAACAGCAGCTCGGGCGGCGTTGGAGTCCTGTACACCGGGCAAGTCGACGATGATGGCGCCAGTGGACAGAGCGTTCGCCTTTGTGTAGATGCGGACAACCTTGATCAAGGGCCAATACTCCATGGGGACGTCCTTCTTGAGATGGTTGTTCTTCTCTTTGCTGTCGACGTAGCGTTGCATGCCGTTGTAGAGCTCCTTGGCGGTGGTCGACTTGAGCTTCTTGACGCTGCCGAGCACACGTCTCACTTCGGACTCGTTGGCGAGTTTCTCGGGGCTGCTCTCGGCGATCATCTTGTTGGTCTTGGAGGGATAGACGGACTTGATCTTGGCGTAAGCGATACCAGCCTCCGTGTCAGGGTTGGTGCACTCGCGGGATACATTGCCATTGTCGTCAAAAATGTCTGTGTATAGCGTCTTGAGCTCCTTCATCCAATCCTCAGAAGAAATGAACTCAATCTCGGCACGGTAGAGCTCGGAGGGGTCGTCGGATTTGTTGTATGAGATCTCCGTGGGGGAGGCAGTGCAAGCTCGGAGACAGTTGGTCGGCAGAAGCCTCTCCTCGTCCAGGAGGGCGTTGATGACGGAGCTCTTGCCGGCACCAGTGTTGCCAACGACACCAACAATTGCCTTGGAAGCCTCCGATCGGGCCTCGAGATCGCTGATTGCCTTGAGCCAGACGGGAGCTTGGGTGTCGGGCATGGATGAAGCAGCATTGAAGAAGTTCTTGATATGGTTCAAAAAGTCCAGGCCTCGCTTGACGCCATCCTCTAGGACCTCTGGAGATGTCTCTGTAGACCACTCCTCGAGAGGGTCGGGGCCTTGCTGTTCTTTCTCGAAGGGTTCGGGGCCTTGCTGTTCTTCTCCACAGGAGTCGGGCTGGGCAGCATTGTGAGGGTTCACGTTGCGAGCTTCCTCTTGCTTGACCTCAGCTTTCACTCCAGGCTCAGCCTTGACATGGTGAAGAGGGGTGCCGCGGAGAGTAGATGCCGACGCAGGTGTGGCGTAAGGAGATGCAACTGGGTTCGAGTTCCTTGGGTTCGCAACGGGTGCAACGGGGGTCGAAAGCAAGTTGTTGGCATCGGATGGCTCAGGTTTGACACCCTCCATCTTTACCCCCTCCATCTTAATCGGGGGCATCTTGTCAGATGAATTGCGACTAAGCCAAGCGACGTAGACCGTGGTTCTTGGACGAAATTGGTGACGGTGACGGTGACGATGGGTTGAACTGACTTGCGGCTAACGTTGGACCCATCAGCAAGACGGGCTGGTGGCGATTGGTGTCCGTTCGCGGGGGCCTCGAGTGTTGGTTGTGTAACCGAGCTTGGCCGGGATGAAGATGAGTGAGAAGGAGAAGGTGGTGAAGCGGGTCAAGGAGTGAAAGAAAATGGCTGGGTTGAGAAAATAAGAGCCAGAATTCAGAAAGGAATGTACTGAATCGAGGCAATCGATATCCCGATCGACGATATCTGTGGGTGAAATTTTGGGGATTGTGGAAGTCGATCGATGGTGGTTTGGCGTCGAGGACCCTGCCAACGCGTCGAGGACGAGCAGCAATTAGTTTTCGCGTCGAGGGCGGGGCAGGTGCCTCATCCCTGCAGCCCTGCGTGCCTGTGTACAGCAAGCAACCCCTCTGTTCGTTCCTTCCCTGGGCGAAATGGCGATATCACGTGCTCAATGAAGGTATCCACTATTACGATATTTTCTGATTGGGCAAGCGCCTGCCCTGTGATTTGCAGGAGGAAGGGGCCAACGCCTGTTTTAGGAAGGTGCTCTTTCCTACCGAAGGTGAAGGACGATGAATGACAGAGACGTTGGGAGACAGAGGAAGGGACGGACGGCAATGAGGACAGAGACGGCAAGGACAACGACGACTAGAGAAAATCGAAAATAGTGCAGGTTAACAAGACAGCCTTTTTGCTTTTTTTTTTTTTTTTTTTTTTTTTTTTGGTGAATATATCCTTCGTCCCTTCTAACTTTTTTTGTTTCACAGCTTGCTGCCTGTGGGCACACCTTGTTGACTGCTGTATGACTCTGACGGGGATTGAACCAGGCTGATATTCCAAAACTTGACTGCGTGTCTTTGGATTCGATTGACACTTCATTGCTTAGGTCAAATCAACGCACGACTGCCCACCGCTCTGCATGTGATGCAATATCGACAGGCGATTAGGCTTCTCAAATGTAGCCCCGAGATGCCCTCTGTCTCAGTCGAGTGCAGCCCGCCAAGCATCCTCAGCGCCGGTGTCCTCGGTGAGCTCGGTGTGGCCCAAAAGTAGCTGACTCGCAAACATCCGAATCCGTTCGTGAGACAACACGCCCCCAAATTGCCATCGTTTTTCCGCTCCGCCGGTGATTTTATCCCATCGGTACCGTTCTGCCCAGCTCCCCTATCTCAACGGTACGACGCCTTCGGACTTTTTGCGGTGAAAACTCTCGCAATTGTCGTTGAACTAGCTGTCTCCGAGACGAAAACCAGTCACTCATTCTTCCCCCGGCCTCCTCTCAAACAGCAGCCACCACCACAAACTCCCCCTGACCTTAAACCACTACCAACCACCACCACAGTCACTCATCCCCACACCACCGCCATCTAGAAATGGGTTACATCGGCGCCGCCGCAACGGGCCTCATGGCCGGCCTGCACGGCTACATCCTCGTCCTCGAGATGTTCCTCTGGACGCACCCGCGCGGCCGCAAGGCCTTCCGCCTGAGCGCCGACTTCGCCGAGAAGACAAAGGCCCTCGCCGCCAACCAGGGCCTGTACAACGGCTTCCTCGCCGCCGGCCTCGCCTGGGGCCTCGCGCACCCCGTCCCCGAGTTCGCCGAGCAGCTGAAGCTCTTCTTCCTCGGCTGCGTCGCCGTCGCCGGCGCGTACGGCGGCGCCACGGCGAACCCGCGCATCTTCCTGATCCAGGGCGTGCCGGCGATTGTGTCCATCGGCGCCGTGCTGTCTGGGTACTAAGCGATGAGGACTGATGAGAGTTGGCGATGGGGGTTGAGATGTGGTAGTGCGGCTCGACTGGGCGGTGAAAAAGACACGTCAGGGTGGGGGGTTGTGTGACCGGCATGACGGTGCACGCGGTTGACGTATCTTTGTAGAATTACTAGCGTTTAGCCTGTATAGAATAGCGAAGACTGTTGCTTTGGTTTCTCATGCCCTCTTTACTCCAACTTTACAACTCATCTTTATCTCCCCGCTCCGCAGCCCTCAACTCCTCTTGGAACTTGGCCTGCCTATCCGACCTCTCCTGCCTCAGACGGCTCTCTTCTCTAAAGGCCTCCATCTCTTTGAGGTGGTCCGCCTCATTAAATTCCTCCGCAGGCTGGTTGGGGTCGACCCAGCCATATGGAACCCGCTCCGTGACGAGATCCCGATAGACGGGCTTGAACAGCGGATTCGCCGCCATCTGCTTGCCCAACACCTTCCGCCCAGCCCGCACAATCCCATCGCTAAAGATCGTCTCCCAGATCCCGCGCTTGACCTCCTCAGCGTCCGTCTGGATCGGGACCCACGCCATCGGCTTCGGCGGGTTCTTTTTGAGGTAACTCACGGCGCGGTCCCTCCTCTTGCGGTAGGCCTTGTACTTCTCCTCCGCCTCGGCCTTCTGCGCAGGCGTCAAGTCCAGCTTGAACCCCTTCGCCCTCTCCCCCGAATCCAGTGCCTGCGCCGTGAGAAGCGACGGGAGGTACGTCGTATCAAACCTGACCTCCCAGCGCTCCGGCTTGTCCTTGGCCGAGGTGAGCTTAAACCAGTGATCATGAAGCCTCTTCGCCCGCTCATGTAAATCGTGGGGCTCCTCCGGGATGGGGCTGTGGTATCCGCCGCGGTTGGCAATCGCCGACACCGTCTGGTCGATGCGCGTCTCCTGAATGACGAGCCAGGTGAGGTCCTCGCGGCCCTCGAGGCTGCGCAGCATGGCCGAGTACGTGTCGTAGTCGTCGTCCGGGAGGGATGTTGGCAGCATGCCGTCGCGCAGCGTGTCGCCGATGAGCAGCACCTCCTTCAGCGTCTCGTGGACGGCCGGGTCCGCGGGGAGGTCGCGCCAGGGGTTCGTGGCGGCGTGGTCTCCGGCGTCGTCCTTGCCCCCGAGCCCGAAGGAGCCCAGCACGGTGGGGGATACCCAGATGACGAAGAGGAATGCCAGGATGCGGGTGAGCCAGCTCATCAGCGAGCGCGTGAGTCCAGCCTGTGCCATGTTCTTAGCGTGTGGTGGCTGCCAGCATCAGCCTTGCCCTGGAATTGTGAGATGTTGATGTGTGTGATGGGATGTCGTTGGCAGCGAAACACATGTGACTAGGGGGCCGTGATACTTGGGTACGTGGCATGCGTGGTTGAATAAGCTTCCAGGGGGCACCGCGG